>CM062809.1:771709574-771916656 GCA_031772625.1 Pinus tabuliformis
CAATGATTTTCGAGTCTCCTTCTATTAACCATAGCTCTAATACCATATTGAAAAATCAAGATGGATGAAGAATATAGTTGATTTTAGTTAGCATGATAATTACTTGTGAACTATGTTGTCTGTTTATTAAATTATTTCTATTCTCTTTTCATCTAGAAATTATCATAATGTAAACATGAATATCACTAATACTATCCTAATTAATGCATAAGTGATAGCATATGAGTCTTAAACCTAATAGAAAGTGATTCAAAATCTTTGTGGAAAACAATGAATTTTCTCTTAACAATAAAATCCAGTTCTTGTTTGAAAAGCCTCAATTCCCTTGAGCTTAAGAGGGGATGGTTCCTCAGTAAAAGTAGCCTTACATTGATATTTCCACAGAAGACCAATGACAGAGAGTTATAATGTCTTCCTTAAATATTTTCAACTGTCCCTATTCATCCAAGTGTCCTAAAGGGGAGTACATTTCCAAGAAATTAGGGTGGTAAGAAATTAGTTAAACTCAGCTTGATATCAAGCACCAAGTGTCTTGGAAGATGGGTGCATGTGATTTTGTTTAACCACTTCATCCAGCTTAATAAATTATATCAATTAAGCCCCAGATTTTTGGATCTTAGTGAAAGAATGTCGCTCGAGGTGTTTAGATAATTCGATGAACCAATGCCATTTTCATTTGTAGCCAAAGTCATGTGTTGGGACTCATAAATGTCATATTTTCGTCCACCTTTTACTTCACTATTTCTTACATTTCATCATCCTATTAACCTTTTATCATATCATCTTCGTACATACATTTGGGTTTCACCTTCTTATTTTCCATTTTATTCATTTTTGTATTGCAAGTGAATTTATGATTAAATATTAGAAAATATACATATTTTTATATATATCTCAAGAATATGTGAGTTTTGTGATGTGTAGGAAATGTGTGAAGAATTAATATCTCCTCCACCATATTAAGGAGATAATTATGCTAGCCTATTCCTAAGGAGAAAATCATGGAGGATTTGGATTGGCATATCTTATCCAATTCCTAAGGAGAAAATCATGGAGGATTTGGTTAGCATATCTTATCTAATTCCTAAGGAGAATATTATGGAGGATTTGGTTGGCATATCTTATCCAAGATATGTGAGAGATTTATGGAGAATTCAAAGGGATCATATTTTGTAATAATGGAAAAGTAGTTAAAAATGCTTAAGAGATTTGTGGGATCATATTTTGTAATAATGGGAAAGTAGATTAGTGGATGATCATTATGAGTTTGTTACTCATCCCATTTGTATAAATAGGAGTACAATCTCCTCCATTTGTAATCTGGAAGTTTTTGTAATCTTAGAATTTTTGAGTATGTAATCATAGAAGCTTAGAGTTGTAATCCTAGAGTTGGTTTGTAGTGAAGATTTTGAAATAAAGGATCACACTTCAATTTTTCTTCTACAGAGTCTCCATTGAAGTGGTGTGCTTGTGGAGTTATGGAGGGCCCCCATGGCCTCACTTGCATGCTTATGTGTTGATAATTTATTTTATGTTTTTGTTTGATTTCAGCTTCCAAGTTTTGTTAAATGTTCTAATATTAGAAGAGTCTTATTTGAAGGTGTTCTTGTAAGAGAACCATAAGATTTCATACAATTATTAGATCTAGGTCTATTTCATTTCAGCTTTTAATCTCTTATTAGATGTTCTAATGTTGGAAGATATCTTGTAGAATATGTTATTGTAAGAGAATAATAGGTCTCAAACAATTGTTAGATCTAAGTTTGATTAGTTATTGAAAGAGATCTTAATGAATATGTTCCTGTAAGGGGACTTTAAGATCTTGGAAAAATTAGGAATCTATCTAGATCTATATATTTTAGATAAGCACTTCTAAGTTTACCTTCCCGGGTTGACATTAAATTAAACTCTAATTTGCATCCACATTTTAGACCACACATTTTGGCGCCGTTGCCGGGGGAGTGCAACTAGAAGGATTTAGTAATTATTTCATGCATTTGTTTTAATGGGCTAATTTTTGGAACTTGGTGACAACAGGTTCATAAAGGAGTTCAAAGTTTGGAGCATTCTTTTTTTTCATTTTCGCACATAGATAATTTAAATTCAGTTTTTATTTTAAAACCCCCATTTCTCACTAATCCATCTACGGATGAGGACTTTGACAATGTTGAACAGGTACTTCTTGGAGAGAAAGGACAATAACCTTGAGCAAACTCTAAGACAGGATTCTCACATACTTGCAAAACATAATGTAAAATTTTTAAATCTTGATGTGAGCATCTTCGAATTTTTAGTCCGTAGATGGCTTCACTCGAAGCATGCTTTTACTTAGAAAATAAAACATCTCTTAAGTTAATGTAGAATAGATTAGAAAAATAAAAATGAGATCTCATTAGAAGTCATTAGAAGTCGTTATCATTAGAAGTTTTTAGTTTTGTTTTCCAAAAATAAATCATCATGAATAAAAATAACTGCTTCATCTTTGCATTTCTATGTCTTCTTTCTGTATCATGGGTGAGCCAGGAGCCCGATTATCAGAAAGATTTGTCTTCCGAGAGTCTAAACGCCCCCGTGACATTGCAGAAAGAGTATAGATAATGCAGCGTATTGTCGCAGATCTTAATTGTGTTTTATCAATCCATGCTAAGCTGCATAAATAAAAGTAAATCAAGAGATCAGTATGCTCTCTTCCTGCGCTTCATGCAATCAGGAAGATCATAAAACCTATTGATTTATTTCAAATAAAAAAATACTTTTGCTAGAAAATTGATCTGCATGAGCGAAAAATAATCTTAATTTTTAGATTTTTGTTAAAAAAAAAAATTCAACAACAAACAAAACACATAATAATGTGAAACACACTGCAACACCATAAGTCACCAAATTTTGTGCAAAACCGACTCCTCTGTTCATTTTTGTGGCTTCTCTTACCATAAACGGTGGGTGGATCACTAGTTGAAAGAGGCGCAATTCTTGTTTTTAACTCTAGAATTATATATATTATGAAAATTGTTGCATAAAGGGTTATTGAAATTTGATTTGAAGAAATCAATACTGATTCTAGGTTTTACAAGAATTACTGATGTCTAAGGGACGCAGTAAACTAATCTCTGAATTTTGAAGATGTATTGAATTATATGTTGCTAGAATCAATTCCTTTTTTTTTTAGTGGTTTCTCAATTAGTCCTATCCCCTCAAGCACATTGGTTATGTCATATATTCTACGCTTTTGGACTTCCAAAGTATCTGCAACCTTGTTAAGATCAAGAATACCATCATTAGCCTGCTTGACTAGACTAATAAACTTCTTTTTTAACAACCCAAGAGAGCTATCATAATGACAGCTGCTGATTGGAGTAGGAGCATTGCCCAAAGTAGAACCAATGTTTGATCCAGGGGTCAGAGGACCAATCTTTGCACGCTTTGCAAGCTTAGACCAATTATAACGCTTGCCACCTGTGCCTGAAACAGTCATATTTCCATCACCTGTATTTGCTTCCACATATCCTTGCCCTGATGGCATTTCATTTGACTCCATCTCATGTTCCTCTGTTTCAGTCTTCCACTTCATAGGTTTTGAAGAAATGTCAGATACCCATCAGAGGAGGCCTTTTGAAAAGCATTTGGGTGTCACTACAATCTAGCTCTAGCATTGTCATAATTACACCCGCCTTGCCATCAATGGTATTGAGAGACCGCTCGTGAGAGGTGGGAGGTTATCACTGGAATCAATTCCTTTAGTTCGATTGAAAATTTTGTTGATGAATTTAAAACAATTGAAGTCGATTTCAGTACAGAGGAAGATGTGTTTGAAGTCAATTTCAGCAAAGAAAGAATGCCCATGTGAGAAAAAAGAATTAAATTTCTGGGCTAAATCAATTTAAAAGCCTGTAAGCAATCCAATTCCAGTTTTGAAACAGCAGTTTGAAGATCTGAGCAGCACTGGAAATTTAATACGTTGAAAACTTCAGGTATGAGCGGTGTTGTTTTCTAAATTAAATGAATACATTAAATCTGCGTTGAACTTGGTCAAGTGGATAGTTTGAGATCGATTAAATCAATCCACAGCTACTGTCGGAAACATCAATGAAATACAGTTTTGAATTCACTTACTATGTGTTGTTTGATTGATTAAAACTGTGTGAAAGCCTGTAGTTAAGTCCAGAAGTTTTGAAACAAATGTATGGTGGAAACACAATTGATCCGGTGGAAATTTGCGTATAAGAAGCAACGAAACTTTGACAATGGGTAATGGGCACAGCCTCTTCAGAATTGTAAGGCTTTTGACCTTTAAAAAGATTGATTACTAGGCACAATTGAAGGGCGTTTATGGAGGTAAGCTCAATTGTCTTGAAACATGGCCATAAAGACTTGTAAATTTCTGTGGGTCAATTGAAAGGATTCGTTGTAAAGGTCAATTTACATTGGAATATATAGTTCCATATGGAATGGAAGTGTGGGTGCATTCTTTCAATCCAGTCATATTAAAAAAAAAATGAATTTCATTCTTTTGTTTTTTTTATTAAAAAAAAAAATTAAAAAAATTCTCACAAAATTCATGCAGGTCTGAAAAAAAAAAAAATGGAACACTTGGAAACAAATTTTGAGTATCGATTTATAAAAAATTTGGAGGATTCTATAAATAATGATTATCTTGTTTCAATAGCTTCAATTTGGCATTAAATATTCATGTTGAATGCTTTTATATCACATACCAATATGCAGAACACAACATATCTTTCTAATTCCAATCATTTTGCCAAGAATATTTCATCTGACACAAACAGGGAGTATTACATTTCATGGTTATTTTAAGAATGGATTGATTTTAATATCATGATTAAGTCAATTTCAACACTTTGATTGTCCTTAATATGTTTTATTTGGTATGAAATTTTTGTGTAAGAATCATGAAGGAAATGGCCATTTCTTCTTGAACACACTTATGTTTTCTTTCTACCAAGTTTTTTTACAGGTTACAGGATAATCAAGTGATCATAAGGGGATTACATTGTGATGACAATTGGTCTTCCAAAGACTACAATTCATGAAAAATCCAACTCCACAACCATTACCTTGCACCTCCCTTTTTGAAGCAGATTTTGAATTCCACGAATTGTAAATCCATAAAGCATGACATTTCCATATCCATTTTTCACAGCAAGAGTTCATCTTCATACACCATGCATTTCCTTATATTCATTTTTTGGATTCTCGAAGTCATTCCCTTTCCATGATTACATTGCCTTATTTTCCTGGCCATGGTGATCCACACTGCTTGTCCGTGAGTTCTTTCCATTTATAGTCCCACCAAATCTTTTTGCACAAACTTGCGTCGACTGATGTGGGATTCCTTAAGGCCCACCTTTCAACAAGTCTCGCCCCATCGACATCAACACCTTATCTGGGAAATAGACTAGAGTTCCCTTTGAGTACCTAGAGGCTGGCATGCCTTAATGGCAATTTCTGTCGCTGACAATCATGGGAATACATCAATGTCCCTTGATCCTCAGATCTTGCAAGTGGCTCGACCTCAACACATCCATTCGCACTTCGTAAGATATACTCAGGTACCTTGGCACTCATTGACATCAATGGTGAGTTGCCTCGCATTGGTTAATGGCATACATCAATGGCCGATAATCCAATGATTTCTATTCATGCTCGACATCGACACATTATTTCACATGATTAGAATTGTACCAAGAAGTTTAGTAGCGGGTGAAGACTATACACCTTTTCACGACTCCCGCAGCAGTTACAGCAGCATGAATTCTGATCTATGGGAGTACCACAGTTCCACTTTTAGCATTTATATTTTCCATGATTCAGTATCAGCAGTTCAGATTCCTTCATTTCCCAGGATCCAGTTACAACAACATCAGTCACATTTTCCTGATCCAGCCGCAGCAGCAGCTACATTCCTATTACATAATTCATCATTCTTGGGTAAGTAGAGGTATGTTGTTTTCTAATCTTTAATCATGAAATTCCTTATATGCTAACATGAATATTTTGGAAAATTCCCTCACCATGCTACATTTCCTTTCATGAGCCATGTCAAGTTGCATGAGGACATGCAACCAATTCAGTTGAGGGGCGGAGAACTATATTCACTTCCATGATTCCATTTCTTCAACACTATCACTACATTTTTTTCATCATTTACCATTATCACTCCATTTTTTCTCATTTACCGTTCACCAACATTTATTTTCCAATGATACTTTGTTGCGCTTTGCTTCATACACAATATTGGCATGACTCATTAATACTACAAAAGGGCTTTCTTATGCACAATGATAGCTTATGATTTCCAGTGAGTGTTTACATTATTATTGAAGAAAAGAGAACATAAAACGAAATGAATGTTGTTAACACAAGAACCAACATTCTTTGTATTCATGGTTGTCACACAAGAACCAACCATAAGAAAATGTAAGTTTTTACTCATGTCTTTCACATATCCTGGAAACATTCATTATTAAAGACATCATCATGTAAAGCCAAACTTCTTCAAGATGCCAAATGTTCTTAAAGAGACCCATGCATGGTTGCATGAGGACATGCAACAAGTTCAGTTGGGGAGGATGTTGGGACTCATAAATGTCATATTTTCATCCACCTTTTTCTTCACTATTTCTTACATTTCATCATCCCATTAACCTTTTATCATATCATCTTCATACATACATTTGGGTTTCACCTTCTTATTTTCCATTTTATTCATTTTTGTATTACAAGTGAATTTATGATTAAATATTAGAAAATATACATATTTTTATATATATCTCAAGAATATGTGAGTTTTGTGAAGTGTAGGAAATATGTGAAGAATTTATATCTCCTCCACCATATTAAGGAGATAATTATGCAAGCCTATTCCTAAGGAGAAAATCATGGAGGATTTGGATTGGCATATCTTATCCAATTCCTAAGGAGAAAATCATGGAGGATTTGGTTGGCATATCTTATCCAATTCCTAAGGAGAAGATTATGGAGGATTTGGTTGGCATATCTTATCCATGATATGTGAGAGATTTATGGAGAATTCAAAGGGATCATATTTTGTAATAATGGGAAAGTAGTTAAAAATGCTTGAGAGATTTGTGGGATCATATTTTGTAATAATGGGAAAGTAGATTAGTGGATGATTATTATGAGTTTGTTACTCATCCCATTGTATAAATAGGAGTACAATCTCCTCCATTTGTAATCTTAGAATTTTGGAGTATGTAATCTTAGAAGCTTAGAGTTGTAATCTTAGAGTTGGTTTGTAATGAAGATTTTGAAATAAAGGATCATACTTTAATTTTGCTTCTACAGAGTCTCCATTGAAGTGGTGTGCTTGTGGAGTTATGGAGGGCCCCCATGGCCTCACTTGCATGCTTATTTGTTTATAATTTATTTTATGTTTTTGTTTGATTTCAGCTTTCAAGTTTTGTTAAATATTATAATATTGGAAGATTCTTATTTGAAGGTGTTCTTGTAAGAGAATCATAAGATCTCATACAATTATTAGATCTAGGTTTATTTCATTTCAACTTTTAATTTCTTATTAGATGTTCTAATGTTGGAAAAGGTCTTGTAGAATATGTTCTTGTAAGAGAATCATAGATCTCAAACAATTGTTAGATCTAAGTTTGATTAGTTATTGAAAGAGATCTTAATGAATATGTTCCTGTAAGGGGACTTTAAGGTCTTGGACAAATTAGGAATCTTTCTAAATCTATATATTTTAGATAAGCACTTCTAAGTTTACCTTCCCGGGTTGACATTAAATTAAACTCTAATTTGCATCTGCATTTTAGACCACACAACATGGGAGATGAATTTCAAGGATTCCATGAGAGTAAAAGAATCTTCCCTCATTCTCCTGAATATCAGTTCCCCTTTTCTCCTGATTATCAAAAAGAAATTAGACATAGAAGCATCATGGTATGGAAAATTCTTTATATGGGGGGCATGATGACTCGTACATTGTTCTTCTCCTTATTGTATAATGCAAATGGAATTTTCTCAATTGGTAGAGTTGGTGATAAGCATAACTTGATAATTTAGCCGTGTATATTTACATGGGATGTGGATACTCATTTATATGTTATCAATAATTCAAGACATTATAAAATACAAACTTGAATCTAATGAAATACCTCATGGAAGAGGACAACATCTTTTGGTTGATGTTAGAACGTTAACAACCAGATCTTTGTCCGCTTTTATGATCTATGCTTAAAAATTTAAGGAACAAGAATTAAAATTTCATTTCTTATTGTATAATAAACATTAATTATAATAAATGTGACTAAAATTATATGTCAAACCCAAGTCAAATTTTTCAATACAATCTTCTCACCATATGATTCTTCTAGAAGTCTAGTTGCCTCTACAACGGTTGTGAAATGATAATGTGTCAGACCACTTGAATCCTTCCCTATTTTGAACATAACAGAAGAACCTTGGAAAGGTATTGTCAGATTTATCTGTGTTTTGATTCGCCATATGTCTAATGGTTGTTTTTATAATCCTTTACTTGCATACAATAATGCAAGTTTTCATAAATTCCCAAAATTTTCTACCAAATCTTGTAGTTCCTCCTGCACTATACATTCAAGCCATAGGGTCATCCTTCTTGCAACCTTCTAATAATAGTCTCCATTCCTTTGCATCATGCATGGTTTCTAGATTCTATAACCCGACTTCTTTCCAAGCTATGCACAAGACACATGATCTTAAGGCCCCTAGTCACTAAGTTGGAATAAAAAACTAGAATACAAGATGACATCCATTGGACTCTGTTGAAAATGTGCAAATGAATACACACTTTAAACTAAAAAAATATTATGTATTAAAGAATCATAATAAATTACAATGAAAGTTACATAGCACAACGCAATGATTTTCAATTGGAAATTACAATAGAATTTTGCATGTTTATTGATTTATTTACAGGAGAAAGAAGAGGAATTCAAAAGAGTTACCAATGTCATCAACCCATCTTTGAGTAGTAAGAGCTTGTCATATGGAGAACAAATCCTATTGTTTGAATTTGAATACCTATTTTGAGGTAGTTTGCTTACCAAGACAAAGTGTGTGAAGGCTAGCTTATCATATGAGGCTACCATGGATAGTAACTTAGTTTAACTCAATATATTAAGGAATCTGATGATGGAATTGGAAGAAAGGGAATTTACACTTGAAGGTGAATTTCTTGAGTATTATGGTATGAATGGGCAAGAATAAAGCATAGGGGAACTACTAGCTCATAGGGTTTTCAACTTCTACCCTCCTATCAATGATATGCCCACTTGTACTCACTGATCTAGGGAATCCACAAACAATGTCCTTAACTGAGTTCTGTGTTTCTCCAAGATCAGTCCTTATGGGACATATACCAACCATCAAAATAGTATTATTCTCCCACCAAGATGTCTATTCTTAAGGTACACAAGGAATCCCACATGTTTCTTAAAATTACATAGAAATTAGGGCTCCTTTACTTCTATTCAAATCTTCTATGGACATACCTCATAACACTATCATAAACTTATCAATTATCATGACAAAAGAATAAGTCGATGTACATTTCTATAACTCATCACAGCTCACAAGGTACCTCTCTTCTGGGATCTTGAGAACCTAAGATTCTAATCCCTCTTATAGTGCACCTGTGGGTTTTTTAGCACCACCTTAACTAACCCTTGACAAAATTCATATAAGTGAGTCGTTATCCTTCTTCTATACTCATCACGTCTAGCATGAGGGAAATTTTCCCTTATATTAGCATATAAACACATTATTGTTCAACTGATTTAGGGATTTGGCCCTCCTTTATTAGCTTAGATAACACTGGCCTAGTTTTAGAGAAGTTTACACCATCACGTTTGCACAAAACACCTCCAGAATACAACTCCTTTCTTTTTCTACTAACTCTATGTTATTGCGCCCAATAGTCACTAGAAGAACCATTTTGAATAGATATCCTTCTTATCTTTGCTAATCCTTCTTTAGATTTGGCTCAATCACAAATATGTTTCTTCTCAGGATGAACCAATCAATGTGCAATACTTGTACCCAATTATGTTGCCCCACTCCCTTGAAAATATTCGCCTCTGCTCTCGAAAAATACCTTGGATCTGAGAAACAATTTGTGTGGAACTTGGCCTTGATCAAGGAATCCTATACCTGCATAAAACTCATAAACACCACATGTATAGACCTCCTTTACCTGTGCTTCACTTGTAAAATGAATGTGGCTTGGTCTTGACAGCTTACGAGGCTTCTCGACCTCGCAAACCGTAGGCTTACTTCCAACTGTGCAACACAATTTATTTTCATGATCAGAAGGAGATTGACCTTGTTCTCATTTAGAAAATTTACACTCAAACAATCATCCTATCCTTCTAGAAAAATTCCTCTCCTTTGCTACCTTAATCTTCCCAGATCATACCCAAAACAATCATGAGATAGACCTCACATAACAACTTCTTCTCTTCTTCCTTAAGGTTACTAGCGTTGTGAATTTCTGAAGTATTATTGGCCTCCTATTTCAGTATACACATGAGAGAGAATCCCTTGATTTAATGATTCAGTTGAAGGAACATGTCCTCCTTGAGTACTATCCCTTAACTTTCAAGATCAACATAGTCATGGACTCTATCTTAGAAATAACTTGAATCAATGTCAAAGAATGACACACATCATTAGAGTAGCTTATATCATAGTCATGCATTTCCCTTGGAATAAAAAGCACATATTATTGTAGAGATAGGGTTACCTACTTTCCATATAAAACCATGCCACTGGAATTCAATATCACTGTATCATTGCTAATCAGATTGCATCATTCTACTGCTGGTCGATTGCATTCACATATTTGTAGGAGTTCAAATCATGTACATCGTAACTTCTAAGGATACTTACTTGTTTTTTTCACTAGTGTCATTGGTATTAATTCATTTTCCTCCATAGTAATTTGGATTGTATTTGCTTTTACAAATATAGAAACTTCACATTTATATACTTGATAATTCTCATTTCTATTGAAATATTTTGAAATTGAATGCGAACCCAGATCTGGTATGCCACTACTCCATTCTACCATTGATGGAGGAACTGTTGTAAAGGGTATTTTTGTGTTATACCAACATCAGTGATTTTCAAGTCTCCTTCTATTAACCATAGCTCTAATACCATGTTGGAAAATCAAGATGGATGAAGATTATAGTTTATTTTCCTTAGCATGATAATTACTTGTGAACTATGTTGGCTCTTTATTAAGTTATTTATGTTCTCTTCTCATCAAAAAATTATCAAAATGAAAGCATGAATATCACAAATAGTGTCCTAATTAACCTTGAATTTACAGCATAGGAGTCTTGACCCTAATAGTAAGGGATTCAAAATCTTTATGGAAAAAAATGAATTTTCCCGTATCAAGCAAAGCTAATTCTTGTTTGAAAAACCTCAATTCCATTGAGCTTAAGAGGGGATGCTTCCTCAAGAAAAGTATCCTTACATTGATGTTTCAAGAGAAAGCCAATAGGACAGAGAGTTGTAATGTCTGCCATAAATATTTGCAACTATATCTCTTCGTCCAAGTGTCTGGAAGGGGAATACCTTTCCAATAAATTAAGATGATAATAAAATGGTTAAACAACTTCAAATCATGCCCCAAGTGTCTTGGAAGATGGGTGCCTATGCTTTGGTTTAACCACTTCACCCATTTCTTAATAAATTATCTAAATTAAGCCCTAGAGTTTTAGATCTTAGTGAAACAATGACATCTGAGGTGTTTCGAGAATTAGATGAACTAATGCCATTTTCATTTGGAGACAAAGGCATGGGCAATGAATTCGAATGATTATATGAGAGTAAAGGAATATTTCTCTTTTCTCATGAATATCAGTTCCCCTTTTCTCCTGAATATCAAAAATAAATCAGACATAGAAGCATCATGAAATGGACATTTCTTTATATGTGGGACATGGTGACTCATACATTGTTCTTCTCCCGATTCTATAATGCAACTAAAAATTTTTCACTTGGTAGAGTTGGTGATAAGCATAGCATGAAAATTCACACATATTTCTATTTACAAGGGATGTGACTACTCATTTATATGTTGTCAATAATTCAATACATTATAAGATAAAAACTTGAATCCAATGAAGTACCTAGTGGAGGAGGACTAGATCTTTTGGATGATGTTGAAATGTTAACAACCAGATCTTGGTCCATTTCTATTATCTACAGTTAAAAATATAAGGAACAACAATTAAAATTTCATTTTTTATTTATAATAAAAAGAAATTATAATAAATTTGACTAAGATTATATGACAAACCCAAGTCAAATGTTCAAAGAGAAACTTGTGATCAGATGATTCTTCTTGAAGTCTTTCCACCTCTACAACAACTGCTAGCTAATAACTTGTTAGACCACTTGACTCCTTCCCTATTTTTTGCATAACAAAAGACCCTTGAAAAGGTATTCCCAAAATTTTCTTTCGTATGATTTTCCATATGTCCAATGCTCATTGGTGTAATCCTTTACTTGCATACAAGAATGCAAGTGTTCATAAATTTCCAAAATCTTCTAGGAAAACTTCTAGTTCCTCCTGCACTATCCATTCAAGCCATAGGGTCATCCTTATTGCAACCTACTTATAGTAGTCTTCATTCTTTTGTAGCATGCATGGTTTCTAAATTCTAGAACCCCGTTGCTTTCCAAGGTATACAGAGGACACATGATCTTAAGTCCTCTAGTCACCAAGCTTGACTATGAAACTAGAATGCAAGATGACATACATTTCCCTCTATTGACAATGTGAAAATGAATACACAGCTTAACCTAAAAAAATATTATGTATTTAAGTAACATAATATATTACAAGGGAAGTTACATACCACGACACAACTATTTTTGGACAATGCAAGTTGATCCATTTCATCTGTAAGTCCAAGAACTCTTTAAAGGTACATTAAAAGTGTATCAACACCCTCCTTCATTAAAGGAGATAGACCCTTGTTTCAGGAATTCCTGAGATACCTAGAGTTGTATAAGCAACATAATATTGCATATAAAAAATAAATTGTGTTAGAAAATTGCTTAGGTTTGGGGGAAAGAAAATCAAAAGCTCAAATTATTTTGTTTGGTAGACATAAAAAGCAAGAATATGTTACCATCCTACTAGAAATTTATGCCAAAAGAAATAGGGACTATTGTTGTCAAATTAATACAGAAGTGCTTCACATTTTTCTAAGTCTCTATTAATAGCATTGATATATTTCAAGTTCTCTGATGACAAAAGTCTTTATAGGTAGTTTGAGTGCTTCTTTGGAGATATTGTTTGTCATAGAATTTAATTCTCTGATAATGTGCGTGAAGGATAATTAGTTGAAGGTGGAGAGAGAAGCCCTAATGTCTTGTAGGATAGGTTGTAGATAGATGTTTTCAATAGAGATATCCTTGCTTTCCTAGTCGATCACAAGCTTTGGGTCCTCCATTATTTCTAGAGATTTGAGATTTTTGTGAGGAGCTATTTCCAAGAGAGTCTGGAGGGTAAGAAATTCAACTTGGTTGTTTGTGCCATACACAGTAGCATAATGAACCTGAACACTAGAAAATGTGTGAGGAATAGAACCACACCAACTTTACACTGGAGTAGGTATCCTTGTGATGTTCCATTAAAGAAACCCCAAGGGTGTCTTGAGTGTTGCGTGCTGAAAGGTGTCTTTTAAAACACCTAATTACCTCACATTAATCATCGACCTGGGCAAGTCTTTTTGTTTCAAGAGTGTACACAATATGCGCATGCTATAATCCTAGAGAGTAATGTTCTTAAAAGGAAGTATAGACCTTTGATACTGTTCACATGTAGTCCTTGTGATTAGGTGAATTAATGTAAATAGATAAATAGGAAATATGAACAGTCATCGAGAGACGAACTGAATAGTCTCTCCCTCATGTATATAATGAAGACCTACCTAAAGGAATAAAGCAGTCAAATCATTTTTGCCTTATGGAGTTACTGCCTGGCCTAACATGGTATCAGAGCCAGCTCCTTTTCTAGCTCTTGTCCTTTGTAACTCCCTTGTCTGCTTTGATATACCTGTGTTGCTCCTCCATATAATTAGTTGCACCCTCTGTCTACCATATTCCATTTATACAGACCTGCTCCCTCAACAGTTGCTGCCAGGTCTAAACACTGTCTACCTACACTGTCTGCATTGTCCATGAATGTTTCAAAAGAAAAAAAAAGGTGTTGTGCGTTAACATTCCTATCCGCTCTTGCTCCTCACAGCACCACACTCCATGTTGATACCGCGCTGCCTCTACTATTCATTACTCATGTAATATCCCTCTTCCTGAGATATAACGCTGTGTCCATTGGCGTCGCCTGAAAGATAATGATGTGTCCATCCTCCTCATAAAATTAGATCACTCTTATATTGTGTCACGGTGATGTAATAGGCAATATCCCAAATCGTCAATGCAGAAAAGATACATTTCACTCCTTTGAACTCCGGTAATTCTACGAGAGTGTCTGAGTGTAAATGGTAGTGACAATTTTTTTTTGAATCTCAACTAATTCTACAAATGTAGTGCTTAGTGACAGTGATACAACCGTTTCCAAATTCATTTGCAGTATGTTGGTAAACAGTGATATATATGCTATTGACATGGTATTTTTTTAACAATGGTCTGCTCCATATAAACGCTGCTGATATTCCTTTGAATAATGCTCTCTGCTACATATAAACGTTGTTGCTCTTGCTTTAAAGAACGTTGGTCTTAGAACCCGAGATTTCGAGCCTTCTTCGAGTGGATTGAGGGGATGAGCATGTCCTTGGAGGGATCTCTCTATTGACTAACTAGATTGCGCCTTTTCCGATGACCTGGGCTATAATACAACGAAAAAAAATGTCTTTTCATCTAATCAATCTATTTTCTGAACTTTAAATGAAGACATGAATCATTCTTTCATCGCAAAAAAAAACAAAAGGCTTTTAATTTAGTCAATGTGTTGGTCGAACTGCAAAAGACACCATGACTCATTCCTACATCGTATTTTTGAATGGATGAAGTTGTATGAAATGATGGCATTAGGGCTTATGTTGTTTGTTGATGACATGAAATATATTGCATGACTGCAGCTGATTCTGTTTTTCTGAAAGTCATAGAAAATTATTGTTAGAGTTTTTATACAAACACTGTAATTATTTTTATTCTCAGTTCAAATTTTTATAATGGATAATTTTATAGAAAAAGTGAAGGGTTTGGAAAAGAAGACAACTCTTATTGCACACAAAGAGGATAATCTTGCTCTAGATTCTTTCGGAGCAAGAGGTAGAAAATATTTCAAAGGAAGGGGGCGTAGAGACTCTCAAGGAGAAAAGGTAGATTTGCACTGCATATGCTACAAAAGAAATGGATCACATGATGCCTTTACATGCAAGCTACCATGGGACAAAATTGAGCAGAAAAGAAACCAACAGAAAGGTAAAACTAATGATACAGACAAAGGTAAAGAACCTGATTCTTCTCAGTATGTTGTGGCACAATTTAACATTGGAGTAAATGAAGACTTATTTAATGCTTCACCCGCTTCTTGGAAAAATGATTGGTTGCTTGATTCAGGAGAAACCTGCCACATGACTCATAGAAAAGAATTTTTTGAAGATTTCACTTACAATGTTGATGGAGCAGTATAATTTGCAGATCAATCAAAAATCAAGCCATTAGGGCTTGGCACAATGAGGCTTAAATTGTCTGGTCTTCCAGACTTTCTTCTCCATCATTTTCTATATCTCCCACAGCTCAAGAGAAACTTGATGTCCTTGGTCCACATCTGCCAGCAAGGTCACTCCATTCTTATGTTTGATGGCAAGATTGAGGTAATAAAAGCATCTGACCACTCACTTGTCATGAGGGGAATAGAAGAAGAAAGGCTTCTCAAGCTACAAGGAAATTTTGCTCGTGCACAACATTTCTCATACAATTCTCATCATGAAGAAGGTACACTTCCATCAAGTTTATTATGGCATGCTATATTTGGACATTTAAACTATGACAGTCTCCGCTTGCTGAAGAAAAATGGTGTTGCTGGTTTGCCTACAATTCCTAGAAAACTTAAGCAATGTGATGCTTTCGTTCTAGGAAAGCATAGCAAATAGTCTTTTCATGATTCACATTCAAGAGCACACAGAAAACTTGAACTCATTCATTCAGATTTATGTGTTCCAATGCCTGTTCCTTCTGCAAATGGAAATAAATATATCATGACATTTATTGATGACTACACTAGAATGTGTTGGGTTTATTTATTGTAGAACAAATCTGATGCTTTTCAAACATTCAATAATTTTCATAAATGGATTGAAAATGATGCACAATGTCATATTGGGTCTATTCTCACTGATAATGGAAAAGAATACACATCAAATGAATTTGAAAACTCTCTTCTCCAACATGGGATCAAACATCAAACAACTGTGCCTTATAATCCCCAACAAAATGGTGTAGCTGAAAGAATGAATAGGACAATCTTAAATATTATATGATCCATGCTCTTCTTCAAAAATGTAAAGATAATGTTTTGGGCTGATGCTGTTCTATGTGCTGGATATAGAAAGAATAGATGTTCATCTAATGCTATAAGAAACAAGACTCCATATGAAATGTGGTATGGACATGTTCCTTCGGTAAAGCATCTCAGGGTCTTTGGTTCCACCTATTATGCCTTGATACCAAAGGTACATAGAAATAAAATTGGTGCTAGAAGTCGTAAGTGTATCTTTCTGGGGTATTGAAACACCTCCAAAGCATACCGCCTCTATGATGAAGTAAATAAGAAGTTTGTTGTATCTAGAGATGTAATTTTTCTTGAATCATCCAAAACTGACAATGTTGTTGAGCGACAACTTGATCGCTTGGAAAGATTCCCAAAAGCAAAATCATTTCAAGAATTTGATAATCAGATTCCACATCTTGAAGGGGGGATTCCTATGCTAGATCAACATGTGGAATCTTCTTCTGAAGAACAATCTCCCCTGCATGAAACTCCAACAACGGATAATGCTTTAAGTGATGTAATTGATAGAATTGGGAGACTTAATGTTGATTCAGTCCCAACTCAATCAACGGAGTAGCCTGGACCATCTAAAAAAGGTCCCCCAAAATGGGTGACAAAGACACTTGAAAGTGTTCATCCTGATGAAGTTGGAAAGACAGGAACTAGAAATTCAAATCGGAAAAATGGAGGTGATGTAGATGACTCTAATTCATCTGTTGATATGGATGTTTCTTATGATTGTGAATTGAACTTGTCTACAGCTTTTGAACCAAATTCGTTCAAAGAAGCTACTTCTCATGATCAATGGAAAGAATCGATGCAAAAGGAGTATGATGCCCTCTTAAAGAACAACACTTAAAAGCTGGTTGATCCTCCATTAGGAACCAAACCAATTGGCTGCAAGTGGGTCTACAAGAACAAGTATAAAGCTGATGGCTCACTTGACAAGCACAAAGCTAGGCATGTGGCAAAAGGTTTTGCAGAGAAGGAAGGGGTTGATTATGAGGAGATTTTTCCCTCATAGCAAAATGGGCTACCATCGGGACACTCTTTGCACTAGCAGCTCAGAACGGTTGGAAAGTCCATCAAATGGATGTAAAAGCTGCTTTCTTGAATGGAGTTCTAAAAGAGAATTTTTTATGTCCCAGCCTGAAGGATTTGCTATGAAAGGACATGAACATAAAGTATGCAAAGTTGTGAAGTCCTTTTATGGCCTCAAACAAACACCGCGAGCTTGGTATGAAAAACTAACTGAGCATCTTCTGAAACTCAATCTCAAACATTTTGATCTTGATGATGAAAATTTATTTGTCAAGAAAATTGGCAAAACAATTGTATATCTTGTGGTGTATGTAGATGATCTTTTGATGACAAGGAACAATGAAAGCTACATTGCATCCATAAAGAAGGAATTGGGGAAAAGTTTTGAAATCACTGATTTGGGCTATGTTCATTACTATCTTGGCATTGAAGTAACCCAACATCCAAAGTCCATATTTCATTCTCAAAAGAAATACATTGGAGATTTTTTGAACAGGTTTGGCATGACAGAGTGCAATCCTCTCACTACTCCAATGGAACAAAAATTAAAGCTCACATCTATTGAAGGAAAAGAATTTGAGGATGCAACAAAGTATAGACAGCTTGTAGGAAGTCTCAACTACCTAACTACTACCAGACCAGACATTTCATTTGCTGTTGGAATTCTCTCCAAGTTTATGCAAAAGCCTTGTGAGGGACATTAGTCTGCTGCAAAAAGAGTTCTAAGGTACTTGAATGGAACTCAAGACTTTGGAATCAAGTATACACAAGTGGATGACTTCAGTTTGATTGGATACTCTGATTTAGACTTCGATGGAGACAAAGAAACTAGGGTATCAACTTCAGGATAGGCTATGAGTCTTGGATCAGGAGCCATCCCCTGGAGATCACGCAAACAATCAGTTCCAGCAGATTCCACAACAGAAGGAGAATACATGGTAGCAGCTGAAGCGACAAAAGAAATTGTGTGGCTTAGGAAGATTCTTGAAGATTTGCAGGTAAAATAAGTACAATGAACTCCACTCATGATTGAAAATACCTCTGCAATAAAGTTGGAAAAGAACCCAAAGTTCCATAATCGAACGAAGCACATCAATACTAAATATCATCTAATTCGACATCATGTTGAGGCCAAAATAATTCATCTTCATCATTGTTCCACAAATGAGCAAATTGCAGACATCTTCACCAAACTGCTTGGAAGGGAAAAGCTTGAACTATTCAGAATGATGCTTGGACTCACCAACATCCCTTCAGATTAAGGTGGGGAATGTTGACACCTAATCCTTGTGATTGGGTGAATTAATGTAAATAGATAAATAGGAAATATGAACAGTCATTGGAAGACGAACTTAACAGTCTCTCCCTCATGTATATAATGAAGAACTACCTGAAGGAATAAAGTAGTCGAATCATTTTTGCCTTATGGAGTTACTACCTGGCCTGACAGATATAAGAGTAAATGGATACGTCTAATAAACTCAAATTGCAATCATTAAAGGAAATATAACATCTAAGCTTCAAGGCTCAATCCTCTCCTGAAATTGTAATCAATTCTCACACAAGCAATTCAATTAACAATAGCATCAGCGGAGAGTACAATAGCAATAACTCATATTTTCTTAGCTGATTCAATTTAAATCATACTCAAACTACAATAAGCAATCCAAAAAACAATGATATCAATCTGAGAGTTTAATAGCGATAACCAAACTCTTACAGCTGATTAAATCAATATGGATCACTATCTAAATAATGCAATCTAGAATAAGCGTAAATCAAGTCAAATGATAGCGCTGTAAAACATATAAATAAAAATGCGCTACTTCAATAGAGGAAAGCAATAAATACCGAATAAGATAAAATCACAGAAAGGAGGAGAATTAGCAAACAAATCACAGTTACGACAATCAGAAATATATAACACAAAGAAGCGGCTTAATCCACCAAAGGCCAGGCCCTTAGCCACCAGCGAATGCTGCTGATGTACTTCAGATAAGGTGAATGAACAACAACCTCAAATTATATATTAATCATTGAACTTGAGTAACATTACAGTATGATCGTGTTCTATTGACAACGCAAGTCTATAAATTAAAATTACAATTTGAAATAATAGAGATCCATCCCCTTTCCTCCTATCCTATCCTATCCTATCTCTAATTATCTATCTAACCTCTAATCATCCACCTCCTTTTTTATCTCTATTTTGATTTAAATACCGAGAGAGAAAAGAGAAGTTACAACTGAGATGATTACAATATGATTCCCATTACAAAATTGAATTGTTCACAACAAATTGATCAACAAGATCATATCTAAAATATCTTTTCACTAGCATTCTACAAGAGTAGGTCGAATTTGGTATTGCAACTAAGATAATTTGAAACCAATCGCAGCAATGAATCTAAGAAAAACATCTTGAGAGAACCCCCTGTTTCTCTTAATACAGACAAATTTTGGGAAAACAACTGATTGCAAAACTAAAATTGTCTATTCTGAACAAAACCCATGTTTCAGATTTTCCAGATTCTTCTCCATTTGCCTGAAATGTCCAATACAAGACTATCACTTCTTATTCCAACGAATTTCTGAGTTGGCACATTTAATGATGAGTTGGAGATCAAATCTGCAACATGGAAAATATCTTGGAGGCTAAAATGGTGAGTGATGTTACAAAAAAATTATTAATAAACCATCATTGGTAAAATCATGCATAATAATCATCAATTTATTAAAAATAAAGGAGAAGAAATAATATTTATCCATAAGAGCATAAATAATTATAAAATGGAATTATCTGATAAATCATGATAATTGACATGATAAAGAATGATAGAAATGGATGAAATAGACATTAAAGAGTGATAATAATAATGAAAAACTAGCAACCCAACATACCCCCAAACTAAATATGTTGCATGTCATCATGCAACCCAAAGCCTCTGTATTAACCAAGCAATAATACAAAAATTGTTCATCCCAACTCATGAAATGGATGGAACGAATGACTTCTTCCTCAAATGATCAATATTCAATTTTAGAAATGTTGATGAAGGTATAACAATTTTTACATTGATGTTCAACTATATGTATATGAAGTTGCAACAAAATATGATATAAGTAATAACAAACTTCATTAACCATTTTCTAAAAAAATACAAACCACTTATTGCTGAAATTTTCCAAGTAGATTTCTACTATATTAAGGCTTATATGATCCAAAAATCATAGCATTTTGATGCACGGATCATGAGATATAAACAAAATGGCTGTAGGTGACAGTGCATGATTTTTGAAATTTGACAAACTAATTTAACTTGAAACTTTCTGGGTTTGTGTATTTTAATGATACCTCTTTATTTTCGAGAAATCTCAAGAATTTAGTTCATTGTTTTAAAGATATATGAAAATCAATTTTTGCACAGAATAAAAGTGAAATTGTATACCTTAAATGAGAAAGAAATTAGAAAACATCCATCATGTGTATCAATTCCTCCTCCAAATTGGAGAACTAGCATGCCCTCATGCAATGTTATAAAACAAATTGAGGTGGTTGCTACAATCTGTTGAAATCTATGCTTGGTGTAAAACAATATGGAATAAGGGAGGTTTTGAGAATAAATAATCTATGTCTTTGAAAAATGGGAAGTGGTAAAGATGTGGAATGAATGATGATAAATAATTCTCAATGGATTTTCATGAAATTATCCTAAATTTCTAATAAATCAGAAAATTATGCTATTTTACCTCAAGTTTTACCTCTAGAAGAATGTGGAATGACATGTATGGACTGATATTTGTTGAAGCTGATGTTGGTTGAGATGATGCTGAAAGTGATGCAAAATGTGGAAGCCATGCAAGCATATCCTGTTTGCAAGTTTCTCGAGCCTCTTCTGTTAGTTGCAATAATTTGGACTTGCTGTGAATAGAGTTTCTCCTCATACTCGTTGTTCTCTTGTAAACAAATCACTACACTACATGCAAATTTCTTGAATCCATATTTTTAGTTTTGAATAGAAATAGATAAGCCACATGCAAAAATTTCAATCAGAAAAAAAAATTGAATAACCTTCCCCCTCTAATTGGAAAAGGGCATTTATGACCATAAAGCATAGGAAAAAAGTTATTTTGATGGTAAGGCAAGCGAATGAATAGTACGACAATAAATGAAACAAAGGACACTTGTCAATGATAGGACAGCAAGAGGTATGGTTATAATGAGAGTGGAGTGTGTAAAGATAGTTATGAATACGAGATAGGATGCTTTGGATTGATGATAAGTTATGTGAAAAGGAAAAAGGACAACAGTATGCCAAAAGGATGATTTTCTGATGGTATTCTAGCCGAGAATGATGCGATTGATCAGAAAACAATTTCTCATGCATAAAGGTTCAAAAAGGGAAAAATAAAGGAAATAACTTCTCCGATAAAAAGAGAGAATAAGAAAAGGGTATTATAGTAATAATTGACGATAAGATATAACTTCAATACCATCAGTAGAGCCTCTACTGCTAACAGGCATCCATGGCCTCGGTAGGGTTGCTTTTTAACCCGTTTGAGCCAAGATCCTCAATTTATAAATGGAGGGTTCCAGTGTTATTCTACATAAGAGATCAGTGTGTTCGCATGGTAACCAGATAACCACACTACCATTCACTGGGATGTAGCAAAAGTGATCAAGTCGGCTCATGATGAGACTTCCTGTTCCAAGGATATTTTGGCTATCCAATGGATCATACCCCTAGTGTGGAGACCACAGTGGGAATGTCACTTAACTACATCCTTATGAACATGGTAGGTTGACTCTTAATGAGACCCCGTATCCTCTATTTGTAGGCAAAATTTTGTTGTTATTACACATTTTATGATAAATAGAGGGAGGCTCAACACTCTTTAAGAGTAGGGATGGTGGAAGAGGTTGAACATGTCAACAGAAAGAAAATATACCCATAATCTATTTATTACAGACATAGAAGATTATAACCAGGAAGAGTGGAACCAGCATGGTATTAAAATGATCAATCAATATAATGTACAACAGGAATCAATGAAATAAAGTAGTATATAAATAACTGTGTTCCTTTAAAAAGAATCTCTCATCGAAAAGTTGTCCTATTGAAGATCATAACGTGAATGATATTAACTCGCTTCAATAGAATCCATAATTCTTCCCTCATAAAAGTAGTGTACTTCCTGACATGAAAGGAAATCAGTAAAATGTAGTTGAGATGAATTAGGAATAATCCCACAAGAGGAATGAAGGGTTTTTCTTGAAAATACTCCCAAAGTGTTGTTCCCTTGAAGGAACAACAAAAACACTCGAAAAAGTGTTGTTCCCTAAAGGGGATAAAAAAAACACTGGAAAAAGTGTTGTTCCTTGTAGGGAAAACAAAGGAAATGCACACCAAAAAGTGTTGTTCCCTATAGGGAACAACAAAAAATACACACGAAAAAGTGTTGTTCACTACAGGGAACAACAAAAAATGCACGCGAAAAAGTGTTGTTTCCTCTAGGGAACAACAAAAAAATGCACATGAAAAAGTGTTGTTCCCTGTAGTGAACAGTAAAAAAATACATGTGAAAAGGTGTTGTTCCCTATAGGGAAAAGCAAAAAATACACACAAAAGTGTTGTTCCCTATAAGGAATAGTAGAAAAATGCACATGAAAAAGTGTTGTAACTTGTAGGGAACAACAAAAAAATGCACGCAAAAAATTGTTGTTCCCTATAGGGAATAACAAAAAATACACACAAAAAAGTGTTGTTCCTTATAGGGAACAATAGGAAACAACAAAAAATACACAAAAAAAGTGTTGTTCCTTATAGGGAACAATAGTTGTTCCCTATAGGGAAAAACTAAAAACACACACAAAAAGTTGTTGTTCCTTATGGGGAACAATAGTTGTTCCTTATAGGTAACAACAAAAAATACACGCAAAAAAATTGTTGTTCCTTATAGGGAAAAACACAAAAATACACGCAAAAAAGTGTTGTTCCTTATAGGGAACAACAACTGCTTGCTATAGGGAACAACAAAAAATACACTCAAAAAAGTGTTATTCCTTATAGGAAACAACAGTTGTTCCTTATAAGGAACAACAAAAAATACACACAAAAAAGTGTTGTTCCTTATAGGGAACAACAGTTGTTCCCTACAAGGAAGAACAACAAAAAATACATGCAAAAAAAGTGCTATTCCTTATAGGGAACAATAGCTATTCCCTATAGGGAACAACAAAGAAAAATAGGAAAAAAATGACAAACAATCATCTCTACTACTCTAAGCAAATACAATCAAATAGAAAAAAAAAAAAACAATTGTATGTACAAGTTTCAAAAATAAATTCTTTACGGGACTAGTGTTGTCGAAGAGTGGTCTTCTGCAGCGAGAATTTGCATGGTGGGGTCTTCATCGTTCAATCGCCAATGGAGTGGAAACTTGAAGTAAGCAACACCTGAAATAGAAAAACATAAGACAAATCAGAAAAGAAACAGCATTTTATTTAAAAATAGTATGCAAATGTTGGCATTATGATAAAAGTGTTGTCCTTGATGGCAACTCACTCAGAGGTATGAAACAGGTGATAGCAACTCAATAAGAGGACAGATCCTAGTACAGTAGGTCAAGGGAGAGATATACACAGGATAACCTTGATGGAAGTGCGTATACATGCGGGTGAGAAGAACAAAAGGCGTGTATGCGTACAAACGCAGGTTGATAGAGGGAAAGGCGTGTACATGTTGGAAAACTAAGTTTTGGTCCGTGGTATTTGGTCCATGGTATTTTGGTATAGGTCCGTGGTATTTGTTCCGAAGTGTTGATCCCAAGTATTGGGTCCAAGGTATTGTTTCTACATGGTTTTAGACCATGGTATTGAGAGAAGCCTAAACCTATAGAAGGAGAAGATCATTAGGCCAAGGGGAAAGGTGCAAGTAATGAATGTTTGATGAAGGGTGAAGATCTAGTATGCTGGTTATGGGTTTGTGATGCTTGGATCGTTTAGAATCGAGTTGGAAATGGCAACAAAGATATAAGTAATTATCTTTAGATTTGTACACAGGTTCTCCCTGGTGAAAGCGCGTGCACACGCAGTTTTGACGCAGTCAAGTGGCGTATACATTATTAGGTTTGATGTTTCAGGTTGCTTTTAGTTCTAGTGGTTGTTGCAGAGTTTTGGGCTTTGGTCTGTGTTCAGGTAACTGTATTTTGTTGACAGGGTTTCAGTGATTCAGTATTGGGTGATTCAGAGATTAATGATGCAGGTATAAGTTGATGATTGTATTGCAGTGGTGATTATATTGTATTTATGGATCCAATATGAAAATGTATGAAACATGGTCTCGGGAAGAAAAGTGAAGGTTGTAGCCTTCTGTAGGCCAGCACCTACGTACTAGTACTTCAACTAGTACAAGAGCTAAGGGGGTTGTAGCTCCCTTCCAGGAGAGTCTGGAGAACGAGAGAAGGTTGTAGCCCTCTACAGGTAGTAGCCTGTGTACTGGTATAAGACTGCAACAGTACAAAATCATTGTAAACAGAAGTTTTTAATTAAAAGAATATAGAGATCAATTGTAGTAGGTGGTTTTCACCCACATTTAGTTTCCACCTTATATCATGGTGTTCACGTGTGCTCCTTATGTGTGATGATCTTTTCTATTTTACTGCACTTGTTTACTGTTCATATGGTTAATAATGTTCTGATGCACTCATTAAGGATCAACTAACTGAATCATAAGTTTTCTTGATATATGCTTGCTTCATTACACACAGTTGCACATACACATGGTTTGTCTTAACTAAAGTGGCCCATATGAATTGCAGTATGAAAATGAAAAAGTTATATTGATTTGATAATACTGATTCACCCCCCCTTCTCAGTATTATTTCCAACAATTGGTATCAGATTAGGTCCTTTAGAAGAAGCTTGATCGCTTGAAGGAAAGATCCCATCAGAATGAGCAATCAAGAAAGAGAGGCATCCATCAAGCCACCAATCTTTGATGGGAGTAACTTTTTCCACTGGAAGATAAGAACCACAACATATTTACAATCGCTTGGGATGGATGTTTGGGGAATCGTGGAAGGTGGATACACATATCCATCAGCAATTCCTACAGATCAGTAGAGAGAAAGCAATATGAACTCAATGCCAAAGCTGTTAGTGTCTTACTGGGAAGTTTGTCACAATCTGAATTTATGAAGGTCATGCATTTCAAATCAGCGAAAGAAATTTGGGACAAAATCATTCTAAGCTACGAAGGAGATGAACAGGTAAAACGAGCAAAGTTTCAAACTCTCAGAATACAGTATGAAAATCTTAAAATGCATAGTAATGAAAGCATAGCTAATTACTTTCTACGTATAGATGAGATTGTCAATTGTATGAGGAATCTAGGTGAACAATTTAAGAAAGTTGTCTTAGTTGAAAAGGTTTTAAGATCCCTGTTTGCTAAATTTTATTCCAAATATTTTGCCATAGAAGAAAAGGAGGATCTGCAGAAAATCACTATGACGGAGCTTCACAGAATGTTAACTACTTTTGAGATGAGAAAAGGAGGACCATCAAATATGAGAGAAGCTACATTCGAAGTGTCAGCAAATGAATCAGGATGCATTTCAGAGGGAGAAGATGAGGTAAATTTTGTCAAGAATCTTGAACGGGGATCTGGAAGGTTCAAAGGTAAGCTACCTTTCAAATGCTTTTCATGTGTTAGAGTTGGTCATTTCACTGCTAGATGTCCTCATAACAAAGGAAAGATGTTTGAAGAAGGTGATAGAAGTTCTTATACCCATGTTAAAAGTAATGATGCATCCAATAGTGATGAAGACATTAGACTTCTCATGGCATATGAAAATAAGGACGTAGAAACAGAAGAAGTTACCAGATTAAAGGAACAATTGGGGTCAGTAACCAGAGTAAGGGAGCAATTGCAGGATGTAGTAAAAGTTCAGAGCATAAAAATTTAGAGAGTTGAATCGAAGATCCTCTCTCTGAAGGAATATCTTAAAGAACCAAAGAAACAAAATAGAGAAGCTCTTGAAGAACAAGAACATGAATTAATCGAATTAAGGAAACAAGTGGAAGAAGGGAAAAAAGCTGAAGAAAACATAAGGAAGCAGTATCTCGAAAAGGAAGAGCAGCATCAGGTTGAGGTAAATATCTTAAAAAGTAAATTAGAAGAAAAGGATAAACTGTTACAATTTCAAGATAGTACTAAAATTTTGGATGACATTCTTGATAGTCAGAGATCCCCTACTATCAAAACTGGTCTTGGCTTTTATGAATCTGGTGAAGGTGAATCTAGCTAACAAGGTGAGGCAAGGAACTCTAATGAGAATTTTGAAATACCAAACAAGAAAAATGAGAGGAGAACCTCATCAACAGCCAAGGAAAGAAATTCCTCAAAGAAAATCCTTTACTCCTAACTATGGAAGTGATAGATGATTATTCCCTCCATTGAATAATGTTGAATGTTATGTATGTCATAATCTTGGACATGTTGTAGCCAGATGTTGAAGTAGAATGGTTCAAGACCATCACATAAGATCATCACATTCCAGGTACTTCAAAGGATATTGTTTTGCTTGCAATATGTTTGGTCACAAAGCAATTGATTGCAATAGAAGGAACATAAAACATGTAATATGTTATCCATGTAACAAGTTTGGAAATAAAGCAAGGGAATGCAGTAGAAAAATTCAAACTCCAAAGCAAGAGGATTATACATCATCACAATTCCAGGTATCAAAGAAGACAAAATTAGAGACAGAAAGGTGTGACATAACTCAGTCAGTTGACAGAAGAGACACAGGGGAAACTGAGAGTGTAGACCTTCAGTATTTTGTCTTGCATACACTAATATAATATAGATAAGTCATGTATATACGCGATCTAGAGGCTGCAGAGTTGTGTATATGGAGCTCAGAAGAAAAAGGCAGCTGAAGAGACTCAGGAAATGGTTCAGTCATGGTATATGGTGGTTCGCACAGGCTCAGGGGGAGCATATACTTCAAATAATGCATTGTTGGCATTATGGTTAGAAGTCTTTGGTGATGATGCTTATGTGACTAAATGATACATCTTTTTGTTTGATCAAAAGAATGGTATTGTAAGGTACAAAATTGGATGATGATGCTTATGGTGTATATCATATATGGTATATGATAGTGGCTAATGACTATCATGGTCTTGAATGGATTTCTGGTCTTTGCTATAAAGACCTTGCATGTGCTCAAGGGGAGCATGGATGGATTGGTACATCCTAGGATATACAAAGGGGGAGCCCAATCAGAGATTTCATCAAGTACTCAAGGGGAGTATGGATAGCAAAGGGAGAGAACTTCTTGGTCTGCCCTTTGCCCTTGATGTCAAAGAGGGAGATGACTTGGTGTGGTTGTTGCCATCAAGTCCAAAGGGGGATATTGTTGGCATTATGATAAAAGTGTTGTCCTTGATGGAAACTCACTCAGAGGTATGATACAGGTGATGGCAACTCAATCAAAGGACAAATCCTAGTACAGCAGGTCAAGGGAGAGATATACGCAGGTTAACCTGATGGAAGTGCGTATACATGCGGGTGAGAAGAAAAAAAGGCGCGTATGCATACACACGCAGATTCACGGAAGGAAAGGTGCGTACATGTCAGAAAACTATGTTTTGGTCTGTGGTATTTGGTCTGTGGTATTTGTTCCGAAGTGTTGATCCCAAGTATTGGGTCCAAGCTATTGTTTCTACATGGTTTTGGACCATGGACCATGGTGAGGATAAGATCATTAGGCCAAGGGGAAAGGTGCAAGTAATGAATGTCTGATGAGGGGTGAAGATCTAGTATGCTGGTTATGGGTCTGTGATGCTTGGATCGATCTGAATCAAGTTAGAAATGGCAACGAAGATATAAGTAATTATCTTTAGATCTGTACACAGGTTCTCTCTAGTGAAAGTGCATGTACATGCAGTTTTGACACAGTCGAGTGGCGTATACATTATCAGGTTTGATGTTTCAGGTTGTTGTTAGCTCTAGTGGTTGTTGCAGATTTTTGGGCTCTGGTCTATATTCAGGTAACTGTATTTTGATGACATGGTTTCAGTGATTCAGTATTGGGTGATTCAGAGATTAATGATGCAGGTATAATTTGATGATTGTATTTCAGTGGCGATTATATTGTATTTATGGTTCCAGTATGAAAATGTATGAAACGTGGTCCCTGGAAGAAAAGAGAAGGTTGTAGCCTTCTGTAGGCCATCACCTGTGTACTAGTACTTCAGCTAGTACAAGATCTAAGGCGGTTGTAGCTCCCTTCCAAGACAGTCTGGAGAATGAGAGAAGGTTGTAGCCTTCTGCAGGTAGCAACCTGCGTACTGGTATAAGACTGCACTAGTACAGAATCATTGTAAAAAGAAGTTTCTAATTAAAAGAAGATAGAGACGAATTGTAGCAGGTGGTTTTCACCCGCATTGGGTTTCCATCTTATATCATGGTGTTCATGTGTGCTCCTTATGTGTGATAATCTGTTTCGTTTTACTGCACCTCTTTATTGTTCATATGGTTAATAATGTTCTGATGCACTCATTAAGGATCAACTAACTGAATCGTAAGTTTTCTTGATATACGCTTGTTGCATTACACACAGTTGTGTATACATGCGGTTTATCTTAATTGAAGTACCATATATGAATTTGACTATGAAAGTGAAAAAGTTATATTGATTTGATAATACTGATTCACCTCCCCTTCACAATATTATTTCCAATAGTAAATTAAAAAATTAAGTTACAACAGCTATGATGTTATTTCCTAAGGGAATATCAATCTGTGAATGGAAAAAATGATCTCTTGGAAAAATGTTTTGGCAGCAGTGACATTAATCTTTGAATGCAAATAAATTCTTAAATTCTTTTGTATAAATCCATTAGGTAATGAATTGGATGAAATTCCCTTGTTTCATTAAAATTTCTTTTAAGAACCGCTTGTCCATAAATTGACCTTGTTTATTCTCCTAAGACATGCACAAACCGAGTCTCTACCTGCAATAAAACATAATTCATGGAGAAAGAGAGGTGCAGGGCTCCCCTAATCCAATAATTATGCAAAAAACTAACCAGTAGTTACGCTGTGAAACAAATCCACAGAAAAAAATAACAAAGTAAAATTTATTTGTCACCTGCGGGAGAGCAGCGGTCGACCATACTAACCATCAATGTTTTAATCACAACTTCTTTGTTCTTAGTTCAATTCAAGTGATTCAAAATCCAAATGAGAGATAATTCAAATATATATCACCAATACAAATAGGCTTTGAAAATTCCATGATATGATATGCGAATTTTACTTAGAACAACCTGCATAACAAAGTCATTTTCGATTTCTTGACATATAACAATAGTGGATATTTTAAGAATATATTTATCGTTTGATGATGGATTTGAATGATTCAAACTGGAAATGAAGTTAGATTCATTTATTTATCTCTAGTAGAAATAGGTTTTGAAAACAAAAGGAATTGATGGGTCGATACTCTAGTGAAGAACCGACAAAAGATAGTTCTAAGAGTGCTAATTTACGATAGACAGACAGTATTTTGGTCATAAATTTCTCATACGATATCGAAAATACGTGATTCAATTTTTTTTGTAAACTAAATTCATAAGGTAATATACCATAGAAACAGGTTTTCAAAATATATTCATTTAGGCCTCCAAACATTGATTGTCCAACTCTGTTCTTGAGATGCCTACTGGACATCCTGTCAAAGTTTTGGTTATAACATTACTGTTTCAAATCCAAATTGAGTAATTAAAATTGAGCTGGAAATTATACATCAATGAATACTTAGGATAGAAATAGGTTTTAAAAATATAGTCATTTAGTCCTCCAAAAACTTATTGTGCCAACTCTGTTCCTAAGCTGCCTACTAGACACCCTGTCAATGTTTTGGTTATAACGTTTTTGTTTCAAATACAAATTGAGTGACTCAAATTGGGTTGGAAAGTATAAATCAAGTGCTAGTTAGGATAGAAGCATGTTTTAAAAATATTCCGTTTTGGTTCCTCAAAACATGACTGTCCCAGCTGTGTTTTCAAAAATTTCATCAAGCCCACAAGCCAAAAAAATATGATATTCAAGAATTTTTCTCAAATCGGTGATAAAAATGAATATGAGTGTTTTTAGAACTTTTATTTCCATTATAATACATATACATATATAAAATAATTAAAACATTTATCACCATGTTGATTTCCACACCGTGTTCCAACAAAAACAACTATTTTTACATAAAAACAAAATGTATTTATTTATGTCTTTATTTATTTTATTTTTTTACACTAACCTACTTTGATTTGAAGAATGAATATGATTACGTATAAGATTACTTCCAGTGGAACCATTTTAGAAATAAGGCTTCAACTATGTACATGCCCAATTTGAAAAATGCATGTTAATAAATATTAGGGTATGAGAAGCCAACTTCCATTGAAAAGATGATATCAAAAATCGTTGAAGTATGGAGTTATGCTACAAACCAATGATGGAGTGAAACAAATCTTCAATATATCCTTTACTTTCTTGATTTCCCATAGCCATCATATCATGAAGTTCTTGAGCTTTTAAAATGGCTTGTTGATGCAAACTAGAAGAAACGTCATTTTTTTCCATAACCTCTACAATTTTTGGATTTGAAACATTCTAAATCTCAATATGAGTTTTCTCCAACGGTGCATGTGGGATAGAATGGGTGGGAAGGGTGAGTAAATTTTGCAGTTCAACACTGTAAGCATGTTGTACTGGTTTATTATGGTGACGGTATTGAATGAGCTGAGCAGGAAATTGTGTATGGAATGGAGCATTTTGATGATGTAGTTGATTGGGTTGAGTGGATTATTTTTATAGGCAAGCAAGATTTTATGGAAGAGCTGGTCGATAATATGGAGGATATGTTTGTGCTACAAGATGAGGGAGATTAGTCATGCAATCATAAGATGGACCATGCCAAAACTTGTAAGCAAGATTTGTGGTGGTTATATTGAAATGGACATGGATTCCCTAACACATGAGTATTCCATGCAAGTAAGAGAATGGAGAGGAAGTGTTTTGTATCATACATGTAGGCCATGATTTCCATGGTTTTGACCTTGTTGTAGCTTCCCCATCCCTTTGATATGTTGCCTCCATCCTAGACAAGGAAGAACAACTAGCTATGGGATGCTCCTTTCAGTAATGAGGGAAAAACACTTCCTCAATTTCTTCATATTTCTAAACCTGCAAAACATCCAATTTTGAATTTAGAGAGCCAATAAAATCAACTTTACAATTTTCAAATAAAACATCGATTTCAGCTCTTACGTCTCCTTGTTCTTGTAGTATATTTGGAAAATAAAGAAGAAAATTCTGTAGAATTCTTACTAGCCTTGGAGATTCTTCTTGAATACCTTATGCACAATTCACAAACATCATCATATGACAACTGAAAAGCATCACCTTCTCGTATCAGATTTAAGAGTTCTAAAAATTCATCTTTGATTCCTTTCAGTAGGAGTGTTTTTAAGTTCTATTTTTCCAAATACTTATGCTTTGATTTTTGAAGGTTGTATCGAAATCACACCACATAGTCCTCCAAGATTTCTTCTTCCCCTTGTATCAAATTGAAAATATCTTCATTGTCCTTGCAATAGTCCTAGTACTTATTCAAGAATATTTTCTTCATGATCTCCCATGTTTGGATGCAGTTCCCACCTAGGCTCATGAACCATCGAAGAGCTGCTCCTTTTAGAGTAAGAGGAAACACTTTCGACCTTTGATCATTAGTACAATAATGATATCCTCTACAAAGTATTTCGAACTCAAATAAGAATGTATCTACATCTTCATTTGTGAAACCATGAAAATTTGGTAGAGAAGATGGGGGAATTATGTGCATTTCTGTCACTCCTCCTAGATCTTTGATAGGCAATTCAAAAGTTTCAATGTGAGCCATTTGGTACCATAATAAGAGATATTCTTCATGTGTTTCTTTGAGGCTCTCCCTTCAAATGCTCATATCAATTGGTTAGTGAAATGGCTGGTGCTTACAGCACCACTTGAGTGGAATTATGAGATTTAAAAAAAAAAAAACCAAAAAATCTACCTCTAAATTTCCTACTTCAATTCCTACAAAATTCTGCTGAAAAGCGGATGGAGGCGAAAAAACTTTATTTGCTCCTTATGCAAGTTCTTACCTTCCATTTTTAATACCCAATTCTTTCACATCAGACAAATATCAAACACCTACTTCAACTTCTATGCAAATGTGTTGAAAAGTGGGCGGAAGAGCAAGCATTTTACTTGCTCGTTATGTAGGTTCTTACCTTCCACTTTTAATACCCAATTCTTTCCCAACAACAAATATCAAACATAGATCACTCTCTGTGAAATGGCAACACTCTCCCTGGCAATGGTGCCATAATGTTGGGTGCTAAAAGGTTTCTTTTAAAACTCCTAATTACATCACGTTAATCATCAACTTGGGCAAGTCTTTTTGTTTCAAGAGTGTACACAATATGTGCATGCTATAATCCTAGAGAGTAATGTTCTTAAAAGGAGGTGTAGAACTTTGATACAAGAGTAAATGTATATGTCTAATAAGCTAAAATTGCAATCATTAAAGGAAATATAACATCTAAGCTTCAAGGCTCAATCCTCTCCTGAAATTGTAATAAATTCTCACTCAAGCAATTCAATTAACAATAGCATCAACTGAGAGTACAATAGCAATAACTCATGAATCTCTTCTTAGCTGGTTCAATTTAAATCATACTCAATCTCCAATAAGCAATCCAAATAGCAATGATATCAATCTGAGAGCTCAATAGCGATAACCAAACTCTTACAGCTAATTAAATCAATACATATCATTGTCTAAATAATGCAATCTAGAATAAGCATAAATTAGATCAAATCATAGTGCTATAAAACATATAAAGAAAAATGCACTACTTCAATACAGGAAAGTAATAAATAGCGAATAAGATAAAATCACAGAAAGCAGGAAAATTAGCAAACCAATCACACTTGCAAGAATAAGAAATATATAACACAAAGAAGCAGTTTAGTCCACTAGAGGCCATGCCCTTAGCCGCCAGCGAATGCTGCTGAGCTACTTCAAATAAGGCAAATGAACAACAACCTCAAATTATATATTATTCATTGAACTTGAGTAACATTACAATATGATCGTGTTCTATTGACAACACAAGTCTATAAATTAGAATTACAATTTGAAATAATAGAGATCCATCCCCTTTCCTCTAATCCTATCCTATTCCATCTCTAATTATCTGTCTAACCTCCAATAATCCATCCAATTTTTAATCTCTGTTGTGATTTAAATACACAGAGAGAAAAGAGAAGTTACAACCGAGATGATTACAATATGATTCCCATTACAAAAATTGGATTGTTCACAACAAATTTATCAACAAAACATATATAAAATATCTTTTAACCGGCATTCAATAGGAACGAGTCGAATTTGGTATTGCAACTGAGATAATTTGGAAACCGGACGCAACAGTGAATCTGAGAAAAATGTCTTGAGAAAACGTTCCATTTCTCTTAATACGGATAGAATTTTGAAAAACAGCTAACCACAAAACCAATATGGTCCATTCTGAACAAAACCTATGTTTCGAATTTTCCAAATTCTTCTCCATTTGCCCAAAACGTCCAATACAAAACTATCACTTCTTATTCCAGCGAATTTCTAAGTTGGCAAATTTAATGATCGGCTAGACATCAAATCTGCAATATGGAAAATATATTGGAGGATAAAATGGCGAGTGATGTTACAACAAATTTATTAATAAACCATCATTGGTAAAATCATGCATAATAGTCATCAATTTATTAAAAATAAAGGAGAAGAAATAATATTTATCCATAAAAACATAAATAATTATAAAATGGAATTATATGATAAATCATGATAAATGACGTGATAAAGAATGGTATAAATGGATGAAATAGGCATTAAAGACTAATAATAATAATGACAAACTAGTTGCCCAAAACTGAGGTGAGGGGAAGCGTGATAGTCATGTGACGCTTCTGGGCTTTTGGTGATGTCTTGAGAACTAGATATATTGTTGTTTCGAACCTACCTGAGGTTTCTTATGAGGATACATGGAATTCCTTTGAATGAATATGTAGATTTATTATGAAGCCATGTTTTTAAGCATTCTTCCAAACCTATGTGGGACAAGGACCTTAAATGTCCAACTCGACTATTACTTTTAATATGAATTACATTATGTAGGAATAATAAATGAAGAGGTGTCAAGAACTTTTGCATGAATACTTGTACAAGGGACATGAACTAGAGACCTACCAACCCCTCTTATTGGCCTTTTCCCAAGTGAGAAGCTTGTTGGATATTGCCAACCAGGATGTGAGCTTTCATTTTAGGGGGGTGGGCATGGAGTTCGAGAGCAAGTCCCACCACCAAATTTCACTTTAGAGAAATGTAATTTTGTGTAGGCTTCATATACCAGTTTTCCAATAAAATCCTATTTGATTCATTTTTTCTAACCAAATTCATCCCTTATATCCTCCCCCATCCCCTTCGATCACTTCTTGTCTCGCGATTCCTAGATCAACTGTTGCTTTCCATCCTACCAGACCCCATTCCTATGAAGACTAGGCCTTTTCATCTGCCAGCATGTAGATACTAGATTGGTGAAGGTGATCTATGAGGTTAAATGATAAAGTGCAATCTTCACCTAAGACGAGCCATGGGTCTAGACTCTAGGCCCAACTTTACTTGTTGGCCATTACTAATGGACAAAATTATCTAGCTTCCAATGAGTGGGAAGTAAAGAACTGAGGCTTTACATGTGTTGGAGCCTTTTGTGGATTTTCATGGATGGAAGAACCAATTTGAGAAAGAAATGGACGAAATATATTTGGCTTTATAATGTCCTTTCCCCATAGGGAGGTGTTGTGCAAAATATACCATAGACATTGATCCGTAAGGGATTTGCTAAAGGTGTATATGTTTTTGAATCCTTGACTTCCCAGGGACTTTTGAAGAGATTTTTTCTTCCAGTTAACCAAAGGTATTCCGTCAATGGACTTTTTCCCTGACCAAAGGAATTGGAAACATGATTTTCTGATCTTTGTTAAATGAATTTTACAAATATGGTATGGAAAACCAATAAACTGAGATTATTTCGAGCAACTCCTTGATAAGAATGAATCTATCCCCTCATGATAGTAGTTTATTTTCCAAAAAAATTATTCAAGATTTGATTTTCTAGTGTAGCCATAACTATTTTGCAAAACAATACCCTAGGGACTTGAGGAAGAAGCCAAGGTACTTGAAGCCCAACTTAAAGGAAGAATGAGGGAAAGGGAAGTATTGTTCAGTAATGGACTTTTACATGCTTGGAAGTAGGTTGGGAATATAGTTAATAGTTATTTGTGTTAATCAACATTCCTGTGGCACTTAAAAAGAAATTCCATTTCCAACTAGCCTTGACTTCTTCGGGATATATCAAAAATATTGTGTCAGGACAAAAAGAAAAGGAAAGGTGCTTGATAATATTTTGAATCACCAAATCCAGTAAGATATTTCCACTTGAAGAACTAGAAACATGGTCTCACACTCTGTAAATGGTACAGTTGCAAGAAATTTAGCATAAGGAATGGGATAACAGTACCAAAGAACAAGTTGGATGCAGCAGGAATAGTAAAGGGAAAAAATTGAATGGAGTTGTTTGAAAATAACTATGTCATATCATTGTATCAACAACCACTTCTCAAAATCAAATTATCCTAGAAAAATTTCCCACTTGAAAATGTTACTGAAATTTAAAACTTAAATATTCATAAACATGGAGAAACCTAACCAAAACTAAGAAACCTTCTGCAACAGTAAGAAAACCTTTTCATGCAGGAAAAATCATAAGAGAAAGCACACATACCAAAGGTGACCATGGATTTGGATCAGGCATTATAAATGGAAAACTCTCTGATGATTGCATCACTTCTAATTGCAAGAAATGGTATACTGCTTTCTCAAACTGCAGATCAAATAGCAACATAAAACTAGCCTATGCATGGACAAAAGAAAGCCTCTCCTTAGCATGCTCCTCTTCCCCCTATTTATGCACTCCTCTACCGATAGACTGCCTCATCATAGCTCTTTTTCCTCAAGAATTCTTATAATTATTCTTCTATAGATACTTGTTGCAAGAAGCTTACCTGATAAAAGCTTTAATTAGCACAACATTACAAGGAATTATATAGGAAAACTACACTATTTTGGAGTCATCAATCAATAACGTAATAATGGCTAGGTTGCGAAGGATGCTTTCTCAAGTGAATACTGAACTACATCTAATCATGTGTGTTTTCAGGTATAGTCGACGTGATTTCAGAAACATGTTTAAGAAATGATTCCTCTCGAGAAGCAGATGAGATAGGCTAAGATAATTTTATTCATATCCATCAAAGCTCCATAAAAGTAGGTTAATGGGACTAAAAATGGTAAATCCAGTGTAACTTCAATATGGGAGAGATATGGAAAACCTGGCTCCAATTTTGATATTGCTTATATTAATTGTATTCTTGTTCCATCATGTTGTTTTCCAGAAGTAAATATGGCACTAGGGATTTAAAAACACTCTTGATCATATGACATCAATCTAAAATTGACCCACAAGGTTTGAGAATTAGAACTGATTTGACAATTTTAGGGAGTGAAAAATTATCGCATGGCAGGAGATTTTGTTTCCACGAAGATTTGTTATTTGATTTGTAATTTATTTATTTACTTAGATTATTTCATTAATAATGAGACACATTTTGAATAATTTTATTTATTTAATGGAAATTATTTGGTAAAAAATAATAATATAATATATAAATTTAGGTGGGAATTTGGATGAATTTTACTTTAATAAATATTTAATAGTAGATTAATGTTAATGTAAATTTAAATAAAGGGATGTATTTAAAAGTAAAATAGAGAAAATTATTACTATAGAAGAAGTTTGATTTAATGAAAAAATGCTCAAGAAAGTTTCATCATTAAGTAATGTTTAATTTTGTTGATGGTCGTTTATAGGGCCTAAGTTGGGTGTGCCTTTAATCAAGGCAAGGTGACATACTCATTGCACCATGTTTTATCTTTATATCACAAATAATCCAATGTAATGGAGGATTTCATAGAGGGTTGAGAAGTGGGTCAAGGCTTCAACGAAACTAAGACAATAGAGAAAAGAACAATATTTTGAGTTTCCACTTGGGCACATTGGTTTTGCACAAGTTTGGCTTGGTTAATGGGTGCCATGAAGGTTGCAACATGACCAACCATCCCAATTTTCCCAAGAGAGGAAGAACCAAGGTGGGTGAGAGTGCACGTGAGCTCGCGGGTGGCATGGGTGCCACAAAGGCATCACATGATGAATGAGCACACCCCCAACAGCGAGTCCAAACAAGTTGACGGTAGTGCCAACAAATTTAATGCAGTTTGAATTTGGTGTGGTTTGACCAAAAACAGTGGATGAACATGGAACAAGTTGAACATTTGAGGTCCTCCCAAATCGAAGAAGTGTTGTAGAAGATATGCTCGTAGAGACAAGATGAACCAACTGAATGGAAGGGTCACAAGGGATAAGCTAACAAAAAGGGTTGAATTCGCATATATATAACGGACACAAACGATGGTTGGGGAGAAGAACAACACATCAAATATATAATTCAAGGGACATTTAGGAAAGAGGTGAAGAGAAGAAACCAATCATTAATAGACAAATATGAGTCGAGGTAGCAAACCCAAAAATCAAGGAAGCTCGGGTGAGTGGGCACTTGGCAGACAAACCAAGTGAATCGAGAAGGAACTAAAGGGAGACATGAGTAGGGTAGAGACGCCTCACTGGGTCAGTTAAACTGAGCAGGATAGGTTTTTAGGAAAGTAATAGTTTTGTTGGTTTATTTGTTCTATTAAGGGCTAAGCCTTTGTATTGGACCCTCATATAAAGAAGTTTTACATTGTTTAATAAAATTAGAAGGCTGAAGGGTTGTTTCATGCAAATTGTGTATTGTGATGACGATGTTGTTAATAATGTAAATTCTTTACATTTATTGCACATTAATGTATGTTAATTGAACTATTGTGACACTAAGTTAAATTATCATGGCGAAATTAATTAAAAATACAATTACAATAGGGAATTTGCTAGATAATAAATGTGACATAGATGAGTCATGTATTGACTCATATGAAAATTGTATTCCCATTACCTGAGGGAAATAATACACACTAATTATTTATTAACAAATTGATTGACTCTAACTACTATGGCCTCAGACACATAATGAAAAAGAATATATAAAAATTGTCTTAATTTGTTATCTTTGGACAAAAAATATATGAACAATCACATAGCATCATCAAAAACTCATTAGAATGATCAATTATGATGAAGATTTTTTTATCACCACCAAAAGTAACCGAAAAGAGAACTGGTGAGGGTAAATAAAATATTCTCACTAGAAGTGTCACCAAAGAGAGAATTAGTGATGCGCCTTCAATAACCCTGACCAAAAGTGTCATTGAACTGGCTTTGGTGATAAACTTTAAAGGAATATCACTATATGCACTTAGAACAACGCCTTTTTAAAGACCATCACCATATGCAACATTGGTGACAAACCTTAAAGATCCTACATATGCATGACCCTCACCAATTACCTTTTTTGTTGTAGTGTGTATTATTGTAGTACCTTTTAGGTAGTCGTATTTTTGTTCCTATACTAAATTAGTCATTCACGTTAGTTATTTTTAGTTGTATTACTTATTTGTTAGTCGTATATTTTAACTTGGGAATAAATTAGTCGGTTTTAGCTGGGTTACTTAAGATTACTCTTTATTGGTAGTATTTCACTTGGAAAAGTTTTGGTGATCAACTTTTTTAGTAACCTAGTCACTAATTTCTCATTTTCTACTAGTCTACTTGACCCTCATCATGGTTCCCACGATATGTAAAATTAAATTGACAGGAAAACATAAATAGCATCTCATATCATGCAAGTGTTATTGATTTCAACTTTTTCCACCTTATAACCATCTTGTAATTTAGAAAGATATTGACATAGATTGCATATCATAATATTATACCATCTTATTTTTAGTTGCAATTTACATTGCAATGCTTTACCTTTCACAATTTCTTATGTTGCCACTATCCTACCCCTACTTGATCACATCAATAACATTAGTTACAATTGTTTCTAATAGAACCATACCTTATACAAAATATTGTCATGAACAAAATATTTGTCATATAGACTCAATATGGATTTAATTTTCACATGCATCTATGTTATCAACATGTCAACATGTAGAAAGGTATTGAACCAATTACTTTTCTTAAAATATTTCTATGCATCAAAAGTGATTTACCAAGTAAAGATCATATTCCATATGTTAAAATGAAATTTCTATAAATTTGTTTTTTCAAAACAACATTTAAGGGAACAATACTTTGATCATTGACATTCCCATCATTTCTTACTTTTGCAACATGAATTTTAATTTATGCACATGAATTCAATCAACAATTATTAATTAACAGAAATTAATAGCACCATTGAGTCATCAATTTATAAGATTGGTAAGTTTGAACAAAAAAGGTAATCAACATCATCAGATTACTACTAACATTAAGTTCATGAAGCCATCAAATCAACCCTTTAAATAACACCACTATATCGTCATCTAATTTATTTAACACCTTCAATAACTTGCAGTCATAGATATGCATGGTTAGAATAGTGTTGAACTTTGCAATCATTGTAGTTTCATGCATATAATACTGTCATGCATAAAGGTGTATGCAAGTATTCATAATGTGTAAATTTCAATGATAGTTAGGATAAAAATACAAAAAATTCTAATCTCTGAAAGTGTACTATTACTGACAGACTAGCACATGAAGCAACTACCACAATCACTTGTTACAACATGTAATAATCTTTAATAAAAATTGATTCATGCATATTAGTTTTAATACTTAGTCATGCAACACTAACTAATCAATGCTACCAACCATATTAATACATACATGACAAGAATCTATCAACAACTAGCTATTCCAGTCAAAAATCACTTCTTGACTCATTGTTTATTATTGACATCTAAAAGGTTTTTTCCAATGTCCTTTTAAAAAATTCTATCATACACTTCAAGGAAATTCCCCATCTTTTAAATTCATGCATTCATTAATTCTAAGTCATGCATTGTAACTTTAGACATGTTCATTAAGTGTATCATTAATATTGTTATATTTGGAATGTTGGTAGTCAACTCTCACTTTCACTAGTTAGGGTTTTGGATTGTTCATAGGTGCAACAAAGGTTTTATTGCTTTTTATCCTCATCAGGATTCAAATGCAATGAACACAGTTTTGCAACATACTTTATTACTTAGTCTTCGTCAATGTGATTATAAAAATGCATCATGCATCTCATGTGAAAATTAGACAATTACATATATCTATTTTTTGTTTGTTAGAATCATACCTAAGATGATTCCCACCATTATCGTACTCTATTTCGTTTCTTCTTTCCAATTACCAAAAGGTTCGTGGGCTGCAACTCTTAACTCTCATATCACTTATAGCATCCCCACGTAACCTCGCATGAAAATGCATTGAGTTATAATTTTTTTATAGAATTTTCCAATGTGTAAATTTATAAATAAATTTTCATATTCCTTCCATGACCATTATATAAACCATAAACTATACATAGACTAATCTTTAGTAAAGGAATAGTAATTTAGACAACTATTAACTACCACTGTTGTAGCATACTAGCTTAAACTTCTTGATGTAACCTTTCCTCAACTCCATGATTCTTTTAACTTAGTTAATGAATTACATTCTTGATAATATAAATTTAACATCATGAAAAGAAGCAACATCATAAAAATTCTACAATATTCAACTACTTCGTTAGACATCAATATACCCTCTGAATCCCATAGGGTAAAAACTAGCAAACGTTTAATTTTAGTATCAAACTCTCATGGGGATGTTCACCCCTCACTCAATGTCTTGTAAGGGAGTCCATACCTTAACCATTTTCATAAAATTTTACAAATAAATATCATTTAAATATAATGTATCTAGCTAGAAGCTATTACTATAATTATGATATCATTTACCCACCAATCCTGAATCTTCATATCCTTGTGGCTTGGTTGTTTTTGTCAGCAGACCTTCTTGCAACTTCCACTCCCAAATATTCATGTACCATTGGTTCTTTACCTACCATAATGTTAAATACAGTCTATCCTTTGGATAATTCACCTTCCAACCATTGTTGTCATAAAAAATAAATTATGTCATGATTAGATAAAATATTAATCAACTAATAATAAATCTTTAATAGTGATTATTCAACATCTATTCATGTGCATGCATGTCCTGTAAAAAAAATATCATGACATGCTTCCTTTAACAACATTGTGTATGCATTAGTAATAAACATATAACTATAAAAGCATGCTTATAAAATAAATATCACAATACTAATATTTCCATGACACAAGCACACATTCCTCCTGAAGAGGAAAACCACTACAATTATAGTTGATCTTTGTGTATGTAGTTGAATAAAATTTACTCAAGTAAACTAGATCCTCGACTATTTTCTTGTACATGGATCTATGTAATCTTTCTTTTATAACACATATTATTGTTATGCATGAAAATGCATGTCTCTTTTGAAAACAAATCTAACATAAGAGGTTATTATTTTCTTGCAAGAATGACATAAATCCCTAAGAAGAAAACAACACGTTCTTTTCCAAGAACATTAACTGATTGGCAATATTTTATGTATACAAAGGCCTATTATTTTCAAGGGGTCTTACAACGTGGCCAATTTTTTGCACATCTCTACAAATATTATTTTCTAGAATAATTCAAAATATTATTCTTTCAATGGATATTTATTTCAAAATAATCCCACATCATGGTTGTACTTTCTATGGATCTAAAGATCATATTTCCTTTCCAAACAATTAAAAAAATATTTATATTTTTCGTGCAAGAAAATAACATTTTTTTTTCAAGAAATATCAAACATAGTATTTCTATCTTGTGCTTGTAATTAACTTATTTCCTCTCAAAAAATATCAAACATTTTAGTTCTATTTCGTGCAGGCAAAAAAGTTATTTCCTATAAAGAAATATCAAGCATAATATATCTATTTTTGTGCATGTAAAGAACATATTTCCTCTCAAGAAATATGAAACTTAATAGTTCATTTATTTTCATTCAAGTAACTTACTTGTTTTCAAGAAATATAGATATAATAGTTTTATTTTCTGAATGAAAATACATTTTTCTTTTCCAAGCAATCAAAAACATAGTAGCCTTTTTTTGGCATATGCAAAGACAAGTTTAGCTTTATTTTTGTTTTTTGTCAACAAGTCAAATATAATGTGCATGGAAATGCATGTTTCTTTCCAAGAAAATTCAATGCCACAGAACATGCAAATATATGTTTCTTTTCAAATAGTGTTTTACAACAATAATTGTTTACTTCATGATTTCCAAGATATTTACCATAATCACTTATTCTATTTATCTAATTATATATTTTATTTTCAGGAAAATACTTTTACTGCATATATATATATATATATATATATATATATATATAATATATATATATATATATATATATATATATATATATATATAGATTCTTTTCAAGAAATTGACGCAATACTATTCTTTTTTTCATGCCAATATTTTCAAGAAAAAATGTAGTAATGTAACTTGCCATACCTAATTCCGTACAATTTTTTAACAAAATATCATAGCTTCTTGACTTCTTGATATTTTTACATGCATTGTTTTTCTTTAATAAAGCTACTTATTTTTATGAAAAACATAAAGATTCGATAGTATGAATACTTATTTTTAAGCCAAAATATTTATGGACCATATTTTTGAAGAAACTAACATTATTAACTTAACTTTTATGTGCATAAATGATGCAAATATTTCAAGAAAATAGCACAGTTAACTTATCTTTATCTTTCCATTCACTAGGTGGAGTTTTTTTATGAACTACTTAGCATCAACACATCTCCCATTAAATAAAAATACTTTAGTAAACAGACTTAAAGAATGGATCTATGTGAAGACATCTAGTCTCCCATTAAAATTTTCTCTTGAATGTTGTATACCATCACGCAAATTAGAGCAATGAGTAGAGGTTGCCACAACCTTGGAAAACCAACACTCGAATGACAAAAAGGACAGCAGAGTAGCATGTGGCCTCAAACTTCCTGGTCACATTAAAATAAAGAGTATAAGGGCTGAGGGATGACATACACAATGTATTCTCTGGTTCGTCACGTCCTACCCACAATAATACACAACAAAACCAAATACAAAACACAACTACACACAAACGCTAATAATTATACTTATTTTAATATAACTTTAATTGTTTTAATAGTAATAAATAATTATAATCATTCTATTAGTTAGTTTTTATTTTCACCTATTTCATATTATAATAATTTTCGTAGTTATATTCATAATATTTATAATATTTTTAGTAATTATATTTAGATCTTTTATATTTTGATTTTTTTTTTTTACTTTTTCAATTATATATATATATATATATATATATATATATATATATATATATATATATATATTTATCTTCCTCTCGACTTTATAGTTTATATTCACTTACAAACATTGAATCTCTACTATTTATTGGTTTTCTAGTTCAAGCTATCCATGTATGTCTTCTTGATGAACCATAGTAAGTGATTTGAAATGAGTCAACATAAAATTTGATATACGATTTCTGTAGAAAGTATTTTTATAAATCATGAATCACAAATGCCCTTCTAACATCCTAAATTTGATTATCTTATTTACAAAAATATAAATTCTTATCAAATTTGATGATGTATATTTATTTATTTTGTAACATTCCCCAATAGCCTCGCACGAAAATGTGTGGAGTTAGAAAATTTTAACATAATTTACTCACGAGTAACTATATAAATTACTATTTCATATTCCTTATTAACCATAAGATAGAATCTTCATGATTACATATAGTAACTTTAGTGAAGGAATAGTAAGTTACATAACCATTTACATGCATTGTTGTAGCACGTTAACATAAATTTTTATGATGTGACATTGCATCATTTTCATAATTCCTTTAACTAGATAAGTTAAACACATATTTCATACTATAAACGTCAGCTCATGCAAGAATTCCATTTCATCAAAGTAGCACAACACGAAACCACATCATTAGACACCAATATACCCACTAGTAAAAAATGGAAATTACTTACTAAAACAATGACTAAAATTTGCATATAAACAACCATTTTTAAATTGGTGACTAGTAGTAGCTTATTTACAGTATCTTATAACATGACCAATTTTAGTTGTTTTTAGTTTAGTCATCAATTGGTTGTCTCAATTGTATTGTTTAGTAGTATATTTAGTCATAAATTTGGTCATTAATGTAGTCATTAATTGCCACAATTAATGACCAAATATACAACAAAATATACTACTATATAATCACCCAAGAAAGCCAACTAATGACTAAAGAAATATGACCAAATGTTGGCCGTGTTATACGATACTGTAAATTAGCTACTAATTGTTACATATATCCAAATTTTAGTCATTGTTTGAAACAAATTAATGACCAAAGAAATATGACTGACTTTTGGTTGTGTTATAATATATTATAAAGTAGCTACTACTAGTCATGTATATGCAAAATTTGGTCGTCATTGTAATCACAAACTTATCATTGGCATTAGTCATTTATCTTTTTATGTTAATTTCATATTCATTATATAAACAAAATTATATTCATTTCATTTACGTTTATTAATAATCATTATAAATGACTAATTGAATCGTATATTAATTTTATTTATGTTGATCATTAATCAACATAAACTACTAATTTACTAATTTTAGATTGATTTTATGTGTTAGTTATTCAATGTAAATTAATTAGTATGATTTTTTCACTAAATTAAAAAAAATCATACAATGTGCATGTTCATCTAATATTAAAATGCAAATTTACATATGTTAATTATAATACTAAACAATAGCAAGTGAAACTATAAATGCTTTCAACCACATAAATTATATTACTTTAATTGTCAAGTATTACAATACAAGTTTCCAACTTAATATTGGTTGGACTACAATTTACACATGAAATGTTCTTTCATCACTTCAAAACATTATGATTGTTTTGTCAATGCGTTGGAGGTGAATTCTCCAACTCTCAATACTTGACCATGAATCTCTATATATGTGTCTCATACGAGATATTGGCTCTAAGGGTATCACTATACTGATTCTCTTATCTCTGTCTCCTTTTGTATTTTTTGCTTCAGTGTTGTTGTTCTCTTCTTTCTCCAATTCTTGCTTCTAACCACCAATATTGAGTTCCTTTTCTAAAAAAAAAAATACAATGCAAAGTGTAAGACATGAAAGCCGACAAATACTAGAATATAAAGTAAAGTAGACTATAAAGAATTTATACAACAAAAGAAAAATCACATTAAACTCCAAACCCGACAATCAATAAATCCATTAAACTCCCTATATGGCATGAGAAAGAAAGTAAATTAGATGGAAAAAGTAAATTAGATGAGGTGAAAGTTTAAGGCACTGCGTCTGTTTAAATCATGACCGTAAGAGGGTTACAGTGGCTATGTGATCAATTTCCATGACATGCAAATGTTTAGATAAGATTATTCCATTATTAAATCCGCAATAGTTGAAAAAACACAAGTACCAATTTTTTTTTTGGAATTTAGAATGTGTTTAAAACTTAATATAGATTATCATGATTGATATGTTATAAGAAATTAAGAATAGACTGACAACTCATGGAAAATTTTTCATGACATTAAGAAAATAAATGTAAAGATTGTAAAATTGTAGATATCTAATATTATATCCTCATATTAAAAGTTATATTTTGATACACATCCACACGTGTTGAGCCAAAATCATTAGTGTGTTGAACCTTGCATTTGGATTGCATCTTGACGATGATCCCAAAAGAGTTCTTGCAAGTACGCACAATAAACATTAAATTTCCTATAGCAAGAAAACCTATCATGAACCAATGCATGCTTTCATTGGGTCTACAGAGGCAAAAGCTAGACTTTCAAATTTCTACATGCCACACTCTTAACATAAACCAATCTCTTGTTTTCTTTATCCTAGAAACCAATAATACTTTAGTGGCAATCAGCATGGTTACTTGAATGAGACTTGCTAGACTAGCACATATTTTTGCACAAAACTATTCATAACATTTTTCCACTATGATTCGGGGCGTCCATTGCACCTTCATAGCCAACTCCACTACATATCCCCAAATTCAAAATCTTTACAAAGACCACAACTTCTCCAAATGGCGCTTGATCAATACATATCTATTCTAGTCTTGGAGTCAATGTTAGACCTTACTAAGAAAATATGAAATCTAACGCTCCAATACGAAATTTACCATATTGGTTAATGTACTCCACATAACTCTTAAAAAACAACTTTAAGTCAGGCATAGTAGTTCTATTCAAATTTTATTATTTATATTCCTCTGAAATGACAAAAATAAAACTCCAAAGCAACAACATTATAAATTCCAACCATCTTAAAAATTTTGTTGTACCTAGCCAAGGAAGAACATGTAATGTTAGAGCTTCGTGATTGTACAAATTTTAAGGTATTACTAGACCTTCCAATAGTTCTTTTATGTAGAAGAGAGGAAAAGATATATTTATATGCGAAGAAATAGCCATTGATAAATGAATAAATTAATGACTGAGAATTAATTTCTGATTCTCAGATACCAAATCAGAAAAGATTCTTATTGTAGTAAGGAGCATAATAATTTAACTTTTCTAAACATGAAAAAACACTATTTCATATCTTCCATTGATGGCTAAGGTTGAATTGTACTTTATTATATAAACTTGAATGGACATTCAATTGATACTAATTTTTAGTTTAAGGAATAAATTCAAACAATGTTAATAAGTCATTAGAGTCGGGGGCATTCCAGTAACTGCCATAGGATATGATAGATAAATAAAAAAACAAGTGAAAGGTTGAGAATAGCTACATTATGTGTCTAACATAATAATGAAAAAACCATTTTGAAATGTGATCTTGTTGATGTTATACATGTCAATGCCAATCTCTAAATTTCTGAAGGACTTTTTTATGCTTTTACATCATGTTCATACAATGCCTCCCACAATTGAATACATGCTTACCTATTTAGTGAGCCACAAGTACATTATCAATGGGTTATGAAGCACAAAAGAAACAACTCCACTACTATGAAAAATGAGTTGCTTTTATTTTCCGAAAACTATAATCAATGTAAGGCCTAGGATGGCTAATAAATAGTTGCCATACTACCAGCTAATAAAGGCTTTCATATAGTAGTAATTGGGTAAATTTAATTTATTCTTCAATAGACTATTTTCAAAGACAAAGTGAGAGGAAAATTTTTAAGACCTCTTATCTCTACAAACGAACTATAGGAAATTACTCTAAGATCACTTGTTAATTACTCTTCCCTTTGAAATCCTGCCATTACAGTCACAAGGGGCTTTCCTTAGTGATGGTATGTTGTCAAAGAAAAATGTGTAAATAGACAAAGTGATCAGCACACGAAATATTTGTCATCGCGATGCATGCAAGGAACCAAGGGAATATGAAAACTCAGTCAAATCATATGAGGAAGTTTCAATTTCATTAGTGAATTACAACTATAAATGATGGAAAGGAAACCAAAATTCACCTTAAATGAATGTAGAATCCAAATAATGCATTACAAGAACACATAACATTGTAAAATAATGTAGTTATACGACAACAATACTGAAAGAGGTATAAAGACAAGGCATAATCAAACCTTATATGTATATTAATCAAAATATTATTTACGTCATAGTGATGAGTACAACATTGGCTGGATAACTAAGAGTGCATGTAGTGAGGGTAGCAACAAAAATGGTTGGAAAAGGATGAATAACAATTATGGGAACCCAGAGCACTGTAACAAGACACAACTATTCAATGATGAGACTCAGAGAGGTAGAAATACTGTTGTAATCTCACTGTTTTGACTTCAATTTGGTGGATTTTTTTTTATTATTATTAGTTCCTTAACTCAAATAATGTTGTTTATATGTTACAAATCCTATATAGGATGAAAATAAGTTATTACAACACTTGATCACTAAAATTTTTTGTTTCCCCTGATAATTATGTACATAACATGCTACCTACTTAAAATCCATTACAACACTTCTCCTCTCACCAGTTGAGGAATACACCCAAGTTTATGCAATAACATGCTCTAGCATCGCTATGCTTAGTTGTTCATTGGACTCCATGGAACTCACATCTAGAAGAGGCTAATAAACCAATTTGACTCTTTGAGGTTAGAAAGTTACATGCATATTCCAAATGCTAGTTTCACTTTTTCAATTCATGCTAACAATATTAATCTAGCCCATTGACCTCCCTTGAATAATTGTGTCTCATGGAAACGTTCAACCAAAATTTTAAATATAAATAAGTTAGACCTAAGTTTTTTAAAGATAGTACAAGTCAAACTTGGGTTTGGGTTACCCAAAGATAGAATGTCAATTTACAGTTTTAATTGGCCAAAATCAGTAAAGGGTCGCCTACTGGTAAATGTAGAACTCAAACCATGAGAAGAGGATATAGATTAAGTTGGAAAAACACACTAGACTACAAAATATACCAGAGGTCAAATTAGGGTTTGGGCGTTCACATTCTTAGCATGCCTCAAGTGAAAACCCTGTCAATTGTTAACATATGTCACACAAAGAACACCTCCACTTCTACAATTATTGCACATTGGAATGATCAGACTAGAACTTGTACCTACCACAACGATAAATGCTAAATATAACCATGCCAAAAATACCATAGTGAATCCTAAAAGATAGGAAAGATGGAAAATGAATGTAACTCCTAACTTCCTATGAGACTGTTGCCAACTAGATCATACCTAGAACTACCAACATCTTGGATGTTGATAAAAATAGCCTCATCAGACTCACTACAAAAAACCCAAATATATGCTCAATCTCAACATGTAAGCCCTAAAACTAGAATTACTAAGAGCCTAAAAATAGCAATGTCATGAAAAGATTGGCATGTCCCAAAAAATTCTCATTCATAATGTGAGCTCACAAAGACAAATGATACAGGGTCAATTGTCACAAGAAGGCCTTGGAACTATGGCTCCTAGAAGATATGGAAATTGCTAGTAGTAGAATTTTCCTCAAATTTGCTGAAACCTGATGCACCTATCACTAAAAACTCACCCGATGAAAATGAAATGGATATTAACACTCCAATTTCATAGTCTAATTTATGGGTTAACAAAACTTAGTTATTCCCCTCTTTTCAAACATCTTAAGACAATATATTACCCTTGAACCTAGGGTAAGGATTGGTACAATTCATTTAACTTCATCAAATATATAAAGAAAGAAAATCTCCATGTTGAATGAAAAAAAAAAGGAATAGGATAAGTGTGGAAATGCCTATATGTTGATTAATAGATACTAGCATAGATACATGGTATTGATATAGGTTGGTTTGTATGCACATTTAATTTTTCCAAGTGTAATACAACCAATATGAAATTTATTTGAGTGGTAATTTTTCAATTTTTTTTTATTGTCATGTACATAGTCATACATTATGTAACAACATGTCCCCTTATACTAGGTGGTAAAGCACCTCTCGGTGCAATAGGTAGTACTAAATTTGACTAAAACCCATGACAATCCATGTTCGAAACAAATTTCCAAGTCAACAAGTTTTTCCTACTCATGTGAGACAAACATTCCCATTGATAGTTTAACTAAAACAACATGAGTTTTACTAGAAAGTAAGAGTATGACTTGTTTGACTGATTCCAACTCTACTTAACCAAGTTAAACTTGCTTGACAACCTACATAGACCCTTCATTACCAAAAATTTGGTCACTAGTTGGTCATTCTTATCTCTGTTGGGAAATTTTATATTGTGAAAATTCAACAAACCAAAATAAAAACCAAGATTATATTCTCAAGACATTTTATTTTTGTTAAAATATTTGTATATCTTTATTTTTCCACTTTCCTAGATTTTCCTGATTTTTTACCAAATGGAGTCAAACTCGACTCTTATACATCAACTTTTTTTTTCCCAATTCCAAGTATTGTAACTTTATCGATACATTAAAATTATGACAGTGAATTCATAAATTTATTTAGTTTTTCCCTTTAAGAAATGAATTGTGGTAGCATTGTTCAGAAATATACTAGTTGTGGTAGAAATAAATTCATAAGTTGGGCAGAAGGTAAAAAAAACCCACTACATATTCATTTTATTTTCGTTCATCTAGATCTTGTAACATGCTCAACTATATGCATATATAAATCCAAAATTCATTTCCTCGGGACTACAAAAATATAAAAACAAGGATTTAGATAAAATGTATCCTACATATGAGTCTGTGTGGAAATTTTCAACTCCAAGATCCTCATCCCAAAGGAAAATGTATTTGTAGTTAGCAACTACAACTTGATGTAGGAAACGATTTACAAACCACCTACATGAGAAGTAATCGATTGACTTGACATGAAATATTTTACAATACGTATCCATAAAGAAGACAATTACTTTTAACAATATCATTACCACTTGGTTTGATTGATTTCCACTATATGAATAGTCTATTGCTCCACTCCAAATCACTCCATTTATCTGTGACAACATCATAATGTAACAAAATGACTGTGGAGTTGTTTAAAGTAAGATGGAAAAAATCCCATGTGACACAACCATTAGTTAGTCCAAAGCGAAAATTTACGACATAGATAACCACCTAAATAATGCATTACAACACACCAATTATTAAATAAACTCATTGAAAAAATACCTTCTTAACAAGCAGGTCTACATTCTCCTTCTATTTTATTCCAATTGCAATGGAAAGAAAGTTCTACAGACTCTTTACTAATGGTTGTAGACATAGAAAAGGTACAAAATTTTTATAATAATGAGTTATATTAATGAAAAAATATTGAAATAATGATGCAAAAAAATTATTGACATTTGTCTAAATCCAAATGTGTGCTTCCGAGCCATAGATGAAAAGAGTTTATGCTATAAGGGAGAAAGTGATAAAAAATGTGTACCACAAATTAACATGCATAGGTACTGGAAAAATACCATAATATTAAACCATGATTGAGAAATAAATTTTAACTAAATCAAAAGAGAGTGGAGGGTTCTTCTTAGCCCAGTAGTCCATGAATAATGCATAGTAATCCCTAGCACACACATCCCTACAAAAATTGAAAATCTAAGCTTCCTAACCATAGATGAATGAATAACTATTATAAGCGAGAAACAAATAGAACAATGTGCATCAAAAAGTAGCCTACATAACGTACTGGAAATTTTTGTTAAGAAAATGCCTTGAGCAAGCAATAAACTAGGGACAAAATAGAATGGAGTAGATAAGTATTCTTAATATGGTAGTTCTTAAACAATGAACATTGTATACTAATGCTTATCGCATATAAACACATCTTAAAATGCAAGCATTGCAACCATAGATGAAGTGAGTTGATGCTCCAAAGAAGCAATAAAAAATTACATGCGAGCAATAAACTAGGGAAAAAAATAAAATAGAGTAGATAAGTCTTCTTAATATGGTAGTCCTTAAGGAGTGTACATTGTATAATAATTCTTATCACATACAAACACATCTTAAAATGCAAGCATCGCAGCCACAGATGGGGTGAGTTGATGCTCCAAAGAAGCAATAAAAATTTACATGTATAAGAAATTAAATGCAGTAGGAACTATAAACATAGATAGGAGTGAAAACTAAAAATAAATAAATTTATGCCGAATTAGAATAGAGTATGGGAGTATTTTTAACTTGGAATTCCATCAAGAATGGATTCCTTACAAATGGAGGAGTAAAAATCAATTAAGAAAAAAAAGAGGCCAAAACAAGAGTCTTTTTAACAAGACAATCCATGAAGACTAGATTCCTTAGAAACAGACACACACACCCAAAAAGAAAATTGTGTTGTCGGATTGTTTGCCAAAATGGGGTATCAAGTAGATTTCGCAGTCATAGAAGTTGCTCCAAGATGCCACAAGATAAGATTATTCGATTGTTTCACACACACCCACACAACATATCCCACAAAGGGACGAGAAGGCAAACCAAAAAATCATACTCAAACTGCCACTCATTAACAATTATATTAGTAGGGGAAACCACATATGTTGGGATTTATAGATGAGGTCACAGAAAATTTTGTCAATTACGAAACTCCCTCATCCATTTTTGGTGGTAATTTTGGATTCCCAATATATTTCTTACTCAAACAATCTATAATTCATTACTCGGAATGGCTTATTGTTACTTGGATTATTTGCTTCCTCAGCCTCCTTCTACTCTTCTTCCAGTGCCCTTAACATGGTCGCTTGCTACTTCTTCTGGTGAGAATATGAACTTATTGATGCCCTGAACAAATATTCTTTGATAAACATAAATATCATTATTATACAGATGGGCACTAATCTTTCCATACACAAACATGACATTCCCATCCACTTCCTAAGTGACTATCTTATGACAGACCCTATGAGCATCATAGTTGACCTTATCGAACCTCCTCATAGTAGTATAAAAACTCTCCTCACTCTAATTCTCTAGGATAATGTGATAATACATAATATCTACTAGAGCACCCAGTTTTCTCAATTGATCTATTGTTAGTCTCCCCATTGTCTCCTCATTGTGCAGCAAGACAGTGGTGTGGTAACCCTCTGAAATGAACTTGGTCATATTAGACACTAAGGAGCTCAAGTTCTTGTGATGCGGTAACCCTATCAAATGAGCTTGGCCATATTAGATGCTAAGGAGTTCAAGTTCACCAAGATATTATACATATCATTGTAGCCACCATAAAGCATCAATGTGTGAATGAAGCCATTCATCTGGCTCTTCCCATCAAACCAAATGGTGAGCAAAAGATTTAAAAAAAAAATATTCTATATCTTGCCAATTAACCTTGGAAGTCTCTTTTCTTGCAATCATGAAACTTCCACTCTATAGACACTTTCCTTTTTATGAATTTTAAATACAACATTTAGTGTTTGGAAGCATTCAAGGTGTCACAGTTTGATACTTCTGATCTAAATTGTGTCCGGTTTATAGCTGCATATTGAGTACTCACACAGAAATGATGTGATTTCCATTGGCACTAAATATTCGTATCATGCAACATCATTCTATTTAGATTTTAGAATACTTCCAAATGATACTTTCCATAGCCCACGGGGCTTTGGATTGATGGTGAATGGGTGCGCTGTTAAGGCACTCCTTGCGATAGGTCACCGGTTCAAATCCCCCATGGGTACTTAGATTAGTCTTAACTAGAAAAAAAAAAAACATGATACTTGCCATAAATTTCTTCTCTACACAGACTTCATCAAAGTGAGTTGTCAGTTAACAAATCTATCATGGCACAATGAAGACCCGTGAGCCACAGTTGACAAATTCGCCAATTATTGCACATGAAAGTAGTGGAAATAAAATTAAATTCTATGGAACCAACAATCAAAGAAATGTTTGAAAATAACACATTATTTCATCCTACTCCTTAGAGAAGTAATTTCATGTTCATCATAACCTCCATAGGAAGCCATAGAAAAACAAATTCCTTTAGATTTTTTTTAGGTAAGAATCCATCAAATAAAATGGATCCATTGGTGAAGAAAACAAATGACAACACTACTAGTGTATCAAGTTATCAATAAGAAGAAAAGTTTTTCCATAATGGAATATATTGTACCCTCTAACCAAATGGCCAACTTTATATCTGACCACCACCATAATCATTATCTAATTATAAAAGTAGGGATATAGATCATTTACCATGCATATTTTGTACAACACCATAGGAGGAATTTTAACAAATGTGATATATGGTACTTATAGGGATAGGAATTTAGATTTTGCATTGAATTTTCTAATCTAAGCTTTCCAACAAAAAGTAAAAGGAAATGAAAATAGTATTAAATAAAATATTCTTTCAAAAACCTCAATTTATGCTTTTCATCATCCATAAGTAAACCAACTAGGCCTCCCTCGGAATTACCTAGATCTTTTTGGGTTTTAATTTGATATCATGGATGAGCAGGAAGCAAAAGTCGGTTGATATAAGCACTGCCAAGACTGAACACATAGCCACGAGTATGATCTCGTATGAAGCTTCCTGGTTGTGGAAGCTCTTCAATGAGCTATTTGTACACATGATGAATACCAACATATCCTCTATGACAACTAGGGGGGGATTCGATTGTTGAGGAATCCCATAATCAATGATTGCTCCAGCAAATAGACATCAGATACTACCTTATCTGGGATATGGTAAGTCGATGAGCGACGAAGCTCCATCACATTGAGACTAATGTATAGGTCACAAACATTTTGTCAAAGCCCCAGGGAAAGGTCAAATCTGTGACTTCCCTGAACGACCTGGAGTCATTGAGAGACCTTCATATAATGGTCCTGCATATTGCATGCATTGAGATTTGGGAGCTCTGGGGGATTGGGGTACTTATTGGAGTAGCACACAACCATAGGGTGACTCACCCTCCCCTAATGGTGTGTTGTGTATAGGGTGAATAGCTCAGCATTCCACTGTGATACCCTGAGGCGACTTTGGGACAGGATGATTCATTCTCTGATGAGCAAGGATGACTTGTTCTCCTGTGTGCCAGGATGATTAGCTCTCCTGTGTGACACGATGATTAATTCTCCTGTGGGAGAGGATTATTAGTTCTCCTATCGAGGAATCCTATCCATGCAGTATGGGACTCACGGGAAGTACCTATAATCCGATCAATGAGTAGGGAAATGGGGTTAGGGACCATAGTAGTACTATCGATGGACACATCATTGTATCTACCACACTCCCTATGCTAGGATGACCTCCAACTGATCTAGGATCAATAAAACTAACTTCGAGCCAGTAAAAGTGATATGACACACTTGCTTCATATGGAACTGACTTTGCATCAGTCGAGAATGGTATCAGAAATTCTTGATCAATTCTTATTTTTCATGATTTAGGAGAATGGAGTAGAGCAGAGCTTAGCAGAGCAGAAATGAGTAGAGCTCAGAAGAGCAAAGTAGTGCAAAGCAAAGTAGTGTAGGGCACTGATGGCAGAGATAGTACAGTTGGACATATGGATCAACAGATGGAGTTCTCCCTAGTTGAGAGGGATTTTTAAAATTGGAAACTAGGGAAAAAATCCATGTGAGTCATCTTATTTATGGCAACTGATATTTTCTTGGATCCCTATCATCGAGAGGTGTAGGATTGATCTAAAGGTCATCCAATTCCGATAACTATTCATGGAGTTATGAATTTATTTTTGTTATCAGACAATGTGTCAAGGTCGGCGAGCAACTAAATAACACCCACATGTGCTCAACGTCTTAGTATAAAAAGAGGTGGATTGCTAGTCATTTGTACACACTCTTCTTGTGATCTCTTTGTCTCCACTTGTCTTTAGGTTTTGGTGGGAGGATAGATCCTAAGAGATATGCTACCCTAAGAATATTTGCCCTAGATGTTGCCATGGGGAAGAAGGATCTACGCATCTCCTAGAAGATGATGCCTTGGCTATATGTGCCCTAGATCTAGGATGTTGTCAGGGTGAAGCACCTAAGGCAACGTCATGTTGAAGCTACCCAAGTGAGAAGAATATTTGGAGGATTGTTCGAGGACTGTTGAGAAGCATTTCCAGCTACACAACTTCCTTAACTAGAACAGTTTGGAGCAACAAAGTGACAAGCATATTTGGAGGGATGTTCGAGGAATTTTGAGAGGAGTTTAGGGCTTCCCAAGTGCCCTAATCATAACAATTTGGAACAAAAAAGTGGCAAGCATATTTTGAGGGTTGTTTGAGGACTGTTCAGAGGAGTTTAGGGCTACCCAAGTACCCTAACTAGAACAATTATGAACAACAAAGTAACAAGCATATTTGGAGGGTTGTTCAAGGACTGTTGAGACGCGTTTAGGGCTCCCCAACTGACCTAAACAGAATAGTTAGGAACAACAAAGTGAGAAGCATATTTGGAGTGTTGTTTGAGGACTGATGAGAGGAGTTTAGGGCTGCCTAATTTCCCTAACCAGAACAATTAGGAACAACAAAGTGACAATCAGATTTGGAGCGTTGTTCGAGGACTATTGAGAGGAGTTTAGGGCTACCCAAGTGTCCTAACAAGAATAGTTAGGAACAACAAATTGACAAGCAGATTTGGAGTAGTGTTAGAGGTGTGTTGGGTCAAGGATATTGACCAGATTTGGATCAGATTTAGAGCAGCCTATGTTTTATAGACATTTTTGGGCACTACAACCCAAAGCATGAAATGTCCATAAACCAAGGGCTCCTAAGTCCCTAAAAGTGTTGTTCTAACCCCTAAAGGAACAAGGTCATCTGATTACAGCTTCTCCCAGAAGTTCTCCATGAAAACATGCTCAGAATTGGTCAAAACAGGATCATTTCAGCTGCCCCATAGGCAAAGTGCATTGCATCTAACCTAAACACACTGTGTGGGTGCATTTCATTTCAAAAAGCCCTTCTATGGGGTGCGATGGGTGAGAAGTGACAAATGGAAGTGTCATTCCGTGAGGTGGAGAGGCATGGAAACTTCCAGAAACTTCTCCTGTGACACTTCCCTCTCTGAATTCGGCCAAGGATGAGTAAGAGATCATCAATCTCCAAGTGGAAGCAAGAACTATCAGAGGGAAGACACTAATAAAATCACAAGTTGACTCATCCCCCTTACAGATATCTATATATGGATCCCTCATCCCAGAGATCCAGAGGCTGGAATTTTTCATATTGTAAGGAATTACTGTTAGTTTCTTGAGACAACATCAGATTGTTGGGTGATCTAAGCTCGGTATGAGGTGAAGAGGGACTTCCCTGCTGAGAGGATGATGCTGGGTCAGAACAACTGGTTGTAACTCCCCTTGGCTCTTTCTTTTTTATCAATAAAAGCTATTGAAGTTTTCCTCCATACTCTTGTGTCGTTTATGTTTGCTACATTTGTATGGTCAATTTACATCTGATCCTAGATTGTTTATGATTATAGATTCATGTTTTTGTATAGTGCTATGTTACTGTGATCTTACAGGTACTCTATGAAGCTGGGCGTGCAAGGGAACAAGTAGCGAAAGACTATCAAGAGAGAGAGGAATCGAACCAGGAGATTAGCGCAAGACAGAGGTTGGTCTTCTTTGTTCTTCTCTCATCTATGCTTCATAAAGGAAAAACGAAAGTAGCTTTGCTTTGTTTGTTTCTAAGGTAGCTATCACACCTTAGTGGGATAAGCAGTTCTGTGTAGACACTTTTCCCTGTAACAAAATGGCGACCATACTGGGGACGAATTAGTTTGTTTGTTTATCTTCCTTGTTGTCTATTTTATAAACTTACAGACAGAGCCTGAAGTCGAGCTAGGTAGCTTTCGAACTGCATTTGCTATGTAAATGCAAAGTAGATAAATGTCGCTTCAGTCAATCTCTAGGATTAGTTTATAACTTAAACAACTGATTCACAAACTCTCTGATTGCCCTTTGTGATAGCTCTTAGATCCTCCTTAGATCTACCCTTGATTGTTGCATTACTGATTACCATTTGATCGGCCAAAACCCATGAACTGAACTGCAAACTGTGACCCGGAACCCAAGCAAAGCCTCATCTCTGGCCCAGCGTAGTTATTGTTCTGAGAATTTGAAATTCAGAGCACTTCCCGAGTGTAGTAGGTGCGCTGCATTTCAAATTCCCTGTGTTACAAGTGCGCTGATCAGACTAGGCATTGTTCAGTTTTGGTTTCTGTAATTCATTCTTTCCAGTTCCATTGATGAATTTTGTTTCCTGTGATCAGTATATCTCTGTTTGAAACTCCTTTTCTTTGCTGTTATTCTGCCTCCTTTGTACAAAAGAACAGTAAATGTTTTTTGTGTGTTTGTTGAGTCATTTTCAGTTCTCCTTTGCAAAATTAACATAATCATACTGTCGTCCTTTGATTTGAAAACGTCGCAAGTGTCGTTTTCAGGCATAGTGTTGTTGGGAAAAGTATCCATTCGGAATGCCCCTATCCCACTCTAAGGTGTGATAGTGCCTTAGCAACAAACAAGGAAAACTATCTTCGTATTCTTCTTTATGAAATGTAAATGGAGAAGAAGGATGTAACTAACCGGTGTCTTCCGCTAGTTTGTCGATCCAATCGCTCTCTCCTTTGTTCGCTTCCCGCTGCTTGCTCCTTCACTGGTCCAGCTTCACCAAGTTCCTGCAAGATCACAAGAGAGGAAAACTACACAAAAGACATAGATTTACATTCATAACTAGTTTAGGATCAGATTAAACTAAACATGCAAATATAACAAAACATCATTGGTATACAAGCATATAGGAGAAACTCAAATAGTTTTATTGATATGATAATAAAGTCCAAGAGGAGATACAACCAAGTGAGTCCCGATCCAGCATCTACCTCCCAGCAAAGGAATCCCTTCCTCTCCTCCAACAAAGCATAAATCACCCAATACTAATCTCAATCTCAAACCAACAGCAATTCTCTGCAAAGTACAAAATTCCAGCCTCCTGAATCTCTGGGTGAGAGATCCATATATAGATGTAAGCAGAGAGGATGAGTCAGCTTATGTTTTGACTTGTGGCTTCTCTCTGTCAGTGCTTTCTTCCACTTGGAGGTTAAGAGCCTCTTACTCATCACTAGTCGAATTCATTGAGGCAAGTGTCATTGAGGAAGATTCTGGAAGCTTCCAGTGTCTGTACACCTTGCGGAATGACACTGCCATTTGGCATTTCTCACTCAGCACACCCTGGTAGTGCATTTAGGTGCGTTGCAATGCACCTAGCTAGTGTACTGGGGTGCATTGCAATGCAGGCAGCTAGTAGAGCATCTGAATTGATCCTGAATTGACTGTTTCTGAGTGTTTTTTGGTGGAGAACTTCTGGGAGAAGCTGTCATTGGTTGACCTTGTTCCTTTAGGGGCAGGAACAACTCTTTTAGGGACTTTGGATCCCTTGGGTTATGGACATTTCATGCTCAATGCTGTAAGGCACAAAAATGTCTATAACAGTTGCCCCCTAAAGTATGAGGCCGTTTATCGGGTGAAATGCTTTATTAGGAGGATCCGAAGTTCTTCCAATGTTGGGAGGAGACCTATAATAAGATACAATACAACACATTGTTTTTCATACTGTTTTCATGATCTAGCTGAGGTGGGCATTCCCATGCTCAGCTTTATAAATTCATTTTCCTGTACATAGAACAGACAATCGTCTGATGGTAGACTGATGATTTTGATGAAATCATCATCCTTTTGGTAGGATGATTATCTGCTGCAATGTTGTACATGTCAATGTCTTTATCTTTCCTGAATATATATCGCAGCCCGGATGGATGAAACTAGATCCGGGGTCTTCAAACTCGTCCGATCTTCACTCTAAGTAAAGTCGATCCATGTGAGAAATGTTTTGAAGTCGAACATGGAAAGACATCGCTTGATTACCAGTCAATGATGTAAACTGTTAACAAGCGTGAGAGGAATCACCGATAATGATAATGACCCTCAAGGTACTGTAGTACAATTCACGTGGTGTGAATAAAGGACTTGACGTCGAACACCACGCAAAATCTTTTGGTCGAAGGTCATTGATGTATACCTATCGCCGGAAGTGAGAAACTTGCCATTGAGGCATGCAAGCTTCAAAGTACTGAAGGGGGTGTTCCTAGATCAACTTCTTGGATAATGAGCTGATGTTGACAAGAAGCGATCCATCAAAGGAGGGCCTTGATGTATCCCACATCAGTGACACGGAACGGAGCAAATGATTTTGATGGAGGTGAAAACGATCTGATGATATATGGTTCAGGGTGGCGATCATGAAAGAATGAAGGATAATGTATGGTAGTGGATGGGACACGGTTGACTTCTCTGGATGACTTCTCTTGAACATATCGGTGACACTTATGTGATGGATTAGTAGCATTTACCCCAACGATGGATGGTATGGCGAGACCATGGTGATGTGACCGGGGAATGAAACAACCCAACCCGACTCAGGCACGGAGCGGAAGTGTCATGTTCAAGAGTGACTTGCTACCAATAAAAGTTCTTTGAGTTTCTTCGCAATTTTTCCCCAGTCATTACTGACCAGTACCTCTTTATTTTTTTCAAGCTTGAGGAGGATAACATATGCTTGTTCTATAATTTGCCCTTCGGGCAAACCCATCGCTATGTTTTAACGAGCCTAGCGATAGTGAAACTCGTTCTCGTCTAAAGACAAGTTTGTCGCTATTAATGTTTTTAACGAGTTTAACGACAAAGATAACTCGATCCTTTTCATTTTTAGAGAGTTTGAAAAGGTACGTAAAGATAACTCCAAAGCTCCTTTTTCGTCATCTAATCCCTTAAGTCCGAAAAAGTATAAAACAATACAGAAGGGATGAATTTTCGATAGTTTTGAACGAGCCAAACAAAACAAGCACTCGATCTTTTTGTGCAATAATCCCTCAGGTCCAAAAAGATTAAAATCTAGAGGAGGGATAGCACTTCCGGTCGCTTTAACGAGCTGGAAGGCCAAAACTCGACAATCTTTTCATATTTTACGAGTCAGATGAAAAGAGCTTAAAGAAGACTCGTCTTTTGAGGAACGAGTGATAAAATGAGTAGCAGCTGATTCCAGGTAAGGGTTGGAATTTTCCAATCACGGTAGTGTCACAAGGATGGCTAGTGAAATCACTCTTTGCAGCTGTTCCTCAAAATGGGTAAACAATCAAATGGAGGTGAATGATCGGCCAATGGAAAAGTGGAGGTGACAGTGCAAACACGACCAAGGCTTTAATGGCTGATAATGCTACATTCACGGTGGCTATTTACCGGAGGGTAGTTCATTTTTTAACGAGCTTAAATGCGGAAAAACACTGCTCGATCTTATGCTTATTTTTTAACGAGCATGAACTATGTGCTAAAACTGCTCGATCTTATGTTTATTTTTTAACGAGCATGAACTATGTGCTAAAACTGCTCGATTAATCCAGTCATATGATAAGAATGTCTCATTTAAGATGCCACTTTTTATGGAGCTTGCGCCTTACAAAGCTTTGCTCCTGGAATCCTTTCTTTATGCAAGTTTGGAAACGACTAATCCTACGAGTTTAAAGGGTTAGACCTACAGGTTTAAAGGGAGGACCTAAAAATTTAAAAAAGAAATAGCCGCCCCTTGCTTGCACTCCAAAAAGTTTGCATGCCCCCAGGCATAAAGTAAGATTTCAAGGTTACCCCTCAATTTGCAGATAAAACATTTGTTCTACCAGGAAAGGCCTACCTCTTTCAGGTTATCCAAAGATTGTTCCATTAATCTTTCAAACAAAACACTTCTTCTGCGATGTCTACCGAGATAAACAAAGGTGACTGACGACGCCCGCCCTTTCACATAACTTTGACAAAAGAATCTTATTCTAGAACAACCCCTCTTCCAATCACGGACGGGGTACGGACTAGTCATATTCTGCCGAAGCAGACCAGGACGCATGCCCCCTGGGTTCCAGTCATATCCTTCCGAATCACTCGCGCTCATCGGGAGGATGGACCGTGGGTTGAGACATTTCTTGAGTGAAGAGACCATTTAGGGATGGTATATGACTATTTGCGATGCGTGATCCGGGAAATGAAAGCTGGTCCACGAGCTTGACCACTCTTCCTTCGTGCGGAAAACACATTACTCTAAAGAGTGAGGAGACGATGGCTCCCATGCAATATATATAGTCTCGTCCAAGGAGTAGGTTATAATCCAAGGGTCCTTGAACGACCATCATGTTCATTTGAACGGTCTTCCCTTTCAATGTTATGGGCACATTGGGGAGGATCCCTAAAGGTCGACTGGTTCCTTTATCGAAGCCTGTCAGATTTCTCATCTCAGGCAAAAGCGATGGCGAACCAAGCGCTTTCCAAGCAATAGAGGAAAGGATACTCACAGATGCCCCCTCATTAAATGATGGTGCCAGCCATGACCATTCTGTATATTTGGATGATAATTCTGAATGGTATGCTGGCTGGCAAACAGGGTCTGCCTAGTTGGTTCCACTCGAAGGATACAACCAGGTTTCTTAGTGGTGGGACCGAGTAGACGGCCGGATACTGCTCTGACAAACTTCCTTCCTGCGATAAAGGAATGGGTGTATTCCCCCCGTGTTCGTCGGAGTCTGTGTTGATGAAGAGAATTTGGATGGTGTCATCTTTATCCTCTTCAGTGACTGTATCATTCGAAGATAATACCTCTAAAGGCAAGACCGGGTCAAATGCTGCCTCGACCTTTTGACTTTCATCTGGTATGGATTCAGTGGGTTTATCCTCAATGATAGATGCTTCAGCTGACCACTTGAGCGGGCCAGCTGGATTCTCAACTAACGAAGGACTCGGAAAGAGTTTTTTATATCCAGGAGGAAGTCATAACGGTGAAACCGGACGATCTTCCAAGACTCTTTTAGCCTCGTCTAAGAAGGGACAACAGTGGAGGGCATGGTCACCTTCGCACAGTCTACAGGGAGGTCTAGCCCTCCCTTTTTGTCCCGAAACTTCAATTTCGCTAGTTGACGGTGTACTTTCAACATGGCCATCAGAGGTTGATGACACCGGATTGTGCAAACGGGGAGACCAGTCCCTTAGTATCCGAGGGATGCAAGGACAATCTCTGTGAAAGTGGTCTCCCTTGCAAATGACACATGGTGATTTAGGCCTGGTCAGTGCTGTGTGTGGATTTGCATTAGACGACACTTGTTTTCCCTTATTTGCCTTTGGCTCCTTCTTCTTTTTCTCTTTCTTCTTCTTTTCCTTCTTCTCCTTAGGAACTTGGTTTGTAACTTTACCAGTCCCGTTAGACGAAGAAGAAGGAAGAGAGGAAGAATTATATGAAGTAGAAGGTTGGTGGGAAATTCTGGATTCATCTAACTGCTGATTCGACTGTTCAGGAATAGTGGTGTTCTGAACGACATTGGTTGAGAAGAGCCAGACCGGCAAGCCAATTGTCAGTCCTGGAAGCGACAATGTGGCCCTATGTGGCACACCAACATCTCCCCAAGAGGAGAAGGGACTAGGATTTCCACCAAGGGGAATTCCTTGGTTGGTAGGCTCCATTTTCTCAACTTAAAGATCAACGCAGGAAACAGTGGGTGATTATTCCGTTTAAAATAAATTTTAACGACGCTTAGACACAACTTGCTTTTTCAATTTTAAAGAGTCGAGAAAAAGTAAAAGATGACTCTAGTCTCCTTCGATTTTTAATGAGCCTGAAGTGACAAGTGCTCAGATGGACCTTTTCCATTAAGGAGTCTAAAAAGGAACGAAAGGGACTGCTCTGGAGTTCTAGGTAGAGGGTGTGCCAAACTTTTTGCAAAACCGCAGAATACTTTTTAAGGTACGGGCGATCAATCTTCCCGAATGTTGTGTTCAGTGCATTGCGATCAGTAGGGCGGCCGACATGGCTTCCTATGGATAAAGGTTTTATGCCTATAGGGGTCTCCCAATATATACTCGACGGTACATGGGAGCACAATCCATACTGGCACTTATCGTCTCTCAGGAGGAATCACCCAACCATCAGTGAACCGACCAGTGACCAGGTTTTACGACGCCGGAACACATCTCTAGCCTAGACCTCTATGTTGTGCGTTAAGTTACAAAGCGTTTTTAAGTTCATTCAATTTATTTTAGGTTGATCTTTCTTAGAATTTTTCCTTTTTGGATCACCACGAGATGTATGATACAATTCCTAAATGCAGTCTAAAGATGATAAGCAAGCTTTTATATCTTTTCAACAATGAAAATCCTAGCTACAAGGGGAAAAGAAAGACACCATCTTTTCTCAAAGAGCATAAAGCACACTGTAAATGCACTTTTCCTAAATCAACATACAAACTGTCAAAATGCAAATGCACATATGCATGTATTTGTTTTCTCTTTCTTAATATTGATGCCTAAAAAGAAAGCTGTTGTACAAATTTGAATTCGATTTCAAGTGAACACACAAACAAGTTTCCTTTTCGAAATCAAAAAGACGATTACGACACTTTATGATTTACTTGTTTCGACACTAGAAATGCATAAATTCAAACCAAAAGACAAAAGTAAAAGTGTAATCAACTGTGAATAGCAAACAAACTCACTCCTAAGATCAAAACGACACTTACGACAGGTTTAGATCTAAGGGCGACAGTATGACTAGTTTACTTTTGTAATGGGAAACTACAAATGATGTAACAAATACACAAAGAACAAATACAGTTTCTTTATACAACTGAGGTAGAATTGAGGCAAAGAAAAGGGGTTTCAGATAGGTACCCACACTGATAACAGGCTGCAAAAAACAGAGATAAAACTGAGCAAAAGGAAGCAGGGAACCACAGCTGCACAAGGCCAAAGCTGATCAGCGCAACCTCAGCACAGAGAAACTGAACTTCAAGGTAGCCCTCTCGGGACCTGCGTTGAAATGCAGAACCTATTCATAGAGTCTGCGCTGAAGCAGAAACGAGAGTTGTTTCTGGGTTCTGGGTTACGGTTTGCAGTTTAATCTACGGTTTTTGGCCGGATAAAAGCTATCAATTAGGTACAATTAGAGGGATGATTTAAAGGAGGACTAAGATCTATCACAAAGGGCTGTTAGAGAACTTGTGGATTAGCTGTTCAGATCATAAACAGGCCCAGCGAATGGACTAGAGTAGAAGATCTCTACTTTTCACTTGTAAATGGCAAATGCAGTTTGATTCTCCACTCCTGAGTTTATGAGATGAACAACAATGGAAAAACAAATAAACTAACTAGATACGTTCCCCAGCAGAGTCGCCAATTTGTTGTTGGGAAAAGTATCCATTCGGAATGCCCCTATCCCACTCTAAGGTGTGATAGTGGCTTAGCAACAAACAAGGAAAACTATCTTCGTATTCTTCTTTATGAAATGTAAATGGAGAAGAAGGATGTAACTAATCGGTGTCTTCCGCTAGTTTTTCGATCCAATCGCTCTCTCCTTTGTTTGCTTCCCGCTGCTTGCTCCTTCACTGGTCCAGCTTCAACAAGTTCCTGCAAGATCACAAGAGAGGAAAACTACATAAAAGACATAGATTTACATTCATAACTAGTTTAGGATCAGATTAAACTAAACATGCAAATATAACAAAACATCATTGGTATACAAGCATATAGGAGAAACTCAAATAGTTTTATTGATATGATAATAAAGTCCAAGAGGAGATACAACCAAGTGAGTCCCGATCCAGCATCTACCTCCCAGCAAAGGAATCCGTTCCTCTCCTCCAACAAAGCATAAATCACCCAATACTAATCTCAATCTCAAACCAACAACAATTCTCTGCAAAGTACAAAATTCCAGCCTCCTGAATCTCTGGGCGAGAGATCCATATATAGATGTAAGCAGAGAGGATGAGTCAGCTTATGTTTTGACTTGTGGCTTCTCTCTGTCAGTTCTTGCTTCCACTTGGAGGTTAAGAGCCTCTTACTCATCACTAGTCGAATTCATTGAGGCAAGTGTCATTGAGGAAGATTCTGGAAGCTTCCAGTGTCTGTACACCTCGCGGAATGACACTGCCATTTGGCATTTCTCGCTCAACGCACCCTGGTAGTGCATTTAGGTGCATTTTAATGCACCTAGCTAGTGTACTGGGGTGCATTGCAACGCAGGCAGGTAGTAGAGCATCTGAATTGATCCTGAATTGACTGTTTCTGAGTGTTTTTTGGTGGAGAACTTCTGGGAGAAGCTGTCATTGGTTGACCTTGTTCCTTTAGGGGCAGGAACAACTCTTTTAGGGACTTTGGATCCCTTGGATTATGGACATTTCATGCTCAATGCTGTAAGGCACAAAAATGTCTATAACACATAGGAAAGAGTTTGATTCATGTACATAGTTGATTATCCTGTTACTATTCTTTTTGGTCTTAATTTGTAATTTTTCTAGTGTCGAAAACAAGTATTCATTTCCAAATCGTAAGGTGTTGTGATTGCCTCCATTTTTGATTTCGAAAAGAAACTTGTTGATAACTGTCGCTTGAAAAGTAATTCAGATTTGTGCATCAACTTTCTTTTTATCATTTACATACTAAGAAAGTCGAAAACAAATACATGCATGTGCATTTGCATTTAGACTGTCTGATTGGTTTGATTTAGGAAAGTGCATTTAGAGTGTGCTCTTTGCTCTTTGTGAAAGAATACTGTCTCTCTTTCCTTAGTAGCTAGGATTTTCATTGCACAAAGAAGATAAAAGACTGTTTATCATCTTAGATTTCATTTTAGGAATTACACATCTACATCTCGTAGTGAACCTGAAAGGAAAACTTCATAAACAAGATCAACTATAAAATAAATTTGATGAATCTAACAACGCTTTGGAACCTAACGCACATTTAGAAGTCTAGGCTAGAGACGTATTCCGATGTCATAAAGCCTGGTAACTATTTTTCTCACTGATGGTTGGGTGATTCCTCCACTTAGAGACGATAAGTGCCAGTACGGACTTGTGCTCCCACATACCATCGAGTATATATTGGGAGACCACAATAGGCTTAATCCTTTATCCATAGGAAGCCGTGTCTGCCACCCTATCGATCGCAATGCACTGAACACAGCATTCAGGACGATTGACTGTCGTACCGTAAAAAGTATTCTGCAGTTTTGCGATTGGTTTGGTAATCCCTCTACCTAGATTTCCAGAGCAGTCCCTTTCATTCCTTTTCAGGCTCCTTAATGGAAAAGGTCCATCTGAGCGCTTGTCACTTCAGGCTCACTAAAAATCGAAGGCGACTAGAGTCATCTTTTATTTTTTCTTGACTCTCAAAAATTGAAAAAACAAGTTGTGTCAAAGCGTATAAAATTCATCTAATTCAGAAACATACTTCCCCTTTATTTTTAGTTGATCGAGTAATCCGCAATCGTGGAAGAAAGTCAAATGAAGCCCCATCGTTTGCGGAGGCTTACGAGTCAACAGTCTTTGTCTCCTGAATCGAAGCTAGTACGGAAAAAGCGAACTTGTTTAACCGGTTCCAAATCTCCTGTTAAAGTTAGAACAAGTGTTCCAACAACATCAGAGATTCCGGTTACTCTAAACATTTCTGGTATCCCTGCCTCTACAGAAGAAGTTCAACAGACACAGAAGGACAGTGGTACTGATCCTAGTCTGAGGTTAAACACTTGTGTCACTGAACCAGTTCCATCTACAACCGGTTCGGAGAGTGTTTCTCCTCAAACATCTGTCGCTGTCGATTCCATACCTTCTTCGGCACCAGAAATATTCTACGGACCTGACGGTCTACCCCTTCCACCTGGTCTGATTGCTATAGAAGAGATTGTGGAAGATCCTCCATCTAATACTCCATTGCAATTTGGAGTCAGGATCACTCTATATCCTTCTTCATCAGATGTTAGTCTACTGCTAGCGAAACCTCCTGTAGAATCGCTAGGTAATCTTTTCGATAGACTAGAAATGTCTGAACAACTGTCAACATCTAGGTCTGTGTCGTCTGACACAGCGACGACATAACTCCCTACTATCACTCCAACAATGTTTGCCGATATACCTTATGTCCCAACTAGCTCTCAATCGCTAAAAGGAGCCCACTCAGGGGCCATTTCGACAGTATAGTCTGTTCCTGTTTGTTCATCTGGAATAATATCCAGAAACTCTTATGTTGAGTCTCAACAAATTGATCCATTTGGAGGTCAATTTGGGCAGTCCGGCCCTCAAGGGAAAACCATTCCCTTAAGTACCAGATTACCACCATATGGGGGGCAGTATGCCCTTTCATTATCCCCTCCGGGAGGACAACCATACGGGAGTTCACAACAAAATTCGGGTTATGCTGGAATTACTTCAAGCGGTTGGGTACCAATACTACCTCAACAACCAAGAGTTGTATATTCGATGCAACAATTCTTACCTATGTCAAGTATACCAACTACGCCAGCTATTGTGATGGTGTCGCAAGTTCAAGCGCTGCCTGTTGTATGCCAACCTCAGGTTTCTCAAGTTGTAATGCAACAGCCCCTTGACCCTAGAACTCAACCATAATCACCGACTGGTGGAATGACACAGGTTCAAACGGGTATAATTACCCCTCCTCTTGTTCAAACAGCTAGTATCAGGCAACAGCACATGGCTTCACAACCATGGCTAGTGCAATACCAACAACCGCAGTTCCAACAAGTATACCAATGTTCTGAGCAACAAATCATTGCAAATAGTGGGTAGCCGTATATTCAAAACGGTCAAAATCAACCATTTTACAATGGTCATGCCCACCAACCTTACTAAAGTTACCAACATCAAATGCATTATGTTGGTATGCAAAGACCAGCTGCTCAGGCAATCCCATCTTATCCTGGGTATGCTTCACCTAACCTAAATCAACAGTTACCATTCGTGGAAACTTTAGAGTTACCTGATTTAAATCGGTTAACAAAAGATCCAATCGCTTACGCCCCTTGGTGGCCAGCCATCCCACATAAACTTCCATCAAATATTCCTAAATTTAATAGAAATCCGGGTGAAGATCCGTCGAATCATGTGATGAACTTTCATCTGTGGTGTTCATCAAATACGCTAAACGATAATTCGATTAGGCTTCGCCTTTTTCAGAGGACATTAACTGGTCTGGTAGCAAAATGGTATATCGAATTTCCTAGAGCTTCATTCGACAACTTCAGTACCCTAGCCACAACTGTTTTAACCCATTTTCAGTTACCTATAAGGTACGAAATGGGAATGGAACTTCTTACCAACTTCCAACAGACGAAGGCCACTCACATATCTGATCATATACATGAGTGGCGACGTCGTCGTAGAATGGTGAAAACGTATGTTCCCGATCAACTTTTAGCTTAATTGTTTATTAAGTCATTACTACCTTCCATCACGGAAGATGTGGCAAAAGGGGGAGTCGTCACAGAAGAGCAAGTTATCACTCGTGCGCAATATTTTGACTTGATTTACACTCAGTCTGGCATGCTCTACGATAAAATACCTGACACCCCTAGACTAGAATTCTCAGTTCCTCCTCCTCCTAAATCAAACAATGACTCTCATGTCGGCGATGGTGTGATTGGCGCAACAAACATGAAATCGACAAAGGCTACATCCAAAAAGGCCCGTAAGATTTCAGGTCAAAACGCGAAAGATGAACTTCTTTCCTCGGAATTAAATGCCGTATCGACCAATAAAGGCAAAGAAACCAAACAACTAGGGGGCAAGAAGAAAGGCAAAGGGAAGAAGAAGAGACAAGAAGAATCATCACCTGAAAAATCTTCTGCAAACCCTCCTGGAAATAGGAAATCAAGAAATCCATGCTTTATATGCGATTGGGATCATTGGACAAAAGATTGTCCACACAGAGCTGGGCTTAAAAAATTCTTCAAGAATTTAGAAACCTCGGCAGTGTTAACTGATTCATTTCCAAATCTAGGAACAAATCTGGTTGACAGTGAAAATGCTTCCCCGTCTCAAGTGCTGATGTTGTCGATTTCCAAACAGCAAAATGATGCTTTGATATCGACAAGGAACAAAGATGATGGGAATCCACAACTGTCGAACAACAAGGATAAAGATCAACCTAGTAGTTCGACAACAACTTCGACAGAAGTTGCGCCGCCCATCATTCCTGAACTAACAATAAAACCGCCAAAGGGAGTAGTACACAAGTCGACGTTTAATCCCCACGCTAGAGCGGCACAGCATTATAATATAGTGGAAGATTTGGCCCAATCGCTATCCGCTATGTCGACTCTTGAGGTACTACAAAATTGCCCATCCCAAAAGCAGGCTTTATTATCAGCCATTGGTGGGATAGACCCAAAGGATTCCAATCTTATATCTTTCGATCATAAAGGATACGATCCTCAATTACTAGCTCAACTAGCTTTCCTCTTTCAAGTGAAAGCCCTCAACAAAACTGTTCATTGAACAATTATTGATGAGGGGGCATCTACATGTATTATGTCGATGAGCTGCTGGAAAACATTAGGATCTCCAACCTTGATGCGATCATCGATGACATTAAAAGCATTTTATGGACTAACATATACCCCATACGGTATTCTAAGTAACTTGAAGGTTGAACTAGGAGGGAAAATAGTAGAAATAGAGGTTGAAGTAATCGACGGAAATCTCAATTACAACATCCTATTGGGAAGACCATGGATAGATGCAATGGCTGTTGTTGTGTCGACCTATTTTAGGAAGATTGCATTTCCCTTCCAAGGAGGGATTACAATCGTCGATCAACAAAACTTCCTGCCCAATGGTTCTCAAGTTACAGGAAGCATTCCAATGATCCTTGGAAGCCCCCATTCACTTCAAAATATCGGAGTATGCCTACTAAAAGATCCTATATTAATGGGAACTTTCGCCCTTCCACCTCCAATCAATTTGGCAGAAATAGCGTCGGTAGGAACCTGCAACATGATATCTTCTAAAGAGATCTCAGAAAACGATATCAACATGGATCATACGCAGGTTTTGCCTCCAAGCCCAACAGAAATATTGTAGCAATCAATGTTCCTAGCATGGGAGACAAACCCAAATCAACGCTCATCAATCGTTTGGATAGATAGGTCTGAGGAATATGGTACCCCTTCAGATCCTTGGTCAGGAGTACATGTTACCGACGAAGGAATTGTTCAATCAATGGTAATCGAAGGAGCACCATGGGATGATTACCACCATCGTTCCCTTCTTCTGGATTGTGAAGAAAATACCTCTGGTGACCTTTATCATCCTTTATCAAATACCTCTGGATTCCAAGCGAAACTTGTCCAATATTGAAGAGACTATCGCCATAAATATCTCGACCAAAACAGATGTTGTAGAGAATATTTATGTTGGCAAATGTTGTTCTCCTTCAGAACTGGAAATATATAACGCTCTTTTTCGCAAATTCAAAGATGTCTTTGCTTGGTCATATAGTGAAATGCCAGGTATTGACTCGAGTATCATTGAACATGAAATTAAGATGTATCCAGATGTCAAACCGGTAAGACAATGACTATGGCAAGTGCACCCCAAGAAAGCCACTGCCATTAAGGCATAAGTTGAAAAACTTCTCCATGCTGGTTTAATTTACCCAGTTCCTATAACCGATTGGGTATCGAATATTGTCCCTGTTATGAAGAAACAAGGAACAATTAGAGTGTGCGTCGATTATAGGGATGTCAATCAAGCTTGTCCAAAAGACAAATACCCTACACCCTTCATTGACCAGATAATTGATGAATGCGCCGGATGTGAAATCTTTTCATTCATGGATGGATTCTCCGAGTATAATCAAATAAACATCCGCCCACAGGACCAGTCAAAGACTGCATTTATCTGTTCGTGGGGCACGTTCGCATATCGAAAATTACCCATTGGTTTAAAGAACGCAGGGGCAACTTTTCAGAGGGCAATGAATTATGCCTTCCATGACATCAAAAACATCGTTGAACCATACCTCGACGATCTTCTAGCTCATTCGTGAAAGCGGACTGATCATCCGCAACATTTAAGAGCGATATTTCTATGTTGCCGAGACTACAAAATACGACTCAATCCACACAAATGTGTATTTTGTGTTAGTTTTGGTCATTTACTAGGCTTGGTAGTCTTGAAAGACGGGATTCATCTCGACCCATGTAAGGTTCAGGGAATCATAAATTTGCCTCCACCTTCAAATTTGCTTCAGATTCAGAAACTCCAAGGGAAAGCAAACTTTCTGAGGAGATTCATTCCAAATTATGCCGAACTTGCTAAAGGTTATACACGTCTTTTGAAAAAGGAAGTACCCTTTGTCTAGGATCAGGTTGCGCAAGCTTCCCTTGATGCTTTAAAAGAATCCCTAATGAAAGCATCATTAATGTACACTCCTGATTATCAAAAAGACTTTAACCTATATCTGGTTGCAGCGGATACAACCATCACAATGGTTTTAGTTCAAGAAGACAACGGAATTGAACATCCTATATATTATTTAAGTAAGAACTTAAATGATACAGAAAGAAAATATTCTTATGCTGAAAAGCTAGCGCTCGTAGCTGTTCAAGTGATACAGAGATTTCGACACTACGTTCTCTTTTGAAAAACTACCATTCTGTCAGATTGCAACCCCATGACTTATATATTGTCGCGACAGTTGCTGGGGGGCAAATAATTGAAATGGATAGCAATTCTACAAGAGTTTAATCAGGAATTTGTAAAATCCAAGTCAAAGAAAGCCCTGGTTTTCACAGAATTATTATGCAATTTCCCATCGTCGTCCAACGATGAAACATCTGAAGAAACAATCGTGGACGAAAATTTGTTTCTGATATCTTCAAGCAATCAGTGGTATGGGGATATAATCATTTATCTCCAAACCCAAAAATATTGGCCAAATACCTCTTGCTCCGAACAAAAACGTATTCGATACCAAACAAAATACTACACGATCATCAGTGATACACTTTACCATCATGGTATCGATACGGTTCTGAGAAGGTGCCTCACCCATGAGGAGGCCGAAAAAGTCCTGAATGATTGCCATTCAGGCGCGTGTGGGGGCCATCAATCCGGTTATCCTACAACGCAAAATTTTTTACAAGCATGATACTTCTAGCCAACAATGGTCAAAGATTGCATAACCGTAGTCAGAATTTGCCATGCTTGTCAAATTTTCGATAGCAAAACCATAAGACCACCCACACCTCTACAGCCAATAGTTGTTGTCGGGCCATTCGCCAAATGGGGCATCGATTTCATGACATGTAACCCCACCTTGACCGGGGGGCATGGGTATAGCATAGTCGTAGTTGACTATTTTACCAAATGGGCCGAGGCGATGCCTACATTTGATAATACTGGTGAAACAACTGCCCTCTTCTTTTTCAATCATGTAGTCGCCAGATTCGGCGTTCCACAAGCTATAGTCACAGATCATGGATCGCATTTTTGCAATCACATGATGGTTGAATTAGCTGCCAAACTAGGGTTGTCTCACGATAGCTCTACTCCATATTACCCACAAGCCAACGGACAAGATGAAGCAATCAACAAGGTCCTGAAACGCATGCTGCAATGGATGATTGGAGTTCACAAAAGAAGCTGGCATATAATCCTGTACTCAGCCTTGTGGGCTTACCGAACATTGGTAAGGAATGCAACCAAGTTTACACCTTTCCAACTGGTATATGGCCTAGAAGCAGTCTTACCAATCCAGTGTGAAATCTCGTCCCTCAAACTCGCAATTGACCTTCTCCCAGGAACTTTAGAAGAGGAGGCTCGTTTCTTGGAACTAATCCAATTGGATGAAACCCGTCGTGATGACGAAGCCCATAAGAAACGAGTCAAGGTGCAATTCGACAAGAATGTCAAACCCCATGTCTTCTCAGAAGGTGATTTGGTCTTGCTTTATGACCAAGAATCCGATAAATTGGGGGCAGGTAAATTCAAGTCTTTATGGATGGGCCCCTATATTGTTAAATGAGTGTTAGCAAAAGGAGCCTACGAGTTGATGGATTATGACGAAATTCCACTGGCACAACCTCGTAACAGGTTGTACCTCAAGCGTTACTATGCGTGATTCAGTATAGTAACCTGTATGCTTTTGTTATATTTTTGTTTTCGCTAAAGTGTTTGTTTTGGTCAAGTAATCCACTTTTTACATTTATTGCAGATGTCAAACCTATTGGAGTCATGTGTTGGATATGCTGACGGAGCGAGTCGTAGTTCGTGGAACCTATCTTCCGCGGCCTGGGCCATTTTTGATCCAAGCGGTGAGTTAGTAAGTTTCAGAGGGGTATGTATTGGTCGATCAACGAATAACATCACTGAATATAGCGCGTTGATAGAACTTCTCTCTAATTCCATCACACATGGTATACACCGACTGATTGTCAGGCTAGACTCACAACTCGTCATACTAAAACTCACTGGTATCTACTCTGTTCGAAATCCAACTATTTATCACATGTTCCTAAGGATTAAGATTTTGGAAAGACAATTTGATTTTATTCAATATCAACATATTTCCAAAAACTTAAACACATTAACTGACTCATTGGCAAATTATGTGTTAGATAGACATTTGCAACATTTATAAAAATAAGCATACCATCAATATTTGCATTTGGATCATGTAACTTAACCAAAATAAAACTTCGAAAATCAAAAATATATATATAACTGTTTATGGTTTACACATAATGTTCTGTAACCGAGACAAAATTGGTCAAATGACCCAAATCTCAAAATTCTAGGAGGCACCCTAGTCTAATGATGCTCGTGATAGCAAGTCACATCCTGTGCGATCATGCGTAAGAGTCGAGTCCATCATCTTGGCACACCAGTAGTATGCCGATGCAACCTCAAGGGAAGCTCATCAGTCCTCACATCTGGAATACCAAGAGTGAGACCCTCAACCTGTTCCTGTAATGCTGTGAGAGTCTCGGACACATTGAGGTTGCAAAGGATAGCCCTTCTGACAGCCTCTCCTGTTGGGGCAGCAGCTGGCACTCTCAGGTGTACTACTGGCCGAACGGGACCAACATCTGCATGAACACATGAGTTTGATTAAGTCTTGACAGAATAAAGCACAAGGACATTATAAAAGGAAAACGATAAATAGGAATACGGTCAAAGAATTTACCAATGGCACCCCACTGTTCGCTAGTCGGCAGTACTAAATCTGGGTCACCCCAAAAGTCCATACCAGCGTATGGGTACTCGGAATAAACCATCTCCTGATGATCAAACCACCCAAAGAAGGTATCAAAAAATGAAATCTGAGACTGGCCAGCATGCCTAGACATATGGTCGACCCATCTCTGCATACGTGGTTCAGTCAGTGAAGGTAAATCGAGTGCAATATATTGTGGCTGCATCAGTGGTATCTTTTCCAAGGCAAAGGCGGTCAAAATAGAACCATACCCAAAGTTCTTCAACCTCCCACTCTTTACCTTGGTCAACTGTTCTTTCATCACAATAAGTACTGCGTCGCACCAGTTGAACACCTTCGGTTGGAGACATTCCAAGGCATACTGCATATAAGATCGGTTGGCTACATGAAGAGCCGCACCACCAGCCATCCTACCAAAAGTAAACAGAATAGTCCTGAGGGACCTGTCAGTGACGTCACGGATGATGATCTTGCCATCTTTACTCGGCTGAGATCCCTCTCTGCAATACCGGCAAACATAATCTCTCACAGATTCACCTCCTCGGGCCGAACCTGATAACGAGATGGGGGCACCCCACCTCGACAAGCCAGTCAAGAAATAGATGTCCACTACAGTCAAGGGGATGGATTTGCCCCTGATCTAGAACACCTGGTTGGTAGGATCCCAAGCATTGAGCAAATATTGTAGTAAGTTGATCTGTTGTCTCATGCTAGAAATGTGGAAAAGCTTCAGCAAGCCACAGTTCCGCAGTGAGTTTACTGTAACCGGGTCATGTAAATCAAGCATGTCCTCTTCTTCATGCTCACGTTCTCGCCATGTAATGGTCATCTTGCTCCAAAGATCTCTGAAAATAGACAAGAGAAGAGTTAGATCCTAATTTTGGTAAGAAACAAGCAAAATTTCCATCAAAAACTGTGCATAAAATTCCTTCTTTGCACCCATCGCACCTACAGTAGTGCTCTAGGTGCATTGCATGTAAGATGGCCAGTAGACAGGCCAACATCCAATGCACCTTTCGATACATAGAGGGTGTGTTGAAGGCATAGTGAGTTTTTCAAACCCCAGAGGCTCAGAAAAACCAGGAATCAAGCTGAGAATGCAAAATGGAAAGCATGAAATGAAAGAGCTCAAGTTTAGCTCCTACCTGGTCCAGACGGCACCGTGAATCGTCCACAGAATCTCCCGAAATCAGCTGATGAAAATAAAGGGGGGAAAGCACCTCCAAAGCTCCAACAAACCAAAGTTCAAATGAAATGGTAAAATGAGAGGTAAAAGCACTTTTACATTACTTTTTACGTAGTTCGAAGTAAAATGTTAGTGTTCTAACTCATTTTTTCAAACATATATTGTTCATTTCTGACTAATTTGATGAAGTAATTGAAAATACAATACAATCTTTGAAAGAACAAAGCTATTTATGGTAAAGTTAAGAAGAGACCATTGTATCGAGCATTTTTAGCTCATCGTTCAAGCTCGTTAAAAAATAAACATAAGCCATGAGCAAATGTTTCCCCCCGCGTTTAAGCTCATTAAAAAATGAACTATTTCCACGTAAATCATCATCGTGAATGTAGTACTTCAGCCTTTAAAAACCTTGGTCATGTTCTCACCATCACCTCCACTCTGTATTGGCCGATAATTCACCTCCATTTGATTGTTTACCCCTTTTGAGGAATAGCTGCGAAGAGTGATCTCACTAGCCATCCTTGTAACACTACCGTGATTGGAAAATTCCAAACCTTACCTAGAATCAGCTGCTACCCATTTTATCACTCGTTCCTCAAAAGACGAGCCTCCTTTAAGCTCTTTTCAACTAACTTGTAAAATATGAAAAGATTGCAGAGCCATTGGCCTCTCCAGCTCGTTAAAGGGACCGGAAGTGCTATCCCTCCTCTAAATTTTAATCTTTTTGGACCTGAGGGATTATTACACAAAAAGATCGAGCGCTTGTTTTGTTCGGCTCGTTAAAAGGATCGAAAATTCATCCCTTCTATATTGTTTTATACTTTTTCAGACTTAAGGGATTAAATGACGAAAAAGGAATTTTGGAGTCTCCTTTATGTTCCTTTTCAGACTCTCTAAAATTGAAAAGGACCAAGTTATCTTTGTCGTTAAACTCGTTAAAACTTAATAGCGACAAACTTGTCTATAGACGAGAACGACTTTCACTATCGCTAGGCTCGTTAAAACATAGCGATGGGTTTTCCCGAAGGGAAAATTATAGAACAAGCATATGTTATCCTCCTCAAGCTTGAAAAAAATAAAGAGGTACTATTTAGCAATGACTGGGGAAAAATTGGGAAGAGAACTTGAAGAAACTTTGTTGGTAGCAAGTCGCTCTTGAACATCACACTTTCACTCAGCATCCAAGTTAAGTTGGGTTGTTTCATTCACAAATCACATCACCATGGTCCCATCACACCATCCACATTTGGGGTTAATGCTACCAATCCATCATGTCAGTGTCACCGATATGTTCAAGAGAAGTCATTCAGAGAATTCACCTGTGTCTCACCTGCTACAATACATTTACGCTCCATTCTTTCATGACCGCCACCCTGAACCTTATATCACCATATCGTTTTCACCTCCATTAAAATCATTTGCTCCGTTCCGTGTCATTGATGTGGGATTCATTAAGGCCCTCCTATGATGGATCGCTTCTTGTTGACATCAGATCATTATCCAAGAAGTTGATCTAGGAACACCCCATTCAGTACTTTGAAGCTTGCATGCCTCAATGGCGAGTTTCTCACTTCCAGCGACAACTTTACATCAATGGCCTTTGACCGAAAGATTTTGCATGGTGTTAGACGCTGAGTCCTTTATTCACACCACATGAATTGTACTGCAGTACCTTGAGGGTCATTATCATTATCAGTGATTCCTCTCGTACCTGTTAATAGCTTACATCATTAGCTGGTAATCAGGGAATGTCTTTCCATGTTCGACTCCAGAACATCTCTCACATGGATCGACTTGTACTTCGAGTGAATATTGAATGAGATTGAAGACCCCGGATCTAGTTTCATCCATCCGGGATGCGATATATATTTAGGGAAATAAAGACATCAAATGTACATCATTGTTGCATAGATAATCATCCAATCAAAGGGATGATGGCTCTACCAGAATCATCAGTCTACACTCAGACGATTGTCTGTCATATGTATATAAAGAGGAATTTATGAAGCTGAGCATGGGAATGCCCGCCTCAGCTAGATCATGAAAATATTATGAAGATAATGTATTGTATTGTATCTTATTACAAGTCTCCTCCCAGCTTGAAAGAACTTTGGATCCTCATAATAAAGCATTTCACCCGACATCAAAAGATTAACGACTTCATGCTTTAGGGGGAAACTGTTATAGACATTTTTGGGCACTACAAACCCAAGCATGAAATGTCCATAAACCAAGGGCTCCTAAGTCCCTAATAGTGTTGTTCTAACCCCTAAAGGAACAAGGTCAACTGATTACAGCTTCTCCCAGAAGTTCTCCATGAAAAAATGCTCAGAATTGGTCAAAACAGGATCATTTCAGCTGCCCCATAGGCAAAGTGCATTGCATCTCACCTAAACACACTGTGTGGGTGCGTTGCATTTCAAAAATCCCTTCTATGGGGTGAGATGGGTGAGAAGTGACAAATGGCAGTGTCATTCCACAAGGTGGAGAGGCATGGAAACTTCCAGAAACTTCTCTTGTGACACTTGCCTCTCTGAATTCGACCAAGGATGAGTAAGAGATCATCAATCTCCAAGTGGAAGCAAGAACTATCAGAGGGAAGACACTAATCAAATCACAAGCTGACTCATCTCCCTTACAGATATCTATATATGGATCCCTCATCCCAGAGATCCAGAGACTGGAATTTTGCATATTGTAAGGAATTGTTGTTGGTTTCTTGAGACAACATCAGATTGTTGGGTGATCTAAGCTTTGTATGAGGTGAAGAGGGGCTTCCCTACTGAGAGGATGATGATGGGTCAGAACAACTGGTTGTAACTCCCCTTGGCTCTTTCTTGTTTATCAATAAAAGCTATTCAAGTTTTCCTCCATACTCTTGTGTCATTTATGTTTGCTGCATTTGTATGGTCAATTTACATCTGATCCTAGATTGTTTATGATTATAGATTCATGTTCTTGTATAGTGCTATGCTACTGTGATCTTATAGGTACTCTGTGAAGCTGGGCGTGGAAGGGAACAAGTAGCGAAAGACTATCAAGAGAGAGAGGAATCGAACCAGGAGATTAGCGCAATATAGAGGTTGGTCTTCGTTGTTCTTCTCTCATCTATACTTCATAAGGGAAAAATGAAAGTAGCTTTGCTTTATTTGTTTCTAAGGTAGCTATCACACCTTAGTGGGATAAGCAGTTCTGTGTAGACACTTTTCCCTGTAACTCTATGGAAGCCACGTGTTGGGTTAACATGGAGTGTTGAATACCCCAAAGGAGTGCATCATCATGTGATGGATGTAGTAGTATTGTATATTTCAGCACCATGGTGCAGTAAGGTGCATCGAACAACATGTTTAGATGCAGTTGTTAGACAACAACAAGCAATACAAGGACAACAAGCTAGTACATGAGACAACTGCAATCATAGTGAAACATCGGATAGATGTAAGAATGGTGAAGCATGGAATACAACAAGAAGCTTGGGACAACTGAAAAAGCATGGTGAAGCATGGACAATAGCAGTATGGTAAAGCAAGGACAATAGCAGGCATAGTGTTGCAAGTACATTGGGACAACAATATAGTACTTGGTGCAGCAAGGGCACAAATCAACAATGGTGCAGCACACACATGGGTGACCACATGGTGTAATCGTGACACTAGGTACATCAATGCTAAACATAGGGACAACAGCAACATGAGGTCCAACATTGTGATGATGGGTACAACATGGTGCAGCACGGTGAGGTGCAACATGATGAAGAAATGTACCACAATGGTAGGTGAAGGAGTCACCTTAGAGAACCAGTTGAAGTAGCATGTCTTCAACTGATCTCATGTATCATCTTCCTAGAGATGATCTATGCTCTTATCTAGATAAGCTAAAGTTGTGACTTCAATTGTAAAATACTCTCTCTCTCTCTCTCTGCTGAGCTATTGAAGAACATATAAGACGAATTGATCAAGCATTTCCCCACATTGGGGTTTGTCCCTAGCTAGCACCACATCTTGTGTGCTCCTATTTTGTCTTGTCTTCTACGATTTATATTTATGTTCTATCTACAGTTTACTTTAATGCTGATGTGATTGATAATCTGGAAAATATATTGAGCTAACTGTGAAAATTGAAATAAATTGCTCTAGCATACAACATATTTAAAATTAACATTAATGCAGGTATTAAGATTGCTTATAATAAGGCATCTTAGTGCACCAACATTTTGGTGCCATTGTCAGGGGGAGTGTTTCAAAGTGATTTCCTTTCATCTTTCTATAAAAGAATTGGGTTTTAAAGGTGAGAGGTAAGAACTTGCTTGATCAGCAAGTAAAGTTCTTGCTTACTAGCTAGCTTTTGAGCAAAAGCATAGAGGTTAAATAGAAATAGTTTTTTATGAATGACTAGGAATAAAAAGATATAAAAATATCACAGCCCCCCACCTAGATCCACAAAACCCAAGGGATCAGTGAGCCTTGGGAGAACAAATTTTATAGATGAAATCGTAAGAAAAGAAGAGTCTCAAGCATCAGTGGGATTGCACACTGTCTCTGGAAAAAGCCCTACTATAATCCCTCAGGCAGTAGGCTCATCATCTGCAACCTACGCTGAGATTCATATCCAAATTGGAGGATCTAAATAGAGCTTTTAGGTTACAACAAATTTACATTCTGATCCTCTACAAGAGGGAAAATTGTGCAACTTAAGAGAAGGACAGGAAGAAACAAGTGGAACTGCTAATGCACGACCTCAGTTGTGTGATCAAGGATCTCCTATGATCCCAGATCTAGGCAATGCTACAAAACCAACTTATATTGCGAATCCTCCACTTGCTCAAATAGAACCTCCTAAAATCCCTAAAGGATATTGGCACATTTTTGACCAAATGGTGAATCTACCACCTCAAAGTCAGACCTCGACATTTTAGTACCCCATATTTGATGAGGTCGTCAATGCCTTGATGAAAGTTATTCCCTTTCAAAGCATCCAAACATTTCATGGGATGATCACAGAGGATACGGATGCATTCTTATTCGAGTTTGATGTCCTCTGTAGGGGATATGACTATACCACCAACCCTAAAAAACTAAAATTGTTCCCTTTTACTCTCAAAGGAGCAACTTTGAGGTGATTCATGGGTCTAGGTGGACGTACTATTAACTCTTGGGATGACATGAAAATTTCTTTCCTCACAAGATACCAAGACTTTTGCAATACTAAGGAATTGAAAGATGAAATATTTAAGATGGCTGTGAAGGATATTGAAACTCTAGAAGAATATGTCGAATAGTTTAACTATAATTTGTAAATATCCCCTCACACCACTTTACCAAAAGAAGTCTTAAGAGCTATCTTAATTAAGGGAATGAAATAAGAATGGATATAAACTCTAAATTTGATGGGGAAAGGAGACATTTCTCAAGAATATTATGATGAAATCATTCGCTTGTGTATCTGGTGCTCACGAGGTACCACACGCACAGGGTAAGGAAGTCGAGATCCTATAACAAGAGGAAGCAAACAACATAGTAGTGGCGTAACAAGAATGGAAAGTGGTAACCTCTTGGAAGACTTCAAGATGGACATCGTTGGAATCCTTACAACGCAGTTGGACTTCTTGCAGGCTAAACAAAAACAAGCCTTAGCAGAACAAAATTTTGTCCTTTTTTGCCTATGCTACCAGAAGAAGCACAACCAATGTGAGTGTCCATTGCACATGGTTTAGACATGTGCCATCTGCACCAAGGACCACACGACTGAATAGTATCCATCACTTCCAAGGCTAAAAGTAGTTTTCAAAGAAGTAGAAGAAGAGACAGAGCCAGTATACTTAATGAACCAGAATCGATAGTGGTAGGCCAAACCCACAGTTATGTCACAAAACACATCCCAGTTCTTTCCTTCTTCACCATTTAATCAACAATAGAACCTCGGGGTAGCATGGCAAGGTCAGTCACCTTACTCAAATTTGGAATCCCAGCCATTTCCTTTGACACCTTAGCCAACTCAATCCTTTCCAGGTAATGGTTGGCCAAATTATCCTTTTACTCTTGTTTGACAAGGTAATTGATATCCATCCTAGTGGCCTGCCTCTACTTCTCAAATCCAAACTGGTCTCTAAATTGGCAGTGACCTTTGGGGGTATCCAATACACCTATGGGGACAGGTCCTCAACCTCAACTTGCATTATCAGCCCCATATCCATTACAACAAAATCCTTAGCCCCTTTTGCTCCTCAATTGCCAGCTCAATCGAATCTGAATCCCAATAATAGACCAGTTCAGCTAGTGCAAATTGTTGAAAGCTAATACTATGAGATTGAAAAAAAAGAATGTAATCAACTTAGATTGAGGTTAGGAAGCATTATCACCCCTAAAGAAAATAGAGACCAACCATCTTTTGAGTTGGAAACCCCACCTATACATATGCCATCAACTGTGATTGACACATAAATAAAACAAGGAGAAGATACAGAACAACATTAAGATCCTGAGAAACTCATAGTCACTTTTCCTCCTTTCCTCAAAAGGTTAACAATACCTAAACCAATTGTTTAACCTGATTTTGATCTTATAGGGGAACTAAAGAATATTTGTGTTAAAATTCCTCTCCTCTAGGCCATCGAATATATTCCTATTTATGCTAAAATGATTAAATAAATATGTGTGAAGAAGTGTGCGAGGAAAGAAAAAAAATCACCCAACATTCATGTTCTAGGGAATTTATCTGATTTACTCTTGGAAGGGTAAACTCCAGTAAAATATGACGATCTTAGGAATCCCATAGTTACAGATCAAATATATGGCCACTCCTTTACAAGCACACTAGTTGATTTGGGTGCAGCCATTAACATCTTAACAATATAAACCTACCAGACACTTGGTATTATAGCTCTGAAACCAACCACCACCCTGCTAGAACTTGTTGATCGTTTGGTGGTAAGGCCAGAGGGAACTTTATAGGATATTATGGTTTATGTTGATTCCTGGGAATATCCAGTAGATTTTCTCGTTATAAACCTGTTGACATGGCTAATGTGCGCTATGCCAACAAGGGGAACTAACCCGATCACAAGCCCCAATTAGACCTACTTTTGTTTGGAATGGCTAGCTTTGACGGGTTTTAAGGGACCCCGTAAACTGTTTGAACATATTGAAAGATTGATTCTTGGAGGAAGACTTCAATTAAATCAAAAAAATAAAATAGCTAACCTCTATGTATTAAATCCTATCTATACTACTTCTAACTACTCTAATCTAGTCTTACCTATACTAGTCTATCATGTAGAAGCATAATACAGAGGTTTGAACATCATATATATGTTCAACAGGAGCGTGATAAAGAAGATTAAACATCATGTATAGATTCAAGTCCAAATGAATCAATCACTGAATTCACAACTAGACAAGATTGTATTAAAGCTAAATTGCAATCCAATCACTCATATAGGAATCCACATTCTTTTATGGAATTAAACTTGCAACTGATGTTTAACTTAGTTTCAAATCAGAGACCATTCACAAGTTAACCATGAAACTAAATCACATTCAATTTAACAAGACTAATAGTGAACTATAAGTCATCAATATGCATAAATACAAATCACATTTGCATTCATGCCAGCAACAACACTCTGATCCAAAACATATAAAAGAATAATCAAATAAGTCTGAAACTAAAGGCTCCTTCTTCCCCCAAAACAGTCCATAATAGAGAAAAATTGTTCTTCTCGAAAATCAAAATCCCTTTCTCCTCTTCAAAAGTAATACTTATGCAAACACCCTTAACTCTAGGTCTACCCTGCCTCTTCATCTTCCCACTATTTCAGATATGAAAATCGAGTACACAGAGATAGGATCATCAGCGTGACTGCTGGCATGTAGAAAGCATAATGGCCAGATCGATTCCTTTCCTGAGGAAGTGAACATATGTTGGTAAAAAGGATGACTGTATGATGCCTTCCCATAATGAAGACCGAGACATCTCTACTTATGGAATGTGTAGGCAACACGTGGGGTTCCCACCCGGAATGCTTGCGGCCAGACACTTAGACACAGCGCTTCTGCATACATGGCTCTTCGAATCACCTCCTATGTCCTTTACTTCTCACCTCCAAGGATAGCTATCATTAGCTTGATAATTGTGAACAATAAAACATAAATGTTTAATCAAATGTAAACGCTACCTTCATTCATTTTATAAATTACGAAACAAGTGTGAAAAGGATTTATGCCTAATACACAGTCAACATACAATTTCCCACTCAACCCATAGGCTTGGCACATTTTTTTTTTAGGGCTTCTTTTAAATTGCAATTGGGTATCGGCCCCTCCGCGGGTCATAGTACCCATGCCTCCCACTTCCCTGATGCACAATTACACTATCAAGACTCCACAGGCCTACCTTTTACACTAAAAACCTGATCCCTTTGTAATTTCGAAAAATTTGGAAAACACATGAAAGCACATGAAATCCTACTTGGATCATACAAGCAGGACCTCAAATGTTATATGTTGGAGTCTATAAATATCGCCAGGTCTGGCCTATTGCATATCACAATATGCACAAGCCTGGGGCTCCACCTATCGCGATATGCGATAGGGCTTCGGAACCCAAAATATATATATTGCATTTGATAGCTCGGCGGGTCCGCCATATCGCTGTGTGTATTATGTATAAGGCTCAAGCTCCACCGATACTCGATATGCGATTGGGGGCTGGACTCAACAATGTATACAATGAGGTTCATAGTGCTGTCAGGTCAAGAGGCCAAGGGCATGCCATACATATATAAAACTTGGACTTAGACCGATTGTAATATGAGAAGGGCTTTCGGACCCGGAAATCTATATATATATATATATATATATATATATATATATATATATATATATATATATAGATATATATATATATATATATATATATATATATATATATATATATATATATATATTATGGTTCATAACGTCGTCGGGTCCGGTGCCTTGTGGCATGCATTATGTGCCTAAATTGAATGTAATAAGCGAAAGAGGGAGGATATATGTATTTTACGAAGGTTTTCTTTATAAAGGGATTATAATGGGACAATGATGCGATGAAGGGTTTTGGAAGCTAAACAAACCCCGATGAGCATATGAATGAAGGGATTAACAAGGTTATATGTGAGTAATTTGTTAAGGGGCTCTCAGCATTTGTGATTGGAATATTTGGCTCTTGAAAGAGTTAAAATCACTGGGATGAAAGGGATCATTCAGAGAGATGATAGATCAAACTTATAGGGGACACATTCAAAATTTTCTATCAAAGCATGTTTTAATAGGGTGGTAGTTATGGCCACAACAAATGGTGAATAGATCGGCGAACGAGTTACCTCTATTTCCAAATAACCTTTAGATCAGTAAAACATCAGGGTGTTAAGATTAACTCAAAATGCAAACTATATAGATGGATAAGCATGGGTTCCACTTAAACATTAACTGCTTCAAGAGGGATAGAGACAAATAACTTCTACTTACTGATATGATTTTGATAGGAATTCTCCAATGGCAATGTTATGGGGTTTATTGACCTTCCTTTACCTATTTCCCACTTTCAAAAAATCCCTTTGGGGTCATCACTGGTCTGTCCATACCTATTTAGGTGTGTACGTCAGCTCCTAATTACTCATCAAGCCTGATGTAGACATTTTTATCTTGCACTTTGTATGAGAATTTCATTGCTATATTTTCATTGATTGAATGGGGTGTAGTCATGGATCATGCTATATTTTTAAACTGCTTAAGAAAAGTTGGGCTCACTGTGTCAACTGGTACTTTGATCCCAGTAACGGTTCTTAATCTAACTAGCTTCCCAAACAACCTGTCCTTCTAGATTGGCATAGGGACTTGACATTTCGTTTCCTTTTAGATAAGTCCTTCTAGTTTTAGGCATGAGGACTAGAGCACAATTAGACTTGCCACAAGGTATGACATAGTGAGCTTAGCCCATGAAAGGAGGTTTACTTGTGAGTAACACGTATTCAACCATTTAATGTGGTGGATGGGACCAATGGAGAGTGACTGTAAGCCTTACAAGTAATTATAGGCTAGGTCTAAGTGGGATTTATTTAAATTCAGCGTTCCTCCATGGTAGTCCAGCTGTAGTTACACATTTTTTTTGTTTTATAAATATTCCCCTACATGATCCAGATATCCAAGTTATCAACAGATCTTCCATAGCTTCCAACAGATGCCAATGAGGGGTTTCGGTTTGCATTCCACTGCTAATTCTCAAGTGCTTATGGGCTGATAGAAAGTTTGTTTGGTTTGCAGGCAAATGATGGATTTAGGAACAGTAGAATCATTAAAAAGTTAATGAGGGGTGCAAAAGTTGAAGGCTGGGAATGAAGGCGACTTGAATAGGTTTGAGAGGGTGAAAGCAAGGATGGAGAATAGAAATCAGATGGCTGAAAAGGTTGAAACTGAAAACGGGAGGGAAATACACTTTCAAAGAAACAAGAAAGGAAAAGACAGAACTGTAATTAAAATGGCAACAAAAATGAAAATGAATTCTAACCTACTCAGGAAGTAACCGCCATGTGGTGGCTATTGGAAGTATCTCTTGAAATGTTGGCCATTAACAGGGATTTTTTCAGCTTCTCCCTGTAAAGTTCTCAGCCTATAAGTTCCCTGACCAATTTTCTGCTCAACTTGGTATGGGCCTAGCCATAGGTGCTTGAAATTTGTGTGTTTACCCTTCGACTTACTCAACTTGCCCCAGTTCAGCACTAGCTTTCCATTTCTTTGGGGACAATAGTCTCATGCGTGCCTTATGAGGATTATTTTATTAATAGTGAATCCACTTGATTTTAGAGATGAATGGTAAAGAGCATTACCTAGTGTGAGATTGTAAGGGATGCCATACCTGTTGGTGATGGATTTCTCCATAACAGACATTACCTCGCCCTCATTAACATTCCAAAGCGGGATGGCTCTGGTCCATTTGGTGAAGTGGTCGATTATTGTGAGTGTATACTTATGCTCTTTTCCATCAATGAATGTATTTTTGAATGCCTTTCTACAATGCAGGAAATCCAAGGTTTGATTATCACCTTTGAGCACCTTCCAGTTTGAGAAGTTATCAGGAATGAACGGTCTAAAAACTAATTCAACACAAAATATTCTTCTTCAATCTAAAATCAGGAAAAAGCTTAACAACTATACTAGCCATCAGATTGGAATTTTGGTTTTGCCCTCGAGGTATGTATGTGGAATTAAAAGAATCAAAACCATCAATTAAGCTCCATACCTCATATTGGTACTTAACAAGGTGTGGTGAATTGCAGTATATCCTTTTCCTTACCTGACGTATGATTATCAGGGAATGACCAACTATATTATTTTTCACTTTCACATTAATGCCCCCTTTCAGGCCCCGTTGCAATCCTTCATATTCTTTCATGTTGTTGACCTGTATGCGACCTCCAACCAGCCGACCATGAGATGTTGGTTCCCTTGCGGGTTGATGAGAATGTTTCCAGTGCCTGCGCCTTCAAGCCAATTAGAGCATCAAAATAGAGTGCCCAAAATGTATAATCTAGTGCTACATCAATTGAACTATTATCTACGAAATTAAGCCTATTATCTACTATAACATAGGATAGCTCATCAGTTGGATTATGGGGGTGATTGCTTCTTTCTTCCAACTGTGCTTTCGTCAAAGCCTCCTTGACTGTTTTTGCATGGTATTCTCTGAGACAGGTTTCCATGGCACAAACATTGAAACTATAATTCCCAAGGATAGAGTTATAGAACATTACAGGTTCATTGGGGCTGTTTAGTTCCGTTACCACATATTTCATGTATCTTTCTCTATCAACTCTCAGCATATCACCTTTTCCCCTCTAAGGTAGCAAAATATGGGATGAATTGGTTCAGAAATATCCATTGAGATTTGATGACTAGTCTCTACTAAGTAGCATTCCAGAAGCCCTGGGTATGTTGACCACCACTATATCAATGACTTGTGTGTACTGTGGTTTAGCAGCCATCCGAATCAACACATCTTTTAATTCCCCAATTACTTTCACATTTTTTCTGTCCAATTGCATAATTCGAGTTCCAGTTTTCTTGGGCACTACCTACAGTCTTTTAGCAATAGTGTAAGGCATAACAGTGGCTGAGGTGCCAAAATCTACTAGGCATTGTGTACATTCATGTTGAAGATTTGAAACGTCATAAGGAATGGTGGAGTCATAGATTTTGATTTCCTCCCTATCATGGCTGCACTGACATCTTGGGGTCTTCACATTATTTTAGATAAAGTGGCCTCCATAGCAGATGGTATCTGGGATGCACTAGAGGTACTTACAGCTTTGGACATTGGCCTTTTGGTTTGGGTGCTTGAGGTAGTGGGGTCTTTGCAGTTCCACTCATTCATAGCTTTCAACAACAAATCTCTTTGTTGCATCAGTTTTAACAATTCAAAATGTGTGATATTAGCCCTAGACTTCTTGAGATCATCAACAATATTGTAGTCAATGTTATAAATGGGATAGTGTAGGGTAAACATACATGTGTTGCCATTCTTATATGGGAGTCTACCATCTTGAGTTGCCTTAGTTGCAGTGGGAGATGTCTTATCATTTTCTGGATGGTTTTCAACTGGGGTATTCTAGGAATCGCCACTAGATCTATCTTTTCCAACAGAAACTTTGGGAGCAGATGTTTTCACAAGGAAAACATCTTGCTTGGCCCGGTCTATGGGCTTTGTCGCACCTGGGAGCAACAGTTTACTTTGCGTGTGGATCTCATTAGCATTGATTTATATGGTGTTATCTCCCTCATCATCATTCTCATTACTATGGAAATCCCACAGCACATTAATTTAGGTTTCCTCATCCGAGGGTTCTTCTACTTGGTATTCACCCTTGTCTCCTTGTTCTAGTTCGAGCTCTAGTATAGGTTCTTCTTTGTTAAGGAGCGATCCAATAAGAGCCAACCCTTCTGTGTTTAAAGCCCCTTCATTAGGTGGAGCAGGCAATGCAAGTTGACCATGACCATCTTCTATTTTCTTACAATAGAAAGGCTTGAAGGGCTTTCTATTATTATAATCTCCTCCATTCCCATTTGTACTCTCTCCAACATTTCTTTTCATATCGATGATTGTGCTTGTTAGTTTCTTAATGATCCGATGCAAACCTTCCACATATGTGGTATCCCTCTCTTTGCCCTCAGCTACTTTGTTATCACTCCCATTTTTCTTCTTGGATGACTCAGAGGCTTTCTTCTCTTCATTTGAAGGGTGGCACGCTATGAGACTGATCGTTTTGATCTCAACATTCACTGCTTCATTGATGGCACCTTGTAAGGTATGTAATCCGGATCTTAGGAGGAGGCTCCCAAGATCTAAAAGATTGAAATGGATCTTGGGGGGAGAGACCCCAAGATCTGAAAACTTGAATTGCCAAGAGAAAAATAACGAGAATGCCCAATAAACAAAACCACAAAGAAAATTTTGTTTAGAATAGTAATGGAAATAAACCAGCTAGGGCGATGGTAGCTTATCTCTGAGAAGCGATGTGGTGGCTACATGCCTCTGAACTGTAAAGGCTACATTATGGCGGACAATCTGTCCTTTTACAAAATGTGACTTGTTACTTATAGTATTTTTCAGTTACAATACCATGGGCCAATTCCATGGGTGAATGAATACCATGGGTGGATTTTACAATAGCACGGGCGGATGCCATTTACAATACCATGGGTAAATTCCATGGGTCGATGAATAATATGGGTGGATGAGTACCATGGGTGGGTTTTACAATACCATGGGTAAATTCCATGGGTCGGTGAATAATATGGGTGGATGAGTACCATGGGTTGATGCCATTTTCATTCGGATCATTCCTCCCTCCTTAAGAAGTAATGTTCCCCATTGCGTAAAGTTCCCTCCTGTGAAGCCTTTGTTGAATATGAAGAAGCACTGAAGATCAGGGTTTTATGTGGTTAACCCATAACCATGATAAACAAAGATCCAAGGATAGAGATACCTTGTAATTCTTGTGACCAACTGTGATGATGACAGTGTGCGGCCTAGCAAATGGGCTTCAATGAACTGTGGGTTTGTGGATGACCCATAACCATGATGTTGGTTGTTGATGAAGTAGCAGGTGCCTACATAACCTGGGGTGGGAGGGTACGTCTCCAAATAACCCAAGCCAAATGCTGCTATGTTGAAACTGATGAATGTGAAGTAGGTGGCTACTAAAGTGGGGTGGGAGGGCACGTCTCCAATGGGAACCCACTCCGAATGCTGCTCCAGATTAAAATGGACATAACTCGGTCAATATAACTCAGAATATTTATTATAACCTGTTTTTGGAAGCAGAAGGATCCTTTTGCATTTTCCCATGAGTTGGAAATCCTTATCTGGACACTCTGAGATCTCAGATTCGTGCTGCAACAGATCTGTCGTCACAAAAATTCTGATAAAATAGCTGATTTTAAATCAGCGATATCTCCCACATCCGAACTCCGATTCGACCGATTTTTTTTTTGAAATTGGGTGATTTCTCTAGAGGAATCCAGATCTGGTATTTGTTTTGTATATTGTGTACCAAATGTTTCATATCTGATCTGCAAAGTCGCCACCCAAAAAAAATTCCTGCAAAAAAATGAAACTCTTCCTGCTTGACCCAAGAAATCATAACCTGCTCTGATACCACTGATCCGGATCTTGGGAGGAGGCTCCCAAGATCTAAAATATTGAAATGGATCTTGGGGGGAGAGACCCCAAGATCTGAAAACTTGAATTGCCAAGAGAAAAATAAGGAGAATGCCCAATAAACAAAACCACAAAGAAAATTTTATTTAGAATAGTAACGGAAATAAACCAGCTAGGGCGATGGTAGCTTATCGCTAAGAAGAGATGTGGTGGCTACATGCCTCTGAACTGTAAAGGCTACATTGTGGCGGACAATCTGTCCTTTTACAAAATATGACTTGTTACTTATAGTATTTTTCAGTTACAATACCACTGGCCAATTCCATGGGTGAATGAATACCATGGGTGGATTTTACAATACCACGGGCAGATGCCATTTACAATACCATGGGTAAATTCCATGGGTCGATGAATAATATGGGTGGATGAGTACCATGGGTGGGTTTTACAATACCACGGGCGGATGCCATTTACAATACCATGGGTAAATTCCATGGGTCGGTGAATAATATGGGTGGATGAGTACCATGGGTTGATGCCATTTTCCATTCGGATCAGTATGTGCATTACTCCTTTTAACCCACATCATTGTAGGGATAGGGAGAGAAAAGATGTAGAATTCCATTATCGCTTCATCAATAAGTCAAGCATTAGCTGAGATTCTATTAAACAAGTTGTTGAACCAGATATTAAAATCCTTGACATTCTCTTTGATTCCCATTTTTAGACGGGATAATTATAAAAATAAGGTGACAAGTGTTTTGTCATCACCAAAATTGTCTGAAAAGGCTTGCTGAAAAGCATCCCAAGAGGTGATTGACCCTATTCTGAAACTGAAATACCATGTGGAGGCTACACCAGTCAAAGTAAAGAGAATAGGCACCACACCACATCTTCATCAATGACCCCCAACTTGTGCAAGGCTAGGAAAAAAGAGCAAATATGGTTATCAATGATATCTCCTTGCTCACGGTCAAAATTGGGTAACAGTCTTTCTGTATTTTTGCGTAAGGGATGTTGTTGCCCAGGTACTGCTACAGCACCTTGTGCAAGCCAGGGAGGGAGTTTTCTTGGAGGAGGTGGGGGTTGATTCCCACCCGGAGGAGGAGGTGGAGGCTGATTCCCACTTGGAGGAGGAACGTTGGCCATATTATGGATAAGAAAGTTTTGGTTAGAGGCCTCTCCATTAGGATTCTCAAAATCAAGTGAGGAATTTCCTTTAGAAGGAAAATCCTCGGGAATTTCTTCCCAAGGGGTGTCGATACTTTGTAAGGATTCTAGCATGATATCTTGGAGAGAAGTGGTTGTAGATGTATCTTCGCTCAGGGTAAACATCCTTGGCTTTCTCTTAGTTGTCAGAGGTAAAGAGTGAAAGATGGGAAGCTGAGAGAGGGAATGAGTGTAAGCCCAAGTAAGCATTTTGACTAGTTGTTCCTGAGTGATAGGATACTCCCACAGTCTCTCTTCCATAGGTGACCTAGAAATAGGACTTAGAGGGGTGTCTATTTCTTCGAAATGAGGCTCTTTCGAATGGGTGGAGTGGTCTTTTCGACCCCTACGATCCATACATTAATCCTTTTGAATCCATGCGTGGCACTTATATATGAAACTTTGAAAAGCTAGGGACGACGGTTCAGGCCCTCCTTCTAGTGCCAATTTGTTGACATGGCTAATGTGTGCTATGCCAACAAGGGGAACTAACTTGATCGCAAGCCCCAATTAGACCTACTTTCATTTGGAATGGCTAGCTCTAACGAGTTTTAAGGGACCCCGTAAACTCTTTGAACATGTCGAAAGATTGCTTCCATGAGGAAGGTTTCAATTAAATCAACAAAATAAAACAACTAACCTCTATGTATTTTATCCTATCTATACTACTTATAACTACTCTAATCTAGTATTAGCTATCCTAGTCTATCCTGCAGAGGCGTAATACAAAGGTTTAAATATCATACATACGTTTGGCAGGAGCATGACAAAGAAGATCAAGCATCGTGTATAGATTCAAGTCCAAATGATTCAATCACTTAATTCACAACTGGACAAGACTGTATTAAAGCTAAATTGCAATCCAATCACTCATATAGGAATCCACATTCTTTTATGGAATTAAAATTGCAACTGATGTTTAACATAGTTTCAAATAAGCGACCATTCAAAAGTTAACAATGAAACTGAATGACATTCAATTTAACAAGACTAATATTGAGCTGTAAGCCATCAATATGCATAAATACAAATCAAATTTACATTCATGCTAGCAACAACACTCTGATCTAAAACATATAAAAGAACAATCAAATAAGTCTGAAACTAAAGGCTCCTTATTCCCGAAAAGTAATCCTCCTTACTCACAATAAAGCAAAATTGTTCTTCTCAAAAATGAAAATCCCTTTCTCCTTTTCGGAAGTAATACTTATGTAAACTCCCCTGACTCTAGGTCTAGTTTACCTCTTCATCTTCCCACTATTCTAGATATGCAAATCGAGTACACAGAGATAGGATCATTAGCATGACCATTGGCATGTAGGAAGCATAATAGCCAGATCGATTCCTTTCTTAAGGAAGTGAACAGATGTTAGTAAAAAGGATGACTATATGTTGCCTTCCCATAATGAGGACCGAGATAGCTCTGCTTATGGAATGTGCAAGAAATGCGTGGGGTTCTGACCTGGAACGCTTGTGTCCAGACCCTTAAATGTAATGCTTCTGCATACATGGCTCTTCGAATCCCCTCCTACGTCCTTTACTTCCCACCTGCAAGGATATCTATCATTAGCTTGATGATTATGAACAATAAAACATAAATGTTCAATCAAACGTAAACATTGCCTTCATTCATTTTATAAACTAAAAAACAAGTGTGAAAAGGATTTATGCCTGATACATAGTCAACATACAATTTCCCGCTCAACCCATAGGCTTGGCATAGTTTCTTTTTTTTCAGGGCTTCTTTGAAATCACAATCAGGTATCGACCCCTCCAGGGGTCACAGTACCCATGCCTCCCACTTCTATTGGAAATAATACTAAGAGGGGGGGGTGAATTAGTATTATTATGTCAAATATTTTTTTTTCAAAATCAACTGCTATACGCTACTTCAGTTAATTAAACCCACGTATATACGCAATAATGCAAAAGAAAACCCGCGTATACAATGCAAACTTTTAACTTACTTTATCTTTCTGATGTTGATTATTAATCTGTGATTTAGAAGCAAATAACCAGTAACCAGAAACAGTAAAGCAGAGTAGAAAGACAATCGCACACAAGAACACAAGATATAAGGTGGAAACCCAATGTGGGTGAAAACCACCTGCTGTAATTCGTCTCTATCTTTTCTTTAATTAGAAACTTCTTTTTACAAATGTACTGGTGCAGTCCTTTTAACAATACGCAGGCTGCAACCTGCAGAGAGCTACAACTCTCTCTCCTTTTCTAGCTTCTCCTGGAAGTGAGCTACAACCCCCTTTAGCTCTTGCACTAGCCAAGATACTAGTACGTAGGTGCTGGCCTACAGAAGGCTACAACCTTCTCTTTCTTTCAAGGACCACGTTTCATAAATTTTCAGACTGGAACCACAAATAACATCAATCAACCATCAAGAATTTCTGCATCAACCAATCACCTTTTCACCAGAAACTAAATCAACATAAACACCTCTCTGACGACTGTACCCAGATCACAGTAACAGTACCACACACCAAAACTGAACCCAGAACACTCTAGCAATAAACAGAAGCAGCAAAAACACAACTCAAAATGCATACGCTACTTTAATGGCCTGAAACCTGCGTGCATACGCTTCTGCGTATGGAACAACCTATGTATACGCTATTTTCCTTCACTGAACCTGCGTATATACGCGCCTTAGCTGAACTAAACCTGCGTACAGATCTACAAACATAATACACTCTTTCAAGTACTGATTAACCTAGATTATCAAATTTATAGATCGCGCATGTGCCAGATATAACAGATCAAAATCATGCAAAGATATTATTATTCAAGCCAAGAGATTATGACCCATCAATAGAACTTATCCTTCTTTTCACTAAGGTTCCTCCTTCATTCAGATCCAGATCTGCTCCACAATGCTAATCACCAATATTTCAGATCTCGTACATTATCAGATATTCAATAATAATTCAGATGATTCCTTGCCACATGATCTCCTTCCTCTTATATAGTTTTAGGCCTTCCACAATACCATGGTCCAAAACCATAATAAACAATACCAAGGGCCCAAAACCTGGGGTCAACTCTTCTGGCGAGATACCATGGTCCACAACCATAGGTTCAACTTCCAAGGACTAACAACCACAGACCAAAAATAAGCTTTCCACCATGTACGCACTTTTATGTGCATAAAAGTGCGTGTATACGCATACGCAACTTCTGAACGAATAACCCACGTGTATACGCATCTTTGGCAAGGTGTACCTGCATATACAAGATTTCCTTCATTCTGAGCACCCGAACTGAGATTTGTCACCAAAGTGAGTTGCCATCAAACACAACACGTCTACCATAGCACCACACCTGTGCCAAAATGCCAACAACTTCCGTGATACGCAATTACACTTTCAGTACTCCATAGGCTAGCCTTTTACACTAAAAACCCGACCCCCTTGTAATTTCGGAAAATTTTGGAAACACATGAAAACACAGGAAATCTTGACCATATCACCCAATCCAGACCTCAAATTTTATATGTTGGAGTCTATAAATATAAGTGAGTCTGGCCTGTCGCATATCACAATATGCACAAGCCTGGGGCTCCACCAATCACGACATGCGATAGGGCTTAGGACTCGAAAATATATATATCGTATTTCATAGCTCGGTGGGTCCGCCATATCACTGCGTGTATTATGTATAAGGCTCAAGCTCTGCCAATATGCGATATGCGATTGGGGGTTGGACCCGACAATGTATACAATGTGGTTCATATTGTCATCAGGTCTGGAGGCCGGGGGCATGCCATATATATATAAACCTTGGACTTAGGCCGATTGTGATATGCGACAGGCTTTCAAACCCGAAAATATATATATTGTGGTTCATAACACTGTCAGGTCCAGTGCCTTATGGCATGCATTATGTGCCCAGATTGAATGTGATAAGCGAAAGACGGAGGATATATGTATTTTGCGAAGGGTTTCCTTTGTAAAGGGATTATAACGTGACAATGATGCGATGAAGGGTTTTGGAAGCTAAACAAACCCCGATGAGCATATGAATGAAAGGCTTAACAAGGTTATATGTGAGGGATTTGTTAAGGGGATTTCACCATTTGTGAATGGAATATTTGGCTCTTCATAGAGTTAAAATCACCAAGAAGAGGAGAGGTCGTGTTGCGCTCGTATTCTCGGTTTGCAAATTTATCAAGTCCCTCATTCGTCTTCAGATATTCTCAAGTAAGTTACAGAGTCCAGCATTCTCATTTGGTATCAGAGCCCTATTCTGAATCCTGTTATAAATTACATCATGGCAAACTTCATTCGATCTTTCTCTACAATCAATAGAAGATTAGTTTCTAAAGTCAAATCCCATTCAGTAGAACTTGAGGTTGATCCCAATCAAGAACATGAAATAGTAGACAACCTTGAAAACTAGAATCTGCACATTGTACATGGTACCGACATCTATAAGACTCCTATATCTTATATTTTAAATAGAAAGATAGTTCTTAAAGAAGTAGAAGTGAAACTTAAGATTTCTGGTCTAGCTGTACAAATTGATTCTTTATCATTGTTCAGAAATGAAGAAATAAAAAAAATTCAAAAATATGTAAAAGACAAAAAATATTTGTATCTTCATTTTGGAGGTACAAGCATAGGATTAGCTCCATTGTGTTTTCATGGTCTAAATACACCCTGTATAGCCAAATTTTTTGATACTCACCATCAAAACTATGATCATGCTCGAATAGGTACCATAGTTAGAAATTTAGCCTCTAGATGTCAACATGGAACAGTCTATCTAGACTATGCCATTAGTCTGTGAGACCCACATCTAAAGGACTGTTGGAAGTTAATGACTGGTGTCCAAGGACTATAGATGGTTGATGGCAGTGAGTACCTCTCATTATTAGTTTAGACTTTGTTTCAGTTAACAAATATTGTGCATCCAAAACTAAAATAGCCAGTATTAAGAGACTGTGTCACTATTGGAATAGGAAATGCCAAAATTGAAGGAAGTTCTTATGATGAGATAGGAATTCCTAGTGACATGTACTTTCAGTCTAAATCACTTGCAGATGATAAAAAATCTAAAGATAGACGTCGTAGGGTCTATATCAAAGATGGACAAGTGAGAATCATACCAGACAGACCTTCAATTCCCCATCCAGTAATTCATCCCAGAAAGTTTTCTCTACCCAGATCTTCCATTGATGAACCTTCTTCATCATACATAGCCAACAAAGATGTTGAGACTATTAATAGTCAACAAATATTATCTCCTCATGATTTGTATATTCCAGAAGTCAAAACATTCTTTGTTGTTAATAATATGTTTAGAATTTCTAGTTCTCAATTTCCCCGTATTGAGGAGTGGAATTTTGCAAATCGTAGATATGTAAAAGGAGGAAAATGGCTCCCAAAGACAAAGTTTTGTACTACCTCAACTTTGTCCAAACAACCTCCTACTCGTGCTGATTGTGCACCCCTCATTGAACATAATTCCTTGAATCCAAATGATCTAGACCAGCTCTATCAGATAAGTAATTATCTGACTACATGGTGTTCTTATGTAGAAGATGCCATAGATGATCTAGGGAAACAAAACGAACTTATTCTGGCTAATCTAAAACTATTATATGATGAACAACAAGAAGAAAAAATTGAAAAGGAAGCCAAAAAGCAAAAGAAAGAAAAAAGGAGAAAAGCCAAAGAATCCTAGAGTTCAAAATTCACAATTGATATGTCTACTCCCAATTTTTGGGACCACGAAGAAATATAGGCCAGCACATCTAAAGCCAACACATTTTAAACCTCTAAAAGAACAACATGCTTTAGAAAGATTTTGAAAATAAAATGCAGAAATAGTCACACTAGAAAATGCTACTTCTAAATTCCCTTCTTTTATTTTACCATCAATCCAGAAAGAAAATCTTGTAAAGGATGTTCACAAATATCCTAGAATAGAAGAAGATCTTTTTGCTTCTAATTCTAGTGGATATATTTTAGATCTTGACAAATCTACAAATCATGTAGAGTCGATAAGAATATGGATAGGAGGCTTATATCAAATGCAAATTACAACAAGGTTAGATAATATATCCATATTTGTCCTCGTAGAGAAAAGAATGGCAGGCATTGTATATGACTTGTGGACAGGACCGCTAGAAGTAGAACGAGAAGCAGTGATAGCTACAGGACTATCTACATTAGAAGCACTGTTAAAAACATAGTTTGTGCCTGAACCCATTGATGAAAAGAAACAACTTATTACTAATCTCACTAGGATGGAATTGAAATATTTAAAGTTTCTTGAGAAATTTGGTCAATATTTTATGGCCAAAATCTACAAAGCCAATCTTTCAAATGATTCAACTCAAAAAGTTGCATTCTTATCAAAGCTACCAAGAAATTTAGGTGATATGATTTCCAAAGACCTTGAAATTCAAGGTAAATCCATTGACCAAATTTATTGGATATATCTACTATTTACATTCCAGGAAAAAGTAGAGTATCCTTGTTGGCAGAAACAAGCACATGATATAACTCCTACTGCTAATGTCTGTCATGCAGCTCTTCCTTGGACATCTTTTAAAAAGAAAAAGAAAATCAGAAGATATGGTAGATTTAAGCCTAAGAAGGTAGCCAATCCCAGAAAGCCTTTTGAAATTTTTTGCTTCTTGAAAAATAGGAAACAAAGAAGAAAAAACAACAATTGTTGTTTCATATGCAAACAAGAATGACATTTTGCTTGAAAATGCCCGAACAGTTCTTCCAATAAATTGAAAGCTTATGTTGATATTTAAGAATTTCTTGATGACTGGTCAATGGTTGAATCACAGGAGGATTTATTAGATGTATATATTTTGACTGATGCCTCCCTGACAAAAGATGAAGAAAGTCTAGAATTTGCTCAAAAAATGAACATTTGTACATATTTTTCAGATGATGATATCTCAGAAGAGATTGCCTTAGAAGAAAATGAACTTCATTATAGTGATGAAATTAAGACAAGCTCAGAAGTTTTTGAAAGTTCAGAAGAATCTGTTTCATTATGTTGGTCTCCTGAAAAGACTAAGGACAAAGGTAAGCAATCTATATCATCCTTACCAAAGTTAAATTCCTTTTGTCCTTATGAGAATAAGATAGCTGCCTCATCCTCCTCTATGCGTATTCCACAATTTGATCCAGAAGCTCAACAAAGTCTTTTAAAGAGACTGGTGCAAATTAATAATTTGTTGTATATACCGATCTTTGTACAAGTCAAGAACAGTTAGATAGATGCTGATGCTTTTATCAACACCAGAGGATCCAACAATTTAGCCAGACCTTCTTTATTCAAAGGAATGTGGAAGCCACTACAGAATATACTTGTCTCAAAAACAATTGGAGGTATAGTAAATCTCACTCACTATGTTGATAATATTTCTATGAAAGTCGGAGGGAGTATTGTCAAGATTTTAGCTATTCAGCATTATGATCCCTCGGTCAATGTATTTCTTGGTATGCCTTTTATCAATTCATTTTTACCAGTAACAATAAGTGAAGACAAAGTGATCATCAATTTAAAGAAAAAAGCAATCTCTATATGAAGGCTACAAATTTCATATTTTGAAGCAAGAAAAAAATAGTCAAAGAAAAACCGGGTTCAGAAGGCTAGGAAAAGATTCTCAAAACTGGCAAGAAGTCTTCCAAAAATATGTAGAAAAAGAGACTCTCAAGACAAAGCAAAAAGCAGTTATAGATCCTTAATGGTCTAAAGAATAGGAAGACATAGATAAAAGACTACTTAAAAGTTGCTCAGAGGACCCAAAGAAGTTTTCCGAAAAAGAGAGTCCAAAACAAGAAATCATTACTCTACATGACAATGGAGTAAAAGCTAAGCTTATTCCCTATACTCCTGGTGATGAGCAAGAAATCAAAAAACAAATTACAGAATTATTAAATCTCAAGCTGATTGAAACTAGTATTTCTCATTACTCATGCTTCGCATTTCTAGTAGGAAGTCATTCATAAATAGTCAGAGGAAAAGAAAGAATGGTAATAAACTACAAGCCGCTAAATGCCATCACTCAAAGTTTTAATTATCCTCTGCGCCATCAAGAAGTTATAATGCAAAAGATTTAGAAGAGAAAAATCTTTAGCAAATTTGACATGAAGTCAACTTACTACCAGATTCAAATTGAAGAAGTAAATCGACATAAAACAACCTTTACATGTCCAGCAGGATTTTATCAATGGAAGGTTGTTCCTTTTGGGTTAAAGAACGCCCCTGCTTTCTTTCAAAGAAGGATGGATTTCATATTTGGTAAGTATGAATTTATCATTACTTACACTGATGAAATTTTGATTCACAGTCCTAATCTTGCTACTCATTTAGCACATTTAGAAATATTTTTTAAAGAAGTCCATAACCATGGAATAGTCTTGTCAGAAAAGAAAATGGTTCTGTTTCAAGAAAACATTGATTTTCTTGGAATACATGTGGTAGAAGGCCACATCCAGATGCAACCCAATGTACTCACCAAACTTGTTGATTTTCCTAATGAGCTCAAAGACAAAAATATGATTCAGTGTTTCCTAGGAGTGTTAAATTATATTCATAAATACATTCCTAGACTATCTGAAAAGACTGCACCTATTCGAAAACATTTAAAATCAGTATGGTCAAGCCAAGCAATAGAAGCAGTCAAGAAACTGAAAGAAGAATGCAAAAAAGTTCCTAAACTACAGCCTCCAGGAGAAGGTTTACTCATTCTACAAACAGATGCCTCTGATGAATTTTGGGCTGCAATTATTTTTGAAAGAAAAGAGGATAATAAAGAAGAAGAGCTATGTGCATATGCATCAAGAGAATTTCTTCCTAATTAGAAAAATTACTTCATTGCTGAAAAAGAAACTCTTGCAATCTTTAATGGTATTCAAAGGTTTGAACTCTATCTTGCCCCAAAGAAGTTCTTAATTCGAATTGATTCAATGAACTTTAATTACTTTTTGGTAGCAAAGGTATCAAGACAAATGGCCAGAGGAAGGTTATTATCATGGAAAATATGGTTTCAGCAATATGATTTTGATGTTGAATGGATTCCTGGAAATTCTAATAATATTGCAAATGCTCTTACAAGAGACATGAACAAAACTCATAGGGTTAGTAGCAATAGAGAACCCCAACAAAGCATATTTGAGTTACCAGGTAAACAAGATGATTTTTCTACCTTTGTATATAGATTCAAGTTGTTAGAGAAATCTTGTGAATATCTCTATACAGAAATCAAGAAGATAGTTGGGTTAAGATTACGAAGAAACCAATGGATACAAAGATGCTAGGCATGGCAATCAAAGAATATTGGTACTCTTCTAGGACTTGATCCAGAATTGGTAAAGATTTATTCTCTCCCAAACATGAAGGTGAAAGTATATTTTAGAATGCTTGATGATTTATGGTCCATCTAGTATACATAGCCAATGATATGGGTCTTGCAGATTTTGAATTATTATCAGTTAATTGGCAGCATTGATTTTTCATTAGAAATCTTTACTAGTGCAAAGATGATGGATCTTGAAGAAATTAATATCAAGGAAGATGTTGGTAAATTTATGTTAACATTAAGGATCCTAAATTTATGTTACCATTCTTTCTTTTCCTTTGAATATTTCTAAATGATTTCTTACTAGAAATGCAGGGCATGAGTAATGAGAAATACTAGGTTCAATCAGCTTGAGATTTAATAATTCTACAATTTGTTTTTTGATTTCTTTCTCGTCACCAGGAATACAGGGAACAAGCTTACCTTTTACTCCATTTTCATACAGAGTGATGATTTCTTGTTTCGGAATCTCTTTTTCCCAAAACTTTTGTGGGTCTTCTGAGCAACTTTTAAGCAGTCTTTTATATATGTCTTTCTATTCTTTAGACCATTGATGATCTATAACTACTTTTTTCTTTGTCTTGAGAGTCTCTTTTTCTGCATATTTTTGCAAGACTTCTTGCGAGTTTCAAGAATCATTTTCTGGCTTTCTGAACCCAGTTTCTCTTTTATTATTTTCTTTTCTTGCTTCAGAATCTGCAATTTGTAGCCTTGGTATAGAGATTTCTTTTTTCTTTAAATTGATGATCACTTTCTCTTCACTGATTGTTACTAGTAAAACTAAATTGATAAAATGCATACTAAGAAATAGACTGGCCGAGGGATCATAATGCTGAATAGCTAAAATCTTGACAATACTCCCTCTGACTTTCATAAAAATATTATCAACATAGTGAGTGAGATTTACTATACCTCCAATTCTTTCTGAGACAAGTATATTCTATAGTGGCTTCCACATTCATTTGAATAAATAAGGTCTAGCTAAATTGTTAGATCCTTCAGTGTTGATAAAAGCATCAACATCTATCCAACTGTTCTTGACATGTACAGAGACTGGTATATACAACAAATTATTAGTTTTCACCATTTTCTTTAAAAGACTTTGTTCAGCTTCTAGATCAAATTATGGAATAGGCATACAAGAGGATGAGGCAACTATCTTCTTCTCATAAGGACAAAAAGAATCTAACTTTGGTAAGGATGATATAGATTGCTTACCTTTGTCCTTAGTCTTTTCAGGAGACCAACATAATGAAACAGATTCTTCTGAACTTTCTGAAACTTTTGAGCTTGTCTCAAATTCATCACTATAATGAAGTTCATTTTCTTCTAAGGCAATTTCTTCTGAGATATCATCATCTGAACAATATGTACAAATGTTCATTTTTTGAGCAAATTCTAGACTTTCTTCATCTTTTGTTAGGGAGGCATCAGTAAAAATATATACATATGATAAATCCTCCTGTGATTCAACAATTGACCAATCATGAAGAAATTCTTCAATATCAACATAAGCTTTCAATTTATTGGAAGAACTGTTCGACCATTTTCGAGGAAAATGTCCTTCCTATTTTGCATATGAAACGACAATTGTTGTTTTTTCTTGGTTGTTTCCTCTTTTTCAAGAAGCGAAAATTTTTAAAAGGCCTTTTGGGATTGGCTACCTTCTTAGGCTTAAATCTACCATATCTTCTGATTTTCTTTTTCTTTTTAAAAGGTGTCTAGGGAAGAGTTGCACAACAGACATTATCACTACGAGTTATATCATGCGCTTGTTTCTGCCAACAAGGATACTTTTTTTTTTCCTAGCATCTAAATAGTAGATCTACCCAATAAATTTGGTCAATGGATTTGCCTTGAATTTCAAGATCTTCGGAAATCAGATCACCTAAATTTGCTGGTAGCTTTGATAAGAATGCAACTTTTTGAGTTGAATCATTTGAAAGATTGGCTTTGTATATTTTGGCCATAAAATCTTGACCAAATTGCTCAAGAAACTTTAAACCTTTCAATTCCATCCTAGTGAGATTAGTAATAAGATCTTCTTTTCATCAGCAGGTTTAGGCACAAACTATGTTTTTAACAGTGCTTCTAATGTACATAGTCTTGTAGCTATCACTACTTTTCGTTCTGCTTCTGGCGGTCCTGTCCACCAGTCATATATAATGCCTGCCATTCTTCTCTCTCCTAGGACAAATATGGATATATTATCTAGCCTTGTTGTAATTTGCATCTGATATAAGGCTCCTATCCATATTCTTATCGACTCTGCAGGATTTTTAGATTTGTCAAGATCTAAAATATATCCACTAGAAATATTTGTGAACATCCTTGACAAGATTTGCTTTATGGATTGATGGTAAAATAAAAGAAGGGAATTTAGAAGCAGCATTTTCTAGTGTGACTATTTCTGCTTTTGATTTTTGAAAACTTTCTGAAGCATGTTCTTCTTTCATAGGTTTAAAAGATGTTTTTGTTGTAGGTGTGCTAGCCTCTATTTCTTCCTGGTCCAAAAAATTGTGAGTAGACATATCAATTGTGAATTTCAAACTCTGGGATTCTATGGCTTTTCTCATTTTTTATTTCTTTTTCTTTCTAGCTTCCTTTTCAATTATATCTTATTGTTGTTCATCATATAACGGTTTTAGATTAGCCAGAATAAGTTCATTTTGTTTCCCTAGATCATCTATGGCATCTTCTGCATAACAACACCATGTAATCAAATAATTGCTTATCTGATAGAACTGATCTAGATCATTTGGATTTGAGGAATTATGTTCAATGAGGGGTGCACAATCAACACGAGTAGGAGGTTGTTTGGATAAAGATGAGGTCGTACAAAACTTTGTCTTTAGGGGCCATTTCCTCCTTTTATATATCGGCCATTTACAAACTGCCACTCCTCAACAAGGGACAATTGAGAACTAGTAATTCTAAACATCTTATTAACAACAAAAAATGGTTTGACTTCTGGAATATACAAATCATCAGGGGATAATATTTGTTGACTATGAACAGTCTCAACATCTTTGTTGGCTATGTATGATGAATAAGGTTCATCAACAAAAGATCTGGGTAGAGAAAACTTTCTAGGATGAATTACTGGATGGGGAATTGAAGGTCTGTCTGGTATGATTCTCACTGGTCCATCTTTGATAGAGACTCTATGAGGTTTATCTTTAGATTTTTTATCATCTGCAAGTGATTTATATTATGTTGGCATTATGATACAAGTGTTGTCCTTGATGGAAACTCACACTGATGACAGATCATAGTGTAGCAGGTCAGTAGCAAAGAATTGATGATCAGACTACAAAGAATGAAGAAAGAAAAGTATATACGCAGGTTCACTATATACCAAGTCATGTACACACGTAGGTTAACTATATACCAAGTCACGTAGGTTCGCTATATACCAAGTAGTGTATACACGTAGGTTATACATGCAGGTTCACTATATACAAGGGGCATATACATGTGGGATTACTAATCAAAAGTCATGTATGCGTATGCACGTACTTTCATGCACAGAAAAGCGCGTACATGTGGGAAAGCTTATTTTTAGGTCCGTGGTATTTAGACCTATGGTTTTGGACCTTGGTATTGCATCCAAAGTGTTGAACCCAAGTATTGGGTCCCTCATATTGGTTTTAAATGGTTCTGGACCATGGTATTGAGTAAGGCCTAAGACTATAAAAGGAGAATAAGATCATTAGGCAAAGGCATTCGGAAAATCTTGAATATTTGATGATGTACAAGATCTAGTATGCAGGTTATGGTTTCATGATACCTTGCTTGATCTAAGCTAAGGAGAAATCTCAGCGGTTGATGCAAAACAAGATCTAAGGATAGATCGGGATATAATGGCTTGGAATGAATCATCTCTATACGGTTTTATCTTGCTAAGTCTAGATCTGTATACTGACGCATGTAATGTTCCGTATATATTATGATCTAGGTATAACTCAAGTTTGGAATAGCTTCAAATCATGAATGAATATCTACAGATGTATATGCTAGTTGACTATGATAAAAGTGTGTACATACACAGGTTAGATACATCTAAGTAGCGTATACCATATGAGCTATGATGTTTGAAGTTGCAGGTGGTTCTAGTTGTTGATGAGTTCTGGTGATTGTTTATTGGTGTAATTATTCTGCATATTCAGTTTGGTTGATTGTGCTTAGCTTCAGTGTTGAAGGATGAGATCTATAATGGATCAAGATCATAATGACTTATATTTATGTGATCTTATGGACTAGATCTGGTTGCTAACTTATGTATTATCCTTGTATATGTAATGATTTTGGTATGTCTGAAGTCAGGAAGTGCAGTGAAGTTATAAGTAAGTAATTGATGACATATACGCTGGTTCTCTTTGGTGAAGTTGCGTATACACACTTGTTCGGATCTTCCAAGTAGCGTATGCACTTTGATGCATGATTTTTGATGATACAGTTAGATCTGAACATTGTTGTAGAGTTATGTGTTCAGCTCTATGTTCTGATGACTACAGTTTGTTGATGGGGTTTCAGTGATTCAGTATTGGGTGATTCTGAGATTGATGATGCTAGTGTTGATTGATTGTTTGGTTCAATGATATTGATAGGTCCAGTATGAAAATTGGATGAAACGTGGCCTTCAGATTATGATGATGTGTTCCATGAGTATCCAGTCTGAAAATTTATGAAATGTGGTACCTGGAGGAAGAAAGAGAAGGTTTTAGCCTTCTGTAGGTTGGCACCTATGTACGAGTAAATCAGCTAGTACAAGAGCTAAGGGGTTGGTAGCTCCCTTCTAGTAGCAGCTGGAAAACGAGTGAAGGTTGGAGCATTTAGTAGGCCAGCACCTACGTACTAGTAAATGGATTGGCTAGTACAAGAGCTAAGGGGATTGCAACTCCCTTCCAGGAGAAGTTGGAGAATGAGAGAAGGTTGTAGCCTTCTGTAGGTAGAACCCTTTGTACTATTATAAGACTGCACCAGTATAGAAATATTGTAAAAAGAAGTTTCTTATTAAAAAAAGATAGAGACGACTTGCAGCAGGTGGTTTTCACCCACATTGGGTTTCCACTTTACATCATGGTGTTCATGTGTGCTTCTTGTGTGTGATGATATATTTTGTTTTATTGCACCCATTTACTGTTCATATGGTTAATAAAAGTTCTGATGCACTAAATAAAGATCAACATTTAATGGATTAACTGAATCATAAGTTTACTAGATATACGCTAGTTGCTTTAGACACAGTTACATGTACACGCAGGTTCCTTTAACTGAAGTAGCATATATGAATCTGAGTATGAAAATAAAAAAGTTATATTGATTTGATAATACTGATTCACCCCCCGCCTCTCAGTATTATTTTCAACAATTGGTATCAGAGCAGGTCCTTTGGTAGAAGCTTGATCACTTGAAGGATATCTGTCGAACAATGGGAAAGAAACTTAAGGAGAAAGTGCCTAAGAAGAAGAAGACATCTCAGAAGAACTATGACAGTGGGAGAATCGATTGGGGAATATGTGGAAGAAGCACTTCAGATTCAAAATCACTTCAGAATGAAGATGAACTATCAGGTATGATTTTTTTTATCCTCTGGTGATACACTTATCTATCCATTTGAAGATGATGAAAGTGATAGTGAAACAACTGAATTTTCTCTTATGGGTGAGAAATAAATATATCCAATAGAGGCAAAATTTAAAAGGTTTACAGACAAAATTAGAGATCAACAAGATCTATTACACAAAAGGGAATTTATCTCCAAAGAAGAAGTTACTAAACTAAAAGCTCAACTAGAGGAAGGAAACAAGGTAAGGAAGCTATTCAAGGAAAAGGAAGATCAATGTCAAAAGTTGCAGGATGAAGTGACATCACTAAGAAATGAAGTAAATGAAAGGAGCACAATAGTCAAGAAACTAAGAGAAATATCCAGTTACTATGAAAGTCTTGAAGCTATGATCCTCTCGCTAAAAGAAGATCTTAAAGAATCAAATAACCAGAATAAAGAACTACTCCAAGATCTTGAAAAACAAGAAAACGAAGTTCTTGCATTAAGACACCAGTTGGAAGAAGGAAGAAAAGCTAAAGAAAACATGAAGAAGCAGTATCGTGAAAAGGAAGAGCAACTTTAGGTTGAGGTAAATATTCTAAAAGGTAACTTAGAAGAAAAGGATAAGCTCTTACGATTACAAGATAATACTAAGATCTTGGATGATATTCTTAGTAGTCAAAGGTCTCCTGCTGCCAAAACTGGTCTTGGTTTTCATGAATGTGTTGAAGGTGAATCTAGTTCACAAAATAAGACAAGGAACTCTAATGCAGATTCTGAAATACTCAACAAGGAGATGAGAGGTCAATCCCATCAACAACCAAGGAAAGAAATTATTCAAATAAAATCTTTTACTCCTCTGATGAATAATGTTGAATGTTACGTATGTCATAATCTTGGAAATGTTGCAGCCAGATGCAAAAGTACAATGGTTCAAGACCACCACACAGAAAGATCATCACATTCCAGGTACTTTAAGGGATATTGTTTTTCTTGCAATATTTTTGGTCACAAAGCTATTGATTGCTATAATAGGAATATGAAACATGTAAGATGTTATGCATGTAACAGGCTTGGACATATAGCAAAGGAATGCGAGAACAAAGTACAGGGACATACCAAAAGGAGAAAACATCATCACACTTGAAGATATGGAAGAAGAAGGAAGTACAGTCAGAAATTTGTGGCACACCACATTGTATAGACATAACAGACTCAGAAGAAGCTGAAATTATAAAACTTCAATGTTCTCAATCTCATATGCAAGTTTCATAAAGAGAAGTCGTGTATATATGCAAGTTAGATAGTGCACAGTCACATATATGTTAGTTTGAGAAAAGCAGTGGGACACGCTCAGGAAAAGGCTCTGATATGATTTAGTCCATTATTTGCTCTGTTTGATAATGGTTACAATCTGCTGATGATGTGTGGAAATATCTTGACACTTGTGAGATCTTTAAAAGTGTTTTGATCCTAAATTAATGATGATGATGCCTTAATACTTATTGTTGATATATGCATGATCAGATTTGATAGTGAACAAATGGCACAGGTTCATGGGGAGCATATGCTTTTAATAATTCATTGTTGGCATTATGGTCAGTAGTCCTTCGTAATGATGCTTATATGGCTAAATGATATATCTTGCTATGATATGGTTGAGTTTTCCATGACAAAATCTCATATGATTCTTGGGGATACGTAGTTGATGTTCAGATCAGATTTGTGGTTGATTCCCTGATGATGCATATATGATGCTTACATGGTGATCTTCGTAAGGATAAGGAGAAGTACAAATCTTGAATACACATATTCATTACTTGATGATGAGTCACTCATATGCTGCTGTCATCATATGCATAAAGATCATATAATACAATTATGATGTAGGATTCCTATAGTTCTTGGCGCTCATGTGGATGAGGATTGTTGTTTTTGATGATATCAAGAAGTCTTGACAAATGATCATGAGCTCAAGATACATAGTGTTAGATACATGAATGATTACTCAAAGTTGCATTGTTGGAGACATGATGATGGTGAGTTCTTACCTATATGATGATAGGTTGGTACTTACATATGTTGATTGATGCATATGTTCCCAAAGTGATGATACTTGGATCATGCATATCTTGATGTTGATGAGACGGCTATGGTGTTTTCCACATATGATATAATGTGAATGATTTTGTATGTCATATGCAGAATTATGTTCAAAAGGATGAGTTGATATCTATATGCAGACATACCTTGTTATAGGTTGATGACTTATACACTAATGGACATATACAGGTTGTTGGTCTAAGATGTTGTTGACAGATGCTTATGGAGCAGATCATACATTGTGATGGTCTTATTTAGATGTTTGGTCTCTGTTATAAATGTCATGTAAAGGTCATATCAAGACTCATGATGTAATAGGTTGTCTCTATCTATTGTAGTCATTTGATGAATCCCTTTTGATCATATGATGTAATTTGTACCCCCACTATGCATTGGAAGGATGATGTAATATTTTAGTCATGTATAAACAATTGGTATCTGGTGTATCCCCACTTGGTTGGGTGGATGAGTCAATATTGTTATATCCCCACTTGGCTGGGAGATGGATGTATGTATGAGTCTTTGGTGATAGGAAAGTCATTTATGATAGAGTCATGTTCTTCTTGAAGAACATCTTTCTGCATACCTTACTTACATTCAGGGGGAGAATGAACAGCACACTTCAGCAGAGCAGAGATTTCAGCATGTACTCAGAGGGAGCATGGACAGATTGGTACACCTTGGCATATACAAAGGGGAGCTCATTCAGAGGTTTTAGTAGGTACTCAAGAGGAGTATGGATAGCAGAATGTTTATCAAGGAATGAGAATATCTTGGTCTGCCCTTCTCCCTTGATGTAAAAGGGGGAGAGTGATTTGGTGTTGTTGCCATCAAGTCCAAAGGGGGAGATTGTTGGCATTATGATGCATGTGTTGTACTTGATGGCAACCCTCTTGTAGAAGAACAACTCACTCATATATAACTATATGAATCTACATAAGAGATATCAAATGTGACAGAATACATGGGATCAGTTCAGATGTAATGAACAATGACAACTCATTAAGATGAGAGTTCTCAGTATGGCAAGTTAGCTTTGCCATCAAGTCCAAAGGGGGAGATTGTTGACATTATGATACAAGTGTTGTCCTTGATGGCAACTCACACTGATGACAGATCATAGTGCAGTAGGTCAGTAGCAAAGAATTGATGATCAGACTACAAAGAATGAAGAAAGAAAAGTATATACGTAGGTTCACTATATACAAAGTCGTGTATATATGTAGGTTCGCTATATACCAAATAGTGTATACATGCAGGTTATACACGTAGGTTCACTATATACAAAGGTGTGTATACATGCCGGATTACTGATCAAAAGTCACGTATGCATATGTACGCACTTTCATGCACGGAAAAGAATGTACATGTGGGAAAGATTATTTTTGGGTCCGTGGTATTTAGACCTATGGTTTTGGACCTTGGTATTGCATCCAAAGTGTTGAACCCAGGTATTGGGTCCCTAGTATTGGTTCTAAATGGTTTTGGACCATGGTATAGAGTAAGGCCTAAGACTATAAAAGGAGAAGAAGATCATTAGGCAAAGGCATTCCAAAAATATTGAATATCTGATGATGTATGAGATATAGTATGCAGGATATGGGTTCATGATACCTTGCTTGATCTAAGCTAAGGAGAAATCTCAGCGGTTGATGGAGAACAAGATCTAAGGATAGATTAGGATCTAATGGCTTGGAATGAATCATCTCTATACGGTTTGATCTTGTTAAGTCTAGATCTGTATACTGACACATGTAATGTTCTGTAAATATTATGATCTGGGTATAACTCAAGTTTGGAATAGCTACAAATCATGAATGAATATTTACAAATGTATACGCTGGTTGACTATGATAAAATTGCGTACATACCATCTAAGTAGCATATACCATATGAGCTATGATGTTTGAAGTTGCAGGTGGTTCTAGTTGTTGATGAGTTCTGATGACTGTTTACTGGTGTCAGTATTCTGCATATTCAGTTTGGTTGATTGTGTTTAGCTTCAGTGTTGAAAGATGAGATCTATAGTGGATCAGGATCATAATGACTTATCTTTATGTGATATGATGGACTAGATCTGGTTGCTAACTTATGCGTTATCCTTGTATATGTAATGATTTGGGTATGTTTGAAGTTAGGAAGTGCAACGAAGTTATAAGTAAGTAATTGATTGCATATACGCTGGTTCGCTTTGGTGAAGTTGTGTATACACACTGGTTCAACTCTTCCAAGTAGCGTATGCACTCTGATGCATGATTTTTGATGATATAGTTAGATCTGAACATTGTTGCAGAGTTCTGTGTTCTGCTCTATGTTCTGGTGACTGCAGTTTGTTGACAGGGTTTCAATGATTCAGTATTGGGTGATTCAGAGATTGATGATGCTAGTGTTGATTGATTGTGTGCTTCAATGATATTGATGGGTCCAGTATGAAAATTGGATGAAACGTGGCCTTCAGATTATGATGATGTGTTCCATGAGTATCCAGTCTGAAAATTTATGAAACATGGTACCTGGAGGAAGAAAGAGAAGGTTGTAGCCTTCTGTAGGTCGGCACCTACGTACTAGTACATCAGCTAGTACAAGAGATAAGGCGGTGGTATCTCCCTTCCAGTAGTATCTGGAAAATGAGTGAAGGTTGGAGCATTCAGTAGGCCGACACCTATGTACTAGTAAAAGGATTGGCTAGTACAAGAGCTAAGGGGGTTGCAGCTCCCTTCCAGGAGAAGCTGGAGAACGAGAGAAGGTTGTAGCCTTCTGCAAGTAGAAGCCTGTGTACTGGAATAAGACTGTACCAGTACAAAAATATTGTAAAAATAAGCTTCTTATTAAAAGAACATAGAGACGACTTGCAGCAGGTGGTTTTCACCCACTTTGGGTTTCCACCTTACATCATGGTGTTCATGTGTGCTTCTTGTGTGTGATGATCTATTATGTTTTACTGCACTTGTTTACTGTTCATATGGTTAATAAAAGTTCTAATGCACTAAATAAAGATCAAAATTTAATGGATTAGCTGAATCATAAGTTTGCTGGATATACGCTAGTTTCTTTAGACACAGTTGCATGTACACACAGGCTCCCTTCACTGAAGTAGCATATATGGATCTAAGTAGAAAATGAAAAAGTTATATTGATTTGATAATACTGATTCACACCCCCCCTCTTAGTATTATTTCCAACATACTGAAAGCACCAGTCACTAGGAATTCCTATCTCATCATAAGAACTTCTTCAATTTGGGCATTTCCTATTCTAGTCGTGACGTAGTCTCTTAATACTGGCTTTTTCAGTTTTGGATGCACAATATTTGTTAACTGAAACAAAGTTTGAAGTAAGACTAAGAGGTACTCGCTATCATCAACCATCTGTAGTCCTTGGACACCAGTCATTAACTTCCAACAGTCCTTTAGATGTGGGTTTAATAGAGTAATGGCATAGTCTGGATAGACTCCTCCATGTTGACATCTAGAGGCTAAATTTCCAACTATTGTACCTATTCATGCATGATCATAGTTTATATGGCAGGTATCAAAAACTTTGGCTATACAAGGTGCATTTAGACGATGATGAAACAAGAGAGCTAATCCTATCCTTATGCCTCCAAAATGTAGATATTAATATTTTTTGTCTCTAATGAGAAGGATCATTTAGAGAGATGATAGATCAGACTTATAGGGGACCCATTCAAAATTTTCTATCAGAGCATGTTTTAATAGGGTGGTAGTTGTGGTCACAACAAAACCCAAAGAGTCGATTGGATCAACACCCTCTAATTTTGGACCGACCTTGGCTGCCAACAACCGATGCTTACATACGCTGCTGAGAGAGCAACATGACCATTGATAAAAGGGATGCTATAAAAAATCTTGTTTGATATCCTCCTGCCAAACCAAGTATGTTCATTCTAAAAATATGTAAACAACCACCCACATGACTAGAAGAAATAATTCGTTCACCACTTATAGTAGTAGAGACACTTGAATTCAAGGATTAGACTGAAGATAATGTTATCAACATCTTTATCAATCAACCAACTAATGTGAACAATGTAAAATTCCAAATGTTAAAGGAAATTCTTGATAATGAAGCCTTGGAAGACCTATTGAAAGATATTGATGATCAGTATCTCTAGGTAACTATTGTTCATAACAGCAAGCCTATTGAAATTGAACCAAGAAAGGTTTTAAACATTAATGATAGCCTGGACAACAAGCAATAGCAAAAACTCATTCAGGCCCTGCAAAAATATAAAGGTGATTTTTCTTGGGACTATCTCAACATGAAGGGCATAGACCCACAACTAGGTACGCATCATATATATAGGAAAAAGGATGATCATCCTATCCAACAACCTCAATGGAGATTGAATCTGCATCTTAAGGAAATTATGAAAGAAGAGCTCAAAAATTGCTCGACGTGAATTTCATTTATCCCATTTTAGATAGAAAATGGGTCTCTCCATTGGTAGTTGTCCCCAAGAAAAACGAGAAGTGGTGTATCTCTGTGGATTATTGGGAATTGAACAAGGAAACACAAAAAAATCACTTCCCTCTTCTATTTATTGATCGAGTACGTGATACTCTAACAAGGAAGTAGTTATTTTCCTTTCTAGATAGCTTTAGTGACTACAATCAGATTCTAATTGCCCCTAAAGATCACGACAAAAAACCTTCACCTGTCCCTCGGTACATTCACTTACAGATTATTACCATTTGGTTTATGCAACGGTTCGTCTACATTTAAAAGATCTATACTCTGCATTTTTGCTGACCTGATAAATGAAGGGCTTGAAGTTTACCTGGATGACTTTACCCCGTACGGGGATGACTTTGATCAAGAGCTACAAACATTAGAGAAGGTTTTGGAATGATGCATCGCCACCAGGCTATGTTTAAGCAATGTCAAGTGTCACATGATGATGACGGAAAGCATAATCCTTGGACATTACATTTTTGCAACAGGGATACAATTAGATCCATCAAAGATACAGGTAATTCTTTTACTACCTACACCCTGTACTTAGACGGAGGTATGTAGCTTCCTTGGATATGTAGGGTATTATCATAGGTTTATAAAAAAAAATTCACAAATTGTTGCACCTTTATATGCTTTAACTGAAAATGTTGACTTTAAATGGTCTAATAAATGTGACACAACTTTTACATATTTAAAGAAACTAGTTTCGATGACACCAGTATTACGTGGACCTAACTGGGAGCTACCCTTTCACATCTCCACTGACGCATCAGATGCAACAATAGGCGTTTTCCTTAGTTAAGATGAGGACATAAAACCTTATGCTCTATATTATATCAGCAAAAATCTTACTGCTGCTGAACATAATTATACAATAACAGAAAAGGAATTCTTAACTGCCATTTATGCCATAAACAAATTTAGACATTATATAACTAGCTACCAAGTTTTTCAGTATATTGATGATTCTGGCATTAGGTACTTAGCCAACAAACCTATTACAAATGGTCAAGTGATTCGGTGGTTGTTTCTTTTGCGTGAGTTTTATATCAACATCAAAGATAGTCTGGGGAAGGAAAACCCACTCATTGATTTTCTGTCTCAAGTTCCAAAGGTAAGTGATCCATTGGGAGTGGACGACCAATTTCCAGATGAAAATTTCTTTGCCATAACAGTTAAAATGCCATGGTATGTAGATGTAGAAAACTACCTGGCAGTAGGAAAGTTGCACATGCACTTGACAACAAGGGAAAGGAAACAAATTTTCCTACATAGCACCCGAACCTCTTTGATTGGCAGATAACTTTTTCACATAGGGTCTGATATGTGTATATGTAGATGCATTCATGAGGATATGATTTATGACATCCTGAGGGATTTCCATTATGAGCCCTCTAGAGGACACTTTGTAGATTATAGGAAAGGGCATACGGTATTATGGATGGGTTGTTATTGGTCCACTATTTTTATATATGCTAAGAAATATTCAAGGCTTGTGATAGCTGCGAGAAGATGGGCCGACTTGGTCAATATAATGAAATGCCACTACAGCCCCAACTAGTAATCGAACCCTTTGAATGATGGGCATTGGAGTTTGTTGGCCCATTTCATCCTCCATCAAACCAAAGTGCCTATATACTAGTTGTCGCAGATTATGTAATGGAGTGGGTAGAAACAATAGATTTTTCAAGAGCTACAAAAGAAGTTGTTATTAATTTCCTTTTTGGGCTATTTATGCAGTATGGTTTACCTCTGGAAGTGATAACGAATGGAGGAGGGAAATTTCTAGGACACAAGATTATAGCCACTTTAAGGAACCACTAATTTACACATAGAGTCACTTCCCTGTATCACCCATAGACGAACAGACTGACTGAAAGAATGAATAAAGTCATTGAAGTAATTCTAATAAATACTGTCTCAACACACTGACAGGACTAGGCTGCTAGACTCCTAGACGTCTTGTGGGCCTATCGCACAACTTGGAAAAATACTACTGGATATTCTTCGTACCAACTTGTGTTTGGCAAAGAACCTATCTTTCATATTGAATTTGAAATAAATACTCTATGAAAAGCTCAGGAAGTGGGATTAGATCTAATAGAAGCCCAAACCGAGTGACTTCAACAAATAAATGAATTGGACGAGGCTCAACTACTTGCTCTACAATGCACTACAATTATTCAGCAGAAAAGAGTGAAGTGGCAGGATAGTCTTACTAAAAAGAAGACGTTTCAAAAATGAGATTAGGAACTTCTCTATGAATCCAGATTCAAAGACTTTCCAGGAAAGTTACAGACACTGTGGCTTGGCCCTTATGAAATTCAAGAAGTACATAACAATGGTAATATCACATTGACTACCATTGACGGGTTTGGCAATTCTTTCAAGGTGAATTAGCATTGGGTGTTTCTTTATCACAAACCACTCACCAAGGAGTCTTTTTGTCAATAGGTACGTGATGACCCCACCATGCAAATTTCAGGGAGTAATGACCCGACAACTTTGCTCTCGTGAAATTGTATCTTTCTTTAGCTGTAAATAATGTATATACTCCTTTATGGATGATTGCAATCTAGTTAGGCATCTCCATGTAAATATGAGGATTTCTCTTGTCTTTAGCTGTGTTTAATAAGTGTTTTTCAATCGATTGAATGATTTTTGTTCAATCAATTGAGCAACACTTATTTTTGTGTGTTGTTGTTCAATTGATTGAACGATTGTTGTTCAATCAATTGAACATCACTTACTTTTGTGTGCATTTCTGTTCAATCGATTGAACAATTGTTGTTCAATCGATTGAATGATTGTTGTTCAATCAATTGAACAACACTTACTTTTCCATGTTTTTCCTTTCAATCGATTAAACGATTGTTTTTCAATCATTTTAATGATTGTTGTTCAATCAATTGAATAACACTTTGTGTGTTTTTTTATTTAATCGATTGAACGATTGTTGTTCAATTAATTGAACAACACATTTTCATTCGTTTTGTGTTCAATCGATTGAATGATTTTTTTCCAATCAATTGAATAGCACTTATTTGTTTGCGTATGTTTTTTTGTTCAATCGATTGAACAATTGTTGTTCAATCAATTGAACAACACTTATTTGTTTGTGTATGTTTTGTCGTTCAATCGATTGAACGATTGTTTTTCAATCAATTGAAAATCACTTATTTGTTTGTGTGTATTTTTCTATTCAATCATTTGAATGACTGATATTCAATAAATTGAACATCTCTTTTGTGTGTTTTACTGTTCAATCGATTGAACAATTTCTATAAAATCAATTTAAGAACACCTTTTGCATGTTTTGTTGTTCAATCAATTGAAAAAAACTATATTTTTTTAATTGTATTTTCTTCAATTGGTTGAATGATTATTGTTCAATCAATTGAACAACCCTGATTTTCCTTTTTGTGTGTTTTTTGTTTAATCAGTAGAATGAATAATTGTGATTTCTTTTTCTTGTTTTTATCATCGGTCGCTCTCTTTTCCATTTTCTTTCTCTTTTGTGTTTTGAATAAAACCATCTAGTTGGATATGTGCCTAAGATAAAGAAAAAAAATAATTTTAATACCGATATGACCAATGAAGCCTTTTTGATGGTCATATTTTTTCAAAAGCTAACATGGTGCATCTCTATAATCATTGGCTGAATATCTTCGCTTTGGACAAATCATAAAATGATTTATTATTCTAATACCATGATGGTTCATCTTTTACACTTTCAAATGAATGAATCCATTTGATATGATGATATGGGGGTAAAATAATAATGTTACTTGGAGTTTTTTTTACTTCTTAGGCCATCCCTAACTCTTAAGGAGTAAATGAGTCTCCCTCCTTTTACAATAAAATCATAAAAATATGGAAATATAAAAATATGAAAATACAACAAATATTGGTTTAAAGAGGAGGGGTTCTCAGCACGAGCCGGCCTACCATGATCATAAGAATGTATCGAGTGAAATTCCATTATGGCCACCGCAACAAGGTAATGACCTTCTTGATAATAAAATTGTCAGAAGGACAGGTCGTCTCATCACGAGCCAACCTGATCACTTTGTTATATATTGGTGAATGGCACTATGATTATTTGGTTACCATGCTAGCATAGTGGTCCCTTTATAACAAATGAAAAAGGAGAATCATATAAATACTAAAAAGAGGACTCTCACTCATTTGTGGGGTTAAAAAATGACCCTGGAGAGGCTATGAATGCCTGCTAGCAATAGTGGTTGTACTTGTGGTATTGAAGTACTATGTCACACTACCAAATTCTCTCTATTCCATTACCACTTATGGATTTTCTTCTAAAGAAAAATTCCCATTTGAACAACATTCCTAAAAGCCAACATGCATGATAACTTATATATTATATCCATTATATCATATTTGTCCAAACACATTACTGCCAGTCATTAATATTTATCGTCGGTTGTTTGTTTTCAACTTTTCCACCTAAGGTAAAAATCTATTCACATAATGGTATAAATCTTTGTTTTATTTTACAAGCATTTCAAATATTTTGATGTGTACTACTTTGATTGTTGTTGTCGTATATTACGCCTCTTTTATTGATTGGTTGGCTGCATTTATGATTTACCGATAATTTATCATTTATCTCTCATGCTTCGTGGGCATGGACACCCTTTTCTGATTGGAGGGGGGATGGCTTGCATATGAACAACATGTGTGAGAATTTATGGATAGTTATGTGATGATTATTAAACTGATTTCGGTTAAAGGACTCCATGATGATTGCATGTGTGTAATAATTATCAAACCATTTATGATTGGAGGAAAGAAGGCAACCATTATGGGTAGCATGCGAATTGATTATGATCATGTGCCAAATATTGTTGATGAGACAAATAACTTAATTGTCTGTGATATTATTTCTCAGAACAATGTCATTTTCCTATCAATATCTTTAACTTTCTCTGTTTCTATTTCAAAATGTGAAAAGTGTGAGAGAAGTGCATGCAAGTGAATCAGCGATAGAAAAACAACAACCATCGGAGGAAAAGCCATTCGAAATGAACCCATAGTGCTCAGGGTATCAGACCAGGCTCGTAGGATTATTGAGCGCGCCAACTGGTTATAATACTTGACCAAATTACAAGGATTTCATGAGGAGATGACACTTGAATTCCTAGAGAATTTATAGAATGGCCACACCATGGTGAAAGGAAGGAACATAACAGTCTCCAAAGTAGTCATAACTAAAGTCACTAGACTTCCAGTAGAAGGAATGATACGGAAAGACAAACATGTTCTTGTGGGGGAAGCAATCATAGTATTTCAGGACCCATATGAGAAATTGGTGCAAAAGGGAAAAGGCGTTCACCCTATAGCTTTAAGATAGCCATGGCAGGAATTGGCAACCATTTTGGAGATGTATATCACATGCGATGGACAACAGGACATGGTAAAGCCTCGCCAACTTAAACTCTTAGCTATTCTGAAACAGAGAATTACAGTTAACTTGCCATTTTATTTAAATTTTGTATTACATGATGTTGCTAATCGGGTCAGAAAGGAAAAGGACCCACATACAGTCATTAGTCATCATGGGCTGATAAAATTAATCATCATTCATGGACTGGCCCAGTAGCAGCTAACCTGGTATAACCTTATTAATCGTACCTTGGCCCCACCTATACAAAACCCAACAACTGAACAGCAAGGGCCAAGATTGACAGGTCTAAAAATGAAACAAAAAAGAAAGAATCCCTCTTTGGCCTCAAACCCATCTAAGCTAAGATTCTCTATGACGATAAAGTTGTAGTGAAACACCCAAATTCAAATAGAAGAGGTAGGGCCATCTTACATACCCCCTCTATGTCCACAATATGTCTCTCTACAAGACTATGAGGAAGAGGCTTCCTGAGTACTAGAGAATATGGGGATATTTATGGAAGGAAGGGAGCAATCCAAGAATTCTGAAGGGAAAAATTATGCCCCCAACCAGTCTGCCCCTACTATCAGTCCTGGTCATGATGAAACCCTATCATTTATTGATAATGTTGAAGAATAAAGGGAACTAGTTCCCTCTATGGAGAAGCCCCTTGAAGCAGAAGTGCATGCAAAGGAAACTATTAGGGAAGGAAATCAAGCAGAAGCTATTGGTTCACTGGAACCCACAGCAAATGAAAACCCTACAGAAGAAACCATGGAAGGTGAAAATCAACTCAGGAGCACCATTTTTATGAAGTCCCCAGAGGACGAGGCCCATCTTGAAGAAGACCCTGAAAACTATAATTGCTCAGGGGACACCATTCCATTAGGGTCTCCTAAGAGGGAAGATCATGAAGATAGAGACCTAGAAGGTGAAAATCCATCAGGAGGCATGGTCCCATTAGAACCCAATCCTGATGTTGACACAATTTGACCTGAACATGAAGCTGAAGTAAATACAGTTGTACCACCAATAGTCAGAAGCCTCACAACAAAGAAAACATACAAGGAAAAACTCAGGAAGATGCTTATAAAGTATACGAAGCAAAAGAAAAAAATTAAACAGCTAAGACAATGGTTGAAGGAAGAAGTCAGGGTTAGGAAAGTGAAAGCAGAATTGGAGACCACAGGGAACCAAAACAGAACATTATCCTAGGGAAGATGTTGAAACCTAGACTGATACCCTTTAGGTTTATTCAAAAGAATCACAAATAGAGCCATGTCTTTTAGAAGACAGTGAAATGCAAATAAAACATCCTTGTGTTTTCTTACACGAAACTGAAATAGACTTCCCTACTACTAATTTTGTCATCCAAACTAATGCTGAAAAAAACAACCAAGTTGATTGTTGAACGATTCTAGAAGCGGTTGAGGCTGCTTTTCAGACTAACAGAATGGAGACACATGATGATGATTTCTAGACAGAGGGGAGGCCTACCTACATTCCCTTGGTAAGCGAAGAGGTCATTACGAAATTGCAGAATGAACTAGTCAAGACTATTGGGTCCCTATAATACTAGTGATTACCCCATTACTATTGTAGTTATACCCCTTATTTATATTGTTGTGCCCCTATTACCCCCATATTGTTATTTCTGTGCCCCATAGAATCCATCTATTGTTATTTTTGTGGCTTTATATTATTATTGTTAGGTCGGCTGGATTATACTGTGACTCCTTAGACTCCTATATATAGAAAGGAGGTTTTGTCATTTGTATCATCCAAGAATTGTTCATTTATGTAATGTAAAGGAGGTTGCCCCCTAGAAGAGGCTGAATTCCAAGGCGTTGATCTATCTTTTCTATCTTTTCTTGAGCTGGTTTCATAATATTTGGTATCAGATCTTTGTATTCTAGGGTTTCACTGCTCCAAACAGGTCAGCGTGGCATTTTCGCTATAACTTTTTCTGTGATGTTCCAGAAGTCGCAAAAAAAACCCATTTGAGAATAGATTGCATTGAACCCTCGGTCAGAATTTCAGATCTTTTCGCTTGATATTTGTGGAGATATGATTAAGGAAGTTGGTCTTTCTGCAGACTGCTGAATTACATTCAAAACAGGTGACCTGGGGAAAATCATCATAACTTTCTCTCTGGGGATCGAATTGAAATTTCGTAAGAAGGTATAGAAAGAGGACGGATTGTAGCTTCTTCTGTGTGTGTTTTAGAGTCAAAGGTTGAAAAAATGACTCGTGGCACGTCGTACAAATTCGCTCTACTGAACCAGTCTAAAAGCAAGTCACTGTGGGAGATTCATGTTTAAAGAAGGTTATAGGTGACAAGCTCCCAATTCAAACAATATTGCTAGAACTTGACGAGGAAGGAAAAATTATATTGGAACTGGAAGCAGTCACAGAAACAAGAACTCAACAACTACGAAATGGATCAATTTCAGAGTATCTTATCAAGTGGAAGAACTTATCCGCTCAAGATTCCACATGGGAGGATGAGAATTTTATGCAGAAGTATCCAGAACTACTCAAGCGTTGAGGACAACACTTTTTTGAAGGAGAGGGGCATGTTGGGTCCCTATAATACTAGTGATTACCCCATTACTATTGTAGTTATACCCCTTATTTATATTTTTGTGCCCCTATTACTCCCATATTGTTATTTCTGTGCCCCATAGAATCCCTCTATTGTTATTTTTGTGGATTTATATTATTATTGTTAGGTCAGCTGGATTATATTGTGACTCCTTAGACTCCTATATATAGAAAGGAGGTTTTGTCATTTTTATCATCCAAGAATTGTTCATTTATGTAATGTAAAGGAGATTGCCCCCTTGAAGAGGCTGAATTCTAAGGCGTTGATCTATCTTTTATATCTTTTCTTGAGTTGGTTTCATAACAAAGACTCAGCAGGAACTGACTCGACATAAATGGGAAGTAGTGACCTTATGAGTACACCAAGAATTACGAAAGAAATTTGAGGCACTCATGGTCAAAGAGGATGAGAATTTCTCTAATTACAAGGATGAACAGACGAAAGTTGAAAAGGAACATGTCAAGTTGTAGAAATCTAAAGAGAAATTGTAGACTATTTTCTCTCTTTATTGAGATGCCTTGCCATGCCGAGCCCCTGCCACTGACTATTTGTTGTTCCTACTAGAAAGATACCTCTTATTGATGGTCAAAGTTATTAAAGCTGGAAAGTCAGCAGAGATTAAGACCACCACAATGTTTTTCGAGTGTTTCAAAGAACATAATGAAAATGTACATCGCCTCTTGTGTGAATTGTACATGCATAATTTATTTTTAGAAGATCACTTAGACAAAAATCCTAGCCCCTTCATAGGGGATATCCAATTCCAAGCTTTTCTTTCCTTCACCACTAACCATATCAAATGGGCTAAACCCCATAATACCTTTAGAAAGAGAGAATATGGCATAGACTTATGGGTGAGGGGAGAACCTACAAAACCCCTGCACCTCTCTGTCCAACACAAAAGTTCATGAAACGAATGGGTGTTGTGGGCCAGGTAAGACTGCTACACATAAACATCATACAAGCAGGGAAGGAGTACTTCCAGGAAATCAAAGAAGAATATTTATTTGCAGCCAAATATAGATGGGAAGCCTTCAACAACAATATTAGGAACAGAGAGCCATACGGATTCAAGAATTTCAAATCTTCCTCCACTCACTTACACAAATACAACAACATGGGCTTGAGCATGCACCTTGAGTGGATAGGGTTTTGATATAGAAGTCCAATTATCTCATATCCCCAAGATGGGTACCATAGTGATTATAACTTGTCAGATCATCAAGTGAACTAGGCTTTTGTAGTGCTCAAAAAGAAAAATAGTTTCACGCTGTATAAGGAGGAAGTATATCCTACTTATTCCCTAACTCAACTACACCTTAACCATCTGACTGCATGAAGACATGCAATAAGGTAAGCAGGGGACTATGTTGGGTTAAGGAAAAGGTATGTTTTATCTTGGTAAATAGCCTAATTAAGCATTTGTATTCACATGTTTTCTTCGTCTCATGGATAGAAATAGAGGAAACAACACCAAAAGCTAGGTAAAATTGATTAGTAACAAACTAGATAAAGTTGGGCATGGAAAACTAACTTTTACTATATTTATATGCAGGGACACGGATTGGACAATTATTGTCCAATCGACATAACAACACCATCCAGTAAATGAAAAAAGAAAGCGTCCCAAATATGGAAGAAAGTGGAAGAAAAAGAGCACCATTGCTATTTTAGGATGAAATCAAATCCACTGTTGTGAAATCCTCAGGATCTCCTGATCCTGAGGATTCCCTTCTATCTATTTACTTTTACAAATTTTATATAAATTCATAAGGAAAACTGAACAATTAGTTTAGGAATTCACATATTGTAACTATTCTTTTTCGAAATAAAATACTTTCATCTTGGTGATGATGTAACTCTTTTATTGGTTTTAATGAAGAAGATTGCATTTAACTCATAATCATATTCCGAATATCTAATAGCGGGGACTTTTTTAGACTTTCAGCCTACTCAATAGAAGATCGATTACTTCAATTGTGTTATAATCATTTATGTTTATTGTTAATTGTAAAGATAGTATCATTCTCATTACTGTGATGGTTGGTGATTCTTATTTGCGTTTGTTGTTCAGTCAAGATTCTAGAGTTAGTTGTGGGATTATATATGTGTCATGATATTTATTTAATTGGTTATGTTAATTCTAGCATTAGATTTCTATTCACTCTAAGGTAACACTATCATAGATTTTAAATCTAGAGTGATTTCTTTCCCTGAGATGTTTATATGGTTATTTGTTCTTCAATTTTCATAGATTTCCTTCATGTTAAATGAGTTTGTTTCAATACCAATTAGATTGTCAAGTGTGATTCTTTCTATTTGCATTCTGCTTTAGTTGCTTGCAGAATAGATTAAGTAGCTTTGAAAGTGTGTTATGAATTCCTTTAAGAATTATTGGATTGAATTTAGAGAAATGTACATTAGCAATTGCAATGATTCCAACATAAGTTGACCTTTGAATTCACTGCATATATAGTGCAGACAGTCTTGAAGTATAAATACTTGCCCTAGGTTGATGATTAATGTAGGTATTAATATTTCTTGTAATCAGACATCTTAGTGCACCAATAGTGTCACACGGAATGAGTCGATCTTGCGGAAAAAATAGACCTTCCTAGAATCTAAGGAAGACCTAATGACAAGCAAACTAATCACAAACTATCTTTCTCTAAATATGCATTTATAAACAAAGGCAAACAAGTGTTTTAGGCCTACCTTGGGTCCAACACAAGTTTGTGGAAGCCTCGCTCCTTCAATCCAAATGAGCTCCCTTGTCGCGAATCTGCAAACACAAACAAGCAAACAAATTAAATAGCACCTGAAAAGCCAATATCATAAAACATATTTAACATGAAAGTCAAGGAATTCATGAAACAAATGACATGAGACAATTTGTTGAGAAAAATGAATCTAATTGTATTAATTCAAATCAAAGAAGAACTTTACAATCTGTGCCTTGACGTTGTACAAGCTCCTCCTAGGGTTCAGCAAGAAGTCTCCTCTACTTTGACAAGTTTCACTCTCTTCCCAACGAAGCCAAAAAGGTATGTGATCTCTCCTGTCAAGCTCAACTAGGAAGTATTAATTTCACCAGCATTTACCCTCAAAAATGTTCAGCTTCTAACCTCCCTAGCAACCAGCCCAATGCCTGAATTTATAGTGCAATGGAGGGAAGTTACTAGGTCCTCCTTCAAAGGGATAAAGCCCTCCTTCAAAGCGATAGCTCCTCTCATCAAGGGATTAGCTCCTTCTCTTTTGGGATGCATGAACCACCTAAGACTAGCCAATCCACGTCAAAATTCCTCCTAGAATCATCTAAAATTAACCCAAAGTGAGTTTTTTAGAATAAACTTGCACCTTTTTGACTTTCACAGGGGTCCACACCCACACCTTTAGGGACAGAGCACGCAAGTCCGCAGTTTTTGTAAACAGAATGTGCGGGACCGTAGGCAATAGTGAGAGAAAGTGCAGAACCAGAGCTTTGTTGATTTTCAATGTCTTTCTCTCATTTTCAAAGCTTGACTTGAAGAGCTGAGGTCTGAGACTTGCTTAGGAGGATAGTACAAGTGATGATAGACCCATACTAACTGGAAATAATCATGGTGACGATATTTTTGTGTAACAGATTGCCCCCTAAAGTGTGAAGTCTGTAGTAGATGAGGATTTCATTTATCATTTAAGAAGAGTGAAGTACTTTATCATTTCGAGGATCATCTTGTGGAGAGCCCAGTTGGAACCTGTAAAAACATTCAATGCAAGATATATATATGATATCATATCATCGTTGAGGTAGGCATTCCCATACTCAGATCAAAACTGACTTAGAAAACTAACTACTACTCTGATACAGGAATGATCTTGTAAGACATCACAAGTATAGACTCATGTGCACACAGTATGGATGCAACCATCTGTTTATGAATAGTCCATTATATAATGAATTAAAAATTCCTCGCAGCCTGGATTGTGGAAACTAGATCCAGGGTCTTCATTTTTTTTCCCGAAATAGTATGATTCTATCCATGCGAATGAATGTGTTGGAGTCAAACATGGTAGAAACCACTTGATTACCAGTCAATGATGTAAATTTTTAACAAGTGTGAGAGAAACCACCAGTGATGTCAATCGTTCTCAAAGTACCCAGTACAATCCATGAGATGTGAATAAATGTGTTGATGTCGAACATGTCACGGAATCCTTTGATCGAAGGTCAATGACGCAACATGTCATCAAAGGCGAGAAACCTGCCATTGAGGCATGCAGATCCCAAGGTACTGACGATTTCTAGATCATCTTTTTAGATAATGAGCTGAAGTCAATAGAAAGTGATCCATCACAGGGAATCCCACAACACGAAATCATAGATCAAGTTGAAGAAATTTAGTTGGAAGGACTGACTCAGGGATGGTCAAGATGCATGACAGATATTTTGCAGATGAATGGCTTATTGGCAGTGACCTCTTGAACACATAACGACACGACAAATGGCTTGGTGACAATTGACCCAAATTTAATACCCAGAAACCGGCTGAAGACTTTCAATGTGGTGTGATCAACTGTTAGGCAAAGGATTTCCCAACCCAGGTGAATAAAAGTGTCGTGTTCAAGAGTGGTTACAAAGTATGACAAACAGGCTCATTTTTCTCTCTTTTGCCCCACCATTTCTGGCAAGTACCTCTTTATTTTTGACAAGCTTGAGGAGGATAACATTTGCTTGATTATAAGCTCATCCTTCGGATGAGTCCAACTTAGTTTAAATTCAAACCCTAAGAAAGAGTGGTTCATTCCTGTTTGTAATTGGACTGGTCCTTTACTATGAAATTTTAACGAGTCCAGTATAGGAGAAACTCGGCGTTTTTCAATTTTAGAGATTCTGAAAAAAAACTTAAGACTCCAAGGTTGACCTTTTTCGTAAATTTGTGTCTCCCAAGCCCGAAAAAGTATAAAATAATACTTGAGAGAACCGCTTGATCTTTACGACCAAGGAGTACTTTTCGTAATTAGTGCCCTTGATCCGAAAAAGTAAAAAAGCGATCAATGACACGTCGTTTTATAACCAATATCGAATTTGAAACGACAAAAATCCGGTAATCTTTTCATGTTTTTACAGTCAGAAAAGAGTTGTAAGTGGACTGTCTTTTAGTTCCGTTTTAACGAGTTTAAAAGAAAAACTCGGCAATCTTTTCATGTTTCAGGAGTCAGAAAAGAGCTTAAAGCTGACTCTAAATGTTTTTCGTTGAAAATGATAGATTTCGCCTGAATAATCCGTTATCCTGAACAAAAATGCAAACATTACTCATACTTGTTTGAAATGGATAAAAATGTTGTAAAAATACCTTTCCAAAGTGAAACATAAACAAATTTGCAATTTATTTACTCAAAAAACTTATAAAAAGGGCTTTCGTTAATTCATTTTTACCGTTTGAGCTTTGGGTGAGAAAATAGTGCTTTTGTTCAGAAAAATTCCCGTGAAGAATGCGGAAAATCCAACCGTCGAAATCGAACGTCGTCTTCTCCAGGTAATCCACATCATCGCACTGTTCATTTTTAACCGTTTCGTTTCTTGTTTTAGGCTTTTATTTCATTTTTTGGAGGGTTTTTAGGCTTAAAACCTGCGCGCGAGGGCCCGCAGGTGTACCACTGGCAGACCGTGGACCCCGACTTTTTCTCAATGGGGAAAAAGTCAAGGGTCTGCACCTTCCATGTAGGAAAGTTGCGAACCCATGCACTGTCTCTAATGCAGAGGGTGCGGTCCCTGCAGCAAGGGTTTTTAACCCAAAATTTCTCAAAATTGGCCCAAACAAATTAATTTCTAGCATTCTGATTTGTCTTTTTACTTGATGCAGAGAGTAGATCATGCTAGATTGGCGTGAATGAGAGCATGAGGACGTCGATCTAGCCGCATTGAATCACCAACCTTCGATCGATGAATTGAAGGCCTGCGGCTTGTACAAATTCTGGGCCATACCTGGCATGAGGGCCCAGGTGGATTTGTTACAGTGGCTGGTTGACAGATGGAGCATACAAGACCAGTGCTTCTTCATTGGTGGCCACCAGCTCGAAATCGAGCTGGCAGACATATATTTCTTGACCGGTTTGCCTAAGAGAGCCAAAGAGTTGACTCTATTCGAGACTAGGCTAGGTGGCCAGTCTGTCTATAGCCTCCGGCTAGAGACAAAGGGATAGACATAAAAACCATATCCCTTCCTAAACTCATGGTCATCACATTTACTTTCACCAGACATTGCGGGAGTGCCACATTACATATTGCCACTGGATCCCAGATGCGGATGGCAGTTGACTGCTTTCGAGGCACCATCTTCAACTGGTGCGATGCTATGTTGGCCAATGTGAAAGGCCAACTGACCAGAGCCAAGAACGGACAACTGAAGACATTTGGTTATGGGGCTTTGGTTGTGAGTTTTGGTCTGGAGAGGGTTCCCATGTTGATCCCGCAACACCTTACTGTTGGAGCTGGGCTTCCTCGAGAGCCCAAACTGATGCGATGGGTCGCAGTTATGGGCCGTCATCCAGACGAGGGGACAAAGGTTGTTCGATTCAAACCTGAGTATTTCCAATGGTTGGAAAACTAGGTTTTTTCTATTCAGGACTTCCCTTACGCTGGGGTAGATTTTCGTGGTGACCCAGACATGGCTCTTCCACTAGGAGAGCAATGGGATGACTCAGGTAAAATCATTTTCAACATTTTTCCTATTTTAATTTTTTTTTTATTTTTCTATCTTCCCAAAACTGATAGTAAAAGTTTCAAATGTAGATGTGGGTCCATAGTGACTAGCCACTCTCCAGCCTTACGAGAGGAAACAACCAGTTGCAGTCGCGCCAGCCCCACAGGATGAATCAGCAGAGGTTTTGGCCAAGCTGGAGAGTCATCTAGAGCGCTTGATAGGAGATATTCCGGAGACCACCATAGATGAAATTCCACGTCGACTTCAGTGCTATGTGATTGGGGTCCCAAGACCTTTTAGGAGGTTCCTTTGCAAGGTGGCCCGTGCAGTGGTTCCTTATCGAGATCATCACCAGTGATAGGATGATCGCCTATTGTGGGCACATATGACATTTTTGTTTTTTGTACTTATCATTTTTCCCCATCATAAGGTGTTTTTCAACCTATGATCGAGGACGATGTATTTTTTGAGACACTCCTATATATATATATATATATCACTATTACCGGCTTATCTTGTAAATCATGTTATGGAATGGTTTTAAATTTACATGTATGATTATTGCAAATGTCTACTTAACATTCGAGAAGCAATTGCATCTACTAATGTATTTAAAGATCTTGGAATATGCTGATATTCAATATAATCAAATTCATGTTCCAAGAGACACACTCTCAAAAATAATCTTAATAACACTGGATTTCGAATCGCATACACTCTATTAAGCTGTAATACAACGAGTTCAGAATCTAACCTCAGTATCAAACTCCAAATCCAAAATGAAATATATTCAGATAATAACTTAATCACTACACTATACTCGACAATGTTGTTCGTTGTTTGACTGAGGCTTACCCCATGCATAGATACCAACTTGTCAGAGGGCGAATAGATAACCCAAGCTGCGGAAGAAATGTTCTGTGTATTACGACAAGCACCATCAGCGAAACAAATGTATGTTTGGAGAGGCATCGACATATGCAATATCAAGAGTAAAACCAAGATAAGCAGGAATATTGACGAAAAACACTCTCTAAGCTAAGCACACTATTTAAACTAAAACACACCAGCTAGAAAGAAAAACTATCCTAACTAAAAAATCTCCATACCCATCCTTTAAGCATAATACCTCTTCAAGTAAAGACCATTTCTGGGTTTACCCAAAGAGTCCCCGTCAAAGTCTACCAATTCATAGGCCCCTTTTGCTAGCTTTCGCTTGACAACATAGGGACCATGCCACATAGGAATGAATTTTCGAGCGCCTAATTTATCATTAGCTTGATTGTAAGCTAAGACTAAATCTCCTTCTGAAAATTTTCGAGGGGTCACATTTCGATCATACTGAGCTTTCATACGTTTTGCGTGAATCTCGATCACCAATGCAGCATCACGTCGATTCTCATCTAATTGAGCCAAGTATAACAAACGCTTTTCCTCTTCGGAAAGGGCTGGAAGTAACTCGATGGCCATTTGCAATGACGAGATTTCGCATTCAGTGGGTAACACAGCTTCCAGACCATAAACTAGTTAGAAAGGAGTGAACCCTGTTGATGTTTTTGCTGAAGTTCAATACACCCAAAGTGCTGAAAATAGCATGTTATGCCAATTCGACCAATGAATCCCAATGATTCGTCAGATCATGACGACTACGTCTTTGTTGATGGATTCAACCAGACCATTAACTTGTGGATAATAAAGAGTTGAACTACCGTGACGCAAACCAAGCTAGCCTGTAAGTTCGGTCATCATAACGTTTCGAAAATGATGCCCATGATCAGTGATAATTGCTTGTGGGACACCAAACCTAGCAATTATATGACTGAACATGAAAATTGCAGCTGTCTTGCCGTCTGCCTCAAATGTAGGAATCGCCTCGGCCCACTTGGTAAAATAACCTACCGCAAGGATGATATACGCATGACCCCCAGCCGAGTGAGGGTTACATGTAATAAAATCGATACCCCATTTGGCAAAAGGACCAGTGGCAATTATAGGGTGGAGAGGAGCAGGTGGAACGCACATCTTTCGATAAAAGATTTGGCAGTTGTGGCATTTTTAGACCGTAGTAATACAATCTTTAAACAAAGACGGCCAAAAGTAGCCAGTGCGCAATATATTTTGGGTTGTGGCATACCCAGACATATGACCGCCACACACTCTAGAGTGACAGTCATTGAGAACCCTTTCAGCTTCATCGTGAGTTAAGCAACATCAAAAAATAGAGTCCACCCCACGGCGATAAAGAGTATCTCCAATAATCCTGAATTGTTGGGACTGGAATCGTATTTTCCGACGTTATGACCTTGAAATTTCCGGCCAAAAGGATTGGTTCTAGAGATAAACGATGATATCCCCATAGCACGGATCTAAAGTTCTGATTAGAAACAAGGATTCATCCACAATGGGCTCCTCTGCCACAGTTTCTGTGTCACCACGCGGGAAGTCACACATTAACTCCACAAAAACTAAAGATTTCTTAGACAGATTTTTCAAATTCCAAGTCGAACTCCTGCAGGATAACAATCCATTTAGAGTACTTTCCCCCTAGCAATTGCTTGGTCAAAATGTAGATCATAGGGTTGCAATCAGAAATTACCGTAGTTTTACGTAGTAAAATGTAGCGATGAAAACGTTGGACAGCTTGAACAGCTGCCAATGCCAATTTCTCCACATGTGAGTATCTTAGCTCAGTTGGATTTAAAGTTCAACTAAGGTAATATATCGCATGTTCAGTACCAAATTCATCTTCCTGAACTAAGACCATTCCAATTGTGGAATGAGAGGCGGCGAGATATAAGAAGTAATCCTGGTTGTAGTTGGGAGGATGTAATAACGGTGCATGGGTCAACGCGTGCTTTAGTGCATCAAAAGATTTCTGAGCTATCTCATCCCAATAGAATGGAGTATTCTGTTTCAACAACTGGGTAAAACCCTTTGTAACCTCGGCGTAGTTAGGAATGAATCGTCGTAAAAAGTTTGCTTTCCCTTGCCAACTTTGGAGTTGGCAAAGACTCGAAGGAGGAGGCAATTTGACAATAGCTTCGACCTTCGAGGGATCGACGAGAATGTCGGCTTTTGAAACTACAAACCCCAGCAATCGACTCGTTTCTATACAGAAAACACATTTGTGTGGATTCAACCGAATCCAATAATTCCTACACCTCATAAAGATTGATCGTAAATGGACTAGGTGATCAGCTCGATGTAATGAATGAGCAGGAAAATCATCGAGATAGGGTTGCACAATGTGCTTGATGTCATGAAACGCATAAGACATGGCCCTTTGAAAAGTTGCTCCAACATTCATGAGCCCCAAAGGTAACTTGCAATAAGCAAATGTCCCCCATGGACAAATGAAGGTCGTTTTTGGTTGATCGACAGGTAGAATATTGATTTGATTATATTTGGAAAAACCATCCATGAAGGAGAATATTTCGCTGTCGGCACAATCATCAATGATTTGATCGATATAGGGAGTTGGGTAATTGTCCTTTGGACAGGCTCGATTAATGTCCCTATAATCGATACATATTCTTATTGTCCCTTGCTTTTTGTTAACCAGAACAATATTTGATACCCAATCCGTTAACGGGATCGGATAGATGAAACCTGCTTTGAGTAATTTTTCAACTTCTGCTTTAATAGCAGCAGCTTTTCTTGGGTGAATCTGACGCAAACGTTGCCGGACGGGTTTAGCATCTGGGTAAGTCTTGATCTCATGAACAACAATCGCGGGATCAATTCCTGGCATTTCCTCATAGGACCAAGCAAACATGTCGCGGAATTCTTGAAATAGGGCCTTATATATTTGAATTTCATCATCTGTACACGAGGCACCTATATGAATGTTCTCAACAATTCCAGGTTTAACCGAAATATCAATAGGAATAGTTCGAGAGATGTTTCCCAAATTTAACTTTGAATCAGGATGTTTCATTGGATTCTGAAGTTCCTTGACATATTCAGTCGTAAAAATTGATGAAAAATCATTTTCAAAATGATCATTCTCAGGTAAAAACGAAGATCTGTGATGGAGATCTTCCCATGGTAAATCATCTACACATAGGATTTCACGAATTTGCTCATCAGAGTGAACAAGTTCAAAAAACGTGATTGAATCCGAGCTTGATGTGAAAAGTGACTCTTCACGGACCACATTCATTAAGTCAATTTCGGTTGAAGATCGGTTGGTAAATGATTGCACGGCCTCATACGCAATTTCATATGGACTCAAAGGCATGACATCACCAAATGAGTCTATCTCAGATTCAGAAGGAACAATCCAAGGATCATCATAAACAAAGGTGTCTGACATAATCATATGAATGGTTGAAAATGAAGATGTTGCATTGATCATAGGAAAAGGAAAAGTTCCCAGTAAACCGACATCTTTAACTAGTCCTACTCCAACATCCTTATACGGGATAGTCGTTTTACCGACATGCTGAATACTTTCAGAAGAGGCTAGGTCGGATGAAAAGTATGCCAGCTGGTCTATTGTTACGATCTTTCCAATATGAGGAAACTTTATAACCCAAAAGACCGATGAAACGATAGCTGTCATAACGTAAGACCAACTACGACCCAAGAGAAGGTTGTAATCTAGAGGGGCATCAACCACCTCCACATCTAGATTAACAGTTTTTCCTTCAACCCCTATAGGAAAATCCTGTAGAATGCCAAAAAGATGAAACCCACGGCCATCAAAGGCCTTTAGAATCATCAAGGATTTAATTAGCGAAGGAGAACCAAGCGATCTCCAACACTGTATCGACATAATACACGTTGAGGCTCCCACATCAATCACAGTACGATGAATAGGCCTATTTTTTACTATCACTGGAATCTGGAAATCCATTTGATGAGGTAAGTGCGGTGTACTATTTTCTAGATCGAAAATTATTAGGTTCGAGTCCTGAACATCAACATCTCCTATAACCGACAAAAGTAATTTACGCTGTGCTGGACATGACTGCAGCACTTCCAAAGCCGACATTGCTGAGGGTGAAATAGCTAAATCCTCAACAATGTTATAGTTCTGAGCCACTCTCGCATGTGGATTGAAAGCTGACTTTCGAAGTATACCCTTGGCGGGCAGTTTGATTACCAATTCTGGATTAGGTTTCTCGATCTGTAGTGGATCAGAACCGGGAGCTGAGGTTGATGGATTAGAATGAGAAGATTTTGCTTCTTTACCATCAATAGGACTTTTACTACCATAATCATGCGATTAAGTCGCAATCCTAACATGGGACATCATCAGTATGGGTTCTTCATTGGCACTCAAGGAAGAACCTATCATCTTACTATCTTGACTTGGAAAAGGATCCTTCAAAACAGCAGGCGTTTGGGAACCTTTGACAAGCTTTGCAACCTCTGCACGATGAGGGCAATCTCTTGTAAAATGTTCATCGTCACAAATGAGACAAGGATAACAAGGTTTGTGTTTTTCATCATTAGATTCCGAATTTTCAGGTTTCTCCTTTGAATTTTTGTCTGTTTTATTCTTCTTCTTCCCTTTCTTCTTCCCACCGGATTTTGATTTGGTTGTAGATGACTATCGGCGGAAATCTTCGCGGAAGAATCTCCTGTCGGGGAATTAGGAAAGGTTATGATAGGAGAAGAATTGTTGGAAGACTTCTTCTTATTCTTAGTGTTAACCGTACCAATCATACCATCGGCGGCATGAGATCCCAAAGGAACTGCAGCGATTTGATTTTGCTTGGGAAGATCGGGGATTTTCTCATGTAACATACCTGAGTGAGTATAGACCAAGTCAAGGTACTGTGCTTGAGCAATTACTTTCTCCTTAGTAACAACTCTGGCTTTAACTACATCTTCAGTGATTTTTGGCAACAAGGATTTTACAAGCCACTCAACCAAGATCTGATCCAGAATAAAAACCTTCACTAAACGCTATCGACGTCTCTATTCGTGAATATGATCTGAAATGTAAGTGGATGTCGATTGCTTTAACGAAGTTAGTAATTCCGTGCCATTGTCATATCTGACTAGCAACTGAAAATGAGTTAAAAACGAGGTAGCGAACTGACTAAAATTATAAAAAGTGCATCGCGGTAACTCAATGTACCACTTGGCCGCAAGACCAATTAGAGTGCGCTGGAAAAGCCTTAGATAGATTGAATCATCTGAAATGGAGTTAGACGCACACCAGAGGTGATAAGTCATCACATGGTTCGACGGGTCCTCTCCTGATTTACCTTCGAACGTAGGAATATCACTAGGAAACTTATTCGGCATTGGCGGCCAAAACCGAAGATAATTAATGGGATCATTCATTAGGCGCGACAAGTCAGGCAAGTCCAAAGTTGCAATAAACGGTAACTGACGATTAGGGTCCCTAAAACTTTGGGTCATGAGACTAGCCCCAGGAGGAGGATATCCAGGATAACTAGGAATAGGGATTGCATTTGGGATATTGTATCCTCTCGGAAAACTAGGATTAACCGAACCATACTGGGGTTGCTGAGGTTGTTGATATGTGTACCCAGGGTATGGTTGATACTGATAGACTGGCTGTTGCATAGCAGGACCGAATTGGTACTATCCCTGGTATGGTTGATAAGTAAATTGTGGTTGACTTGTGACAACCGTACTTGAACCAGGTTTTCCTACAGGCATCTGAACTGAAGTTTGAATCGTGGATCCAGACGGAGGTAAGTATGTCTGAGGAGTCGATACAGGAACAGTAGAAACCAGAGCTGTCAATACTCCAAAAGTAGGTGGGGTAGATTGAAGAGATGTTGCGGGAGTTGCAACAATCGTTTGAGGCAGAGTATGAGGCATACTAGGCCTAGGCTGAGAAACCACCGAAGGTATAGAAGTTTGAATAGAAGACTGGGCAGGTTGCTGGGGTGTACTAGAAACTAAGGGTTGTCCAGTTTGAGATGACAAATGTACATTTAGTTGCAAGACCTGTTGAGTTTGCGATGGATTCCACACTAAATTCATTCCGAGGTATGGACCCATAACAGGTTGAGAATATTGAGGACCATAAACGGGTTGAGGGTAGGATTGATAATTCAAAGGTACATTTCTCGTTCCTTGAACATATGATTGACCGGAGGGTGGTTGGAAACCTTGGTTCGAGTACTGACCTTGGGGTTGATACCCTTGAGGCACGTACTGATACTGGGGTTGACCTTGAGGTATAAATTGATACTGGGGTTGACCTGGGGTACATATTGAGTCTGGGGTTGACCTTGAGGAACGCACTGTCCCGTAGGTATGTATTGTCCTTGAGGTTGCCCCCCAGGCGCAAATTGGGTACCTCGAGGTTACCCCCCAGGCGATAATTAAGGATTTTGAGGCTGCCCCCCAGGCGGTAACTGGCCACCTTGAGGTTGAGGATTGGGAATAGAACCTGACATCATGAGAATATCTTCTACGCTCAATGGCTTAGTACCATTGCTTCCAGTTAATAACCCTTGTTCAATGGGTTGAGGAGATGCTCCCGAAAAAGTACCAGAAAGTGACTGATACCCAGAGGGAAGAGAAGGACTATCGTACAAAAAGGATTTGGGCGATTGAGTAAACATGGATGACTGTCTTGACATATTTAACGAAGGATAATAACCTCTAGGTGTTGGGTGATAAGGAACACGAGGTGGTGAAAAACTTAACCCTGGGTTTTCTAGGAAATTAGTCAAAGAAAGATACCAAGAACTACCCCTAGGTGGACTGTAAAAAATTGATTCACGCTCCCTTAGCTCAATAACAGGTTGATTTTCAGGGATAGGGATGCCTACTTCTTCTTCCGGAGTAGCAAGTTCTTCGATAGCTATAAGTCCAGAAGGAAGATCTTGGGTGATTATTCTTTCTACCCTAGGTGAATCAGGACCACTAGAAGCTAGAGAAGCAAACCCCGATGTCAGAGTAGCAGCAAATTCACTTTCACGTTCAGATATTTCAGGTTCCTCACCTATATCAGTAGTAGATGAAAAGCTACCAGTAACTTCAGAAACAGACACTTATTGTGGATTATAATCTACTACTAAAGCTTGAAAATCAGGATGTACCACCAAAGAAGACTCTCCTTCTTTAGGTGACCCAACTCTACTGTCTCTAGGAGTTACGAGGACTTTCAACCCTTTAGGCTGGCTCAGTGAAAACTCAGGAGGTTGGCCCCAAAGTCTACGGCACTTCCTCGGTAATTCAGCCACGGTTAAAAACTTTTAACTACTTCACATGCAAACAAGGTGAAATCTCAATGAAAACCACCTAAAGCCTCTAAAGAACCAAACAAATTTGAATGTCACGCCTAAATAATCTAGGAGATCAAACACATACAAACAGTAACTTTCAGTACTGAAAACACTAGTTGGTGATGAAATCCAACGTCGCAGAGTTCAATACAGAAATGGTGGTTGGAACAGTTACCCCAGCAACCTGCTTAATGAATAGACTGGCACAAGTTCCTCCACTACACCGTCTCTAGTGAAGAGAACCCCCGAGAAAATCCAAGTGAGTCTAGCCAATGTCTGCTCCAAGTAAAGTGGGATCTTCCTACCACTGTCACCTTAGGAAGAATCCTAAAGAATATGGCCACTAAGGTTACCAACTGAAACAAATATACCTGGGGGAATAGTCTAAGATCCGATACGCACGCAAGGGCAGAGTAGCAAGCTAAATCCCCTTGACGGCTCCTTGACATAATCCAAGGTTTACCAACAAGTGACCCCAGGCTCCTCGACAATGATTAATCTGAGGTTTACCATTTTTAATACGTGAATATCTGGCATCGTTCCCAATGAGGAAGGATTGATTCCCACACTGGCTCAAACACGATCTCGTGCTTCTCCTTTAAGAGGAGCTTTCCCAGAGCATAAATGCAACAATTGGATTTCTTCCCTACCACAAGATGCAGCTACTTGTTTGTTTTTACTATCTTGGAGAGTTAATTACTCTCATACTCCAAGACACTAGCTTAAGCTATGTTGGTGTATCAGAGCCCTAGAAATAAAAATGTTACTAGATGAATTTTACTTTAAGCATTATTTTTATTGGTTTTTATTTAAGTCAAAAGGTGCGAAGATGAAACTCGTGGTATGAAGACTCGACTCAAAATGACTAAAGATGCACCTAAGATGATTTAAACAATCTTTTCCCTTTGATGAACTTCTAGCTAGGAAAGAGATTGAGAATGCAAATACTTTGTAAACACGAATCTTTCTTAACAAACAAATTAAAAGAAGAGATTTTGTCCTTTCCAATGCACTCAAAATGAGACAACTAGTTATTTTCACAAAAATTTTCCCTTTTCGTTTCAAAGCACTCAACCACTACAAAAAACAAACTTTTTCCAAAGAGATTTTTTTATTTTTTATAAAACACTCAAAACTATGGAAACGACTAACTTTGAGATCTATAAATTATAAAAACCTATTTGAAGTCAAAGCCTACAAGATGTCTTTTTTAAGGATGTTTTACTTAGCTAGATGTAAACTAAGGACCAATTTATGCAGAATCACAAATCAGTCAAAAACAACCAATTTTGTTTTCTTTTTAAAAATGAAAATCCGAACTTTTAAACACAAGCTTTTCGAAGTTTTGTAAAGAGAAAACACAAAGCGGATTCCTCGACAAGGGTAGATTTCATTAATGGTCAGACTCATAAGAAGGCTGGTAGAAACCAAGGTGATCTGAGGTCCCTACAGCTTCTAAGCTTAGAGCTACTACGATACCAAAATGAAAAACAAACCCAACAAGCAAAACTCCTAGGAATTTCACCTAAAACCCTAACACCAATGAAATCAATCTAAGGAAAGCTTCTGATAGGTTATATGCAGGTCTGGGCAGTGGATAATAACTTCTAAACAAAAACTAAGCTGACTAATACAGGAAATCTTAGGTTTTTCAAAATTTTGACAGGGTACGCAGGCCCACAGTTAACACAGTTGCGGTACCGCTCTGTGCTAAGAGCAAAAGTGCGGATAAGTACGCACTGTGTCAGAAGGCTAGGGTGTGGTCCTCTCCCAAAGTTATGAAAAACGAAAAATAACCCTGGATCTACAATCTCTACCCAATTCCACACACAACAAGCCAAAAACAGAAACAAAAACACAGTTTCTCAGGTCAAAGTAAAAACAAGGAAAAAATCAAGTCCCCAGCGGAGTCGCCATTTTGTCACACGGAATGAGTCGATCTTGCAGACAAGATAGACCTTCCTAGAATCTAAAGAAGACCTAATGACAAGCAAACCAATCACAAACTATCTTTCTCTAAATATGCATTTATAAACAAAGGCAAACAAGTGTTTTAGGCCTACCTTGGGTCCAACGCAAGTTTGTGGAAGCCTCGCTCCTTCGATCCAAATGAGCTCCCTTGTCACGAATCTGCAAACAAAAACAAGCAAACAAATTAAATAGCACCTGAAAAGCCAATATCATAAAACATATTTAACATGAAAGTCAAGGAATTCATGAAACAAATGACATGAGACAATTTGTTGAGAAAAAAGAATCTGATCGTATTAATTCAAATCAAAGAAGAACTTTACAACATGTGCCTTGACGCTATACAAGATCCTCCCAGGGTCCAGCAAGAAGTCTCCTCTAATTTGACAAGTTTCGCTCTCTTCCCAATGAAGCCAAAAAGGTATGTGATCTCTCCTCTCAAGCTCAACTAGGAAGTATTAATTTCACCAACATTTACCCTCAAAAATGTTCAGCTTCTAACCTCCCTAGCAACCAGCCCAATGCCTGAATTTATAGTGCAATCGATGGAAGTTACTAGGTCCTCCTTCAAAGGGATAAAGCCCTCCTTCAAAGGGATAGCTCTTTTCATCAAGGGATTAGCTCCTTCTCTTTTGGGATGCATGAACCACCTAAGAGCGGCCAATCCACGTCAAAATTCCTTCTAGAATCATCTAGAATTAACCCAAAGTGAGTTTTTTAGAATAAACTTGCGCCTTTTTGGCTTTCACAGGGGTCCACATCCACACCTTTAGGGACAGAGCAGGCAGGTCCGCAGTTTTTGTAAACAGAAGGTGCGGGACCGCAGGCAATAGTGAGAGAAAGTGTGGAACCAGAGCTTTGTTGATTTCCAATGTCTTTCTCTCATTTTCAAAGCTTGAATTAAAGGGCTGAGGTCTGAGACTTGCTTAAGAGGACAGTACAAGTGATGATAGACCCATACTGACTACAAATAATCATGGTGACGATATTTTTGTGTAACAAATAGCAACACTTCCATCTTTATATTTGTGAGTGGTAGACATCCTTGTCACCATGATTTTTCTTTCCACGTTTTTGGCCACCTGAATGCTTTATCCAGTGAATCAAGTTCCCAAATGCAAACCTCATGTTGGATGTTATCCTCTAAACTCCCTACGAAAAAATCAATCCTATGCTCCTCTGGAATATCATTTACCCTTATATTCAATTTTTGGAAGTCCTCAATGTGATCCACCATTGGTCCCTTTTGTTTGAGATTTATCAATTTGCTAAAGAAGGTCTTGCTCTTTGTATCCTCATAATGTGCTATCATTTCCTCCATAAAAATTGACAAAGTGATAATTTGTTTACAAGATAAAATTGACCAACACCATACAAATTGATTGCATTTGAAATATATAGTTGTAATGTGTATCTTTTGTGTGTTTTTCACATTATGGAGATGAAAATATTGCTTCATCTATAGTATCCATGTTACGGGATCCTTGTCATCAAAATTCCTCATATTGAAATTTAAAATATGGTGGGTCTTCAATCCAATGTTAGAGTCTATGAAATCATGATTAACATTTCTTTTTTTCTCATCTTGAGTTTCCTCTACTACCTTTTCGCCATTAGGAAGCTTTTCTTGTAACAAAATTTTCAAGTATTTTTTCAAATCTTCCATGTTTTCTTTCAGTTTTTCTTCTATACCATCGATCTTAGCCTCTGTTAATTTTTGTGAGAGTGAACTTTTTTTCACTTGGTCTCGCAATTTTGATATATCATGTTGTGTTTCTTCCTCTCCTACATGTGTCCTAGTAAAGATTTAGGGTTGCTTAATAGGTGTTTGCAATTTATTTCTTCAGGGCTTCAATTAATGATAATTGTGCTTCACTATGCCCTTTGAATCATTTCAAACTATTTTTTCAAACAAAACTTATGAAAATTTTAAAAACTGCGCATGTTTTGTTTTTTTCTTGTAGGAGATCGATATTGAATTTGTTGTAAATATGAAATTTTGGATCTCCAAGGTCTGAAATTACGTCCCATGGTATCCCTTTTTAGAATATTTTGAACTTCACTAGTCTGATCGAGATTGGATTCTTCAAGAAATAGTTTATGCCCAATCTCCCACGATGACTTGATTATAGTTTGGTTCAGTAGAGAAAACTTGTACGAAGTTCCATGTGTCATTGTTTTAACATTTGGCCCTAAAAACGATGCCCAACAAACTAAACTTCATCATATTTTTGTCATTTTTATGAAACTTTAATCTGATGGTCACATAGAAAATTATGATGATTTTTGCAAGGTCACCTATTTGAGGAGAAATTATGGATCATGCACAATCCCTAACTTCATTGGATCATATCTCTGAAAATATAGTGAACCAAGATCTGAAATATTTACACGAAGTTCATGAGGCTTCTAGATCCTTGTGATAAAAATTTCATCTTGTGAACCTTTGTAGAAAAAATGTTATAGCAAAAATTCCATGATGAGTTGTTTGCAACAACAAAACCCTAGAATCCAAAGCTTTGATACCAAATCTTATGCAACCAGCTCACAAAATAGAATAATTGATAGATCAATGACTTCGAAATTAGCCTCTTCAAGGGGGAAAACACCATTACATTAAACAAATGAACAATCCTTGGATGATACAAATGACAATACCTCCCTTCTATATATAGGAATCTAAGGGGTCATAATATAATTAGAGCCTACATAAAAATAATATTGTAAGGGAACAAAAATAAAAATAGTGGGCTTCTATGCGCCACAAAAATAACAATATGGGGACTACATGGGCACAAAAATACAATAAGGGGGTTTCACTAATAACAATAAGGGGCTATAATAGTAATATATTGACCTAGCAAAACATGAGTGGTTGGGTTTCTTTGAGTTGCTAAAGGGGTATTATAATGATCTTTCCCATGAATTTTCAATGGCACTGCACTCTCAAGATGAATTCAGTGCACAATTGTTGTTAGAGGTTTGGCCATCTCTCTTTGTCCTAAAACCATCAACACGGTTACCACCTTGCCTCTAGGAAATGGGTGGAGCAAATAAGAGAAACAAGTAAGTGTCACAGCTAGGAAAAATAGTTTCCTTTCAAAACAGAAGCCTGTAGAAGACGAGAATGGATTGAGAAGAGAAATTTTTCCTTACCCTTGGGATGAGGTAGGCTATCATATCCTTAAATGTACATCTTATGAAGGGAGATCAAGTGTGGTTTATGCCTACCACTTCACGTTGCTCCAAGAACTATGATTCACATTATAATTAAACCTTTCTCAAATATTTCGTGTTCCTCATTTCCTTCTACAATCAATCATGGAGATGAGTCAAAAGGTAATGGAAGGAAAACACCAACATTTAGTTCATCATCGACTCATCATTTTGATATTGGTGAGTGATATAAACCATTTGAGAATCCCTATAATATGGAACAAATTTGTGGACATGGATAGGGATACCTTCATAGAAAAAAAAGCCCTTAGACCAGGAGAGACTCCAGCCTCTAGTATTGGAGGAAGACAAGGAAAAAACGAGGAAGAAGAAGGAGAAAAGATACATGAAGAAGAGACAACAAGAAAATAAGAAGAAGAAAGAAAAAGAGAGGAAAAAGATCCATTAGAGACAGAGGGAGCAGAAGAATAGATTAAAGGAGAAGAGGGGGAGAAGAAATGAGAATAAATAATAAGGACCGAGGAGACTTCTCCACTCTAGGGAGGAAAAGACACTAAATAGGAAGTCGTTGCAACCTTAACTGCATTAAACACTCCTGTCAATCCCAAGAGGAAGAAATCAAGACCACATCAAATGTAGTTTAGAACTAGGAAGAGCATTGGAATTAGAAAATGGAAGCCACAAAATCCTACAAAAAATTCTATAATTTGATGAGTCACCAAGAAAAAAGGAAGAAATAGGACCTAATAAAGGAAAAATTGAGGAGGTCACTCTTCCTAAAAGCAAAAACAAGTCCCCTATAGCACCTTTGAGGAGTTATACCACTAGGTCTATCACCTTCCAGAAGCCAATGCCACAATATTCCTTTGAGAAAGAAGAAAAAGAGAAGCTACACAAGGATCAAGGTTTTCTATAGGAGAAATAGGGTTTCCTACAGGAGGGCCAGAGTCTGATGTAGGCAAGACAGGGGAAATTACATGACCACAATAAAGAATTACAAGCAGAGGCCACCACCTTAGTGACTGTTCGAAAAGACCTATAAGAGCTTGAAGAACCTAGCCTACAACCTAGCTTGAGCTCCTAATACAAATTAATTGAAGAAGGAAGCATTATCCCTGATAATTTGCAATCCCACTCCTTTGTGAGATGGATTTAGAGAGAGGTAGAACTCACGGTGCATCCAAATTTATAAAGCTAAGAATGTAGAGGACTAGGGCATGTTGAAGAAAAGGTCATTGAAATGGGAAAAGCATTAAATGATTTGAGAATGGGAGAGTCTATGATGAAGGAGAAACTACAGGAAGAAAACATGAGGTTGAGAGAGAGATCGCAGGAGAAAGAAACACAAATTTCCACCATGGGAAGTCTCTCCATGGAATCAATGTGACGCAGAGAACCATCAAAGTCTTATGCCATATTTCTCAAATATACATGGCTGTAGTTCAAAATCAAAACTTTGGCACAGTATGGATCTCTGCCTTTTTAGCACTACAGGAAGTTCATTGATTTTTTCAACCAAAATAACATGGAATACATCGTAAACTTGACTCAATTTTACATGTACAACCTCACTTTGATAAATATGAATTTTTTGGATACTGATTCAATATTGGGAGATATGAAACTGATTCCTTTATCATCCTAGATGGCTCATGATGAGAGAAGATATGAGGAGGTGAAAAGGGTAATGGAAAAGGAGGAAAATGAACCATTTCATATCAAGGTAGAGCTAGTGAGACCAAAGGCTATCATTACCAATCATAGTCTCATCTCCAGTGATGATGCTTTAGAACCCAGATACATTGCTACCCAGGAGAAATCCATTCTACACTTTGAAGACACATTCAGGATGTTCGTAACATAAAGTCTGCAAGATTTCTAGAGGAGATGGCATTCCCTACCCCACAGTCTACAAATTATAAAATATCACTCTCCTGAAAGGTTAATGGATGCCTTAGAGAGAACACCATTGTACAAGAGGATCATGCAAAGGATGAAAATTGGGTGGATAGAACTCAATTTCATTCCACCCTTACTGTTAGGCTTACAAGAATGAAGAGATGAAGTAGGAGATAAGAAGGAATGGATAGAGATAGAGAGGAATACGATGCTTTACCACCAATAGGACACACCATCTGAGGAGCCTTGGGATGTCAGGGAGGCCACCAAGGCCATGAAGGAGATGCACATGGATGACTGAGTTTCTCATATTATGAGAAACACCTTTAGCAGTGGGGTAATGATGAGTCCCATCAATATGTACATTTTGAAGATCAAAATGCAATTCTCCAGCCTTAAAACTATCATTCTATTACATTAATTCACATTTTTTTATATTATACTTAGTAAGAGGAGAAAAAGGTGTCTCTCATAATATGTGGCCTAATGTGGGTTAATTGAAGGAAAATAAATCATTTTTGAGGCTATTACTATGCAAGGGCTTGATGGAGACTACTAGGAGAGAATTTACGGGGTTTTTACACCTCCTAAACTCCGTAAAATCGGCTTGGGATCACAATATCCCTGTTGGAAATAATATTAACAAGGGAGGATGAATTGGTATTAGCAAATCACTAACTTTTTCATTTCCATAATCAGATTCATATACGGTACTTTAGTTAAGGGAACTCGCGTCTACACGCAACTGTGATTAATGCAACTAGCGTATATCCAATAAACTTATGATTCAGTTAATTCATCATATGTTGATCTTTAATTAGTGCATCGGAACTTCATTAACTATATAAACAATAACCAGGTACAGTAAAAGTAGAATAGATAATCACCCATAAGAGACACACATGAACACCATGATATAAGGTGGAAACCCAATGCGGGACAAAAGCACCTGTTGCCGTCTTCCTTTAATATAATAAAAACTTCTTTACAATCTTGCATTGGCACAGAATCATACTAGTATGCAAGCACCCACCTGCAGAAGGCTACAACCTTGTCTCGTTCTCTAGCTACTACTGGAAGGCAACTACAGCCCCCTAGCTCTTGTACTACCTGATATGTTTACTAGTATGTAGGCGCCGTCTACTGAAGGCTCCAACCTTCACTCATTTTCTGGTTGCTACTGGAAGGGAGCTGCAATCCCTTCACTCTTGTACTGGCCGATATGTTTACCAGTATGTAGGCTTCGGCCTAGAGAAGGCTACGACCTTCTCTCTTCCTCGAGGGACCACATCCCATAAATTTTTAGAATGGATACTCCTAGAACACAACACCATAATCTGAAGGCCACATTTCATCCAATTTTCATACTGGACCCATCAGCAACATTGAAGAACAAAATAAATCACCACTACAATACAACCATCAACTACACCTACATCATCAATATCTGAATCACCCAACACTGAATCACTAAAACCCAATCAACAAAACACAATCACCAAAACACAGAGCAGAACACAGAACTCTGTAACAACAACCAGATCCAATAGGAACTTCAAATATCATACTTCATACTATATATGCTACTCTAATGAGCTGAACCAATGTGTGTACACGCTTTTACCAAAGCGAACCCGTGTACAGATCTACAAATATTTACTCATAACTTTGGAACTATTCCAGACATCAGTCATACCCAGATCATAACATTTATACAATAAAACATGAGTCAATAATTCAAATCTATTATATCCATGATCAGACCACATAATGATAATACATCCCAAGCCTCATGATCCCAATCCATCATTCATCATCATCCACTCTGGTGCATCCCTGGTTCAGATCAAGCAAAGAACCACAAACCCATAACCTACATACTAGATCTCACCCTTCATCAGATATTCAATGCTTGCACCACTTGCACTTTGGCCTAATGATCTTCTTCTCCTTATATAGCTTTAGGCCTCTCTCAATACCATGGTCCAAAACCACGTCGAACTGATACCTTGGACCCAATTCCTAGGGTCAATTCCTCAAACAAAATACCATGGACCAATACCAAAATACAATGGACCTTCATATACCTTTCTTTCTTCATTCATTCTTTTCTATTGATGTGTTGCACAATGATCTATCATCTGAGTGAGTTGCCATCAAGGACAATACTTGTATCATAATGCCAACAATCTCCCCCTTTGGACTTGATGGCAATAACAACACCAAGTCACTCTCCCCCTTTGACATCAAGGGCAAAGGGTGGACCAAGATATTCTCTCCCATGATATACATTCTACTGTCCATACTCCCCCTGAGTACATGCTGAAATCTCTAATTGAGCTCTCCCTTTGTACATGCTGAGATGTACCAATCCATCCATGCTACCCCTAAGCACATGTTGAATTCTCTGATCGAACTCCCCCTTTGTACATGCCAATATGTACCAATCCATCCATGCTCCCCCTGAGAACATGCAGAGTCTGCAAAAATATTTTTCAAAAGAATAACATGACTCTATAACTCAACTATGTTAGTATGACCTTCCTATCACCAAAGACTCATATGTACATCAATCTCCCAACCAAGTGGGGATACACCATTTTGACTCATCCACCCAACCAAGGGGGGATATACCAAATGTTTATACATGACTGAAATAGACATTATTACATCATCCTTCCCATGCAAAGTGCGGTTACAAATTATGTTATTTCATGACCTTTACATGACTTTTATAACCATGACCAGCGATTTAGACAATACCATGATAATCATTAGAAACTATCATACACCATATATGATCTGCACCATAAGCATCTGTCACCAACATCCAGACCTGTAACCTGCAATACCATTCTCTTGGCCAACCAACAATAAGTAGCGAGATGTATCATTTAGCCACATAAGCATCATCACCAAATATTTCTAACCATATTTCCAATAATGCATTATTCAAAGCATATGCTCCCCCCTGAACCTGTTCCATCTATTCACTATCAGATCTGATCATGCATATATCAGCAAGAGGTATCAAGCCATCATAATCATCAACATAGGATCAAAATCACTACTAAAAAACATCTTATGAGTATCAAAAAATTTCCACAGATCATCAGCAAATTGTAACCATTATCAAACAGAGCAAATAATTGACTAAATCATATCAGACCCTTTTTACTGAGTTTGTCGCACTACTTTTCCTCAAACCAACATATAAGTGACTGTGCAACTTCGAACTCGTGTATACACATGACTTGTCTTTATGAAACTTGCGCATGATATTTAGAACACTGAGGTTCCACACCTTCAGTTCCCTCTGAGTCTGTCATGTCTGTATACTCTGTTATGCCACATCTTTCTGACTATAATTCCTTTTTCTTCCATATCTTCGACTATGATGATGTTTTTTCCTTTTGGTATTGTGCCCAAAATCTTCTCCTGCATTCCTTTGCTATATGTCCAAGCTTGTTACATGCATAACATCTCATATGCTTCCTATTCCTTCTATAGAATTTAATGGCTTTGTGACCAAACATATTGCAAGCAAAACAATATCCCTTAAAGTATCTGGAAGCTGATGAGCTTTCTGTGTGACAGCCTTGAACCATTCTACTTTTGCATCTTGCTGCAACATGTCCAAGATTATGACATACATAACACTCAACATTTTTCATCTGAGAAAATAACCAACTATCACTTCCATAGTTTGGAGTAAAACAATTTCTTTGAAGGATTTCTTTCCTTGATCGTTGATGGGGTTGGCCTTTCATCTCCTTGTTTAGCATTTCATATTTCACATTAGAGTTTCTTGCCTCACCTTGTGAGCTAGATTCACCTTCAACAGATCATAAAAACCAACACTAGCTCTGATAGTAGGAGACCTTTGACTACTAAGAAATCATCCAAAATCTTAGTACTCTCTTGAAATCGTAATAGTTTTTCCTTTTCTTCTAATTTAACTTTCAAGATATTTACCTTCACATAATCTTTTTCTTCCTTTTCTAGATATTGCTTCTTCAAGATTTCTTTAAACTTTCATCCTTCTTCCACTTGTTGCCATAGTTTGCGAATCTCATTTTCTTGTTCTTTATTCTGATCCTACAGCATTTGACGTACTTTGAAGGCACACTCTAGCAAAGATTTTACACTGATAACTTCTTCTTTAAGGGCACTCTCCATTTTGTTAAATAGATCTTGTTGATTTATGATTTTATCTGATGCTTCATTTGCTTGTTCATCTTCAATTTGAGGTGATTCATAATTTTAATACTTACTTCCACCTAATGGTAGGCTGTTACTATTCCTTTGAGATGACTTCTTCTTCTGACACACTTTCTTTCCCATTGTTCTACGGATCTCCTTTAAGCGATCAAGATTCTACCAAAGGACCTGCTCTGATACCAATTGTTGGAAATAATACTAAGGGGGGGGGGGGGTGAATCAATATTATAAAATCACTAACTTCTTCATTTCCATAATCAAATTCATATACTCTACTTTAGTTAAGGGAACTCACATGTACACACAACTGTGATTAATGCAACTAGCGTATATCCAGTAAACTTATGATTCAGTTAATTCATCATATGTTGATCTTTAATCAGTGCATCTGAACTTAATTAACCATATAAATAGTAACAAGGTGCAGTAAAAATAGAACAGATCATCACCCATAAGAAACATGCATGAACACCGTGATATAAGGTGGAAACCTAATGCGGGACAAAAACCACCTGCTACCATCTTCTTTTAATATAATAAAAACCTCTTTACAATCTTGTAGTGGTGTGGACTCATACCAATATGTAGGCACCCACCTGCAGAAGGATACAACCATTTCTCGTTCTCCATCTACTACTGGAAGGGAGCTACAACCCCCTAGCTCTTATACTAGCTGATATGTTTACTAGTACGTAGGCACCGGCCTACTTAAGGCTCCAACCTTCACTCATTTTCCAGCTGCTACTGGAAGGGAGTTCCAACCCCTTGGCTCTTGTACTAGCCAATATGTTTACCAATATGTAGGCGGTGGCCTACAAAAGGCTACAACCTTCTCTCTTCCTCGAAGGACCACATTTCATAAATTTTCAGACTCGATACTCCTAGAACACAACACCATAATCTAAAGGCCATGTTTCATCCAATTTTCATACTAGGCCCATCAACAACATTGAAGCAAAAAATAAATCACCACTGCAATACAACCATCAATTACACCTGCATCATCAATATCTTAATCACCCAACACTAAATCACTAAAACCCTGTCAACAAAACACAGTCGCCAAAACACAGAGCAGAACACAGAACTTTGCAGCAACAACCAGATCCAACTGCAACTTCAAATATCATACTTGATATTGTATATGCTACTTTGATGAGTTGAACCAGCGTGTATATGCACTTTTACTAAAGCAAACCCACGTACACATCAGCAAATATTTACTCATAACTTTGCATCTATTCAAGACATCAGTCATACGTGGATCATAACATTTATACAATAAAACATGCGTCAATAATTCATATCTAGTCTATCCATGATCGAACCACATAATGATAATACATTTCGAGCCTTATGATCCCTATCCATCATTCATCATCATCCACATTGGTGCATCCTTAGTTCAGATCAAGCAAAGCATTACAAACCCATAACCTGCATACTCAATGTCACCATTCATCAGATATTCAATGCTTGCACCACTTGCACTTTGGCCTAATGATCTTCCTCTCCTTATATAGGTTTAGGCCTCTCTCAATACCATTGTCCAAAACCATGTAGGACTAATACCTTGGACCCAATACCTATGGTCAATACCTCGGACCAAATACAATGGAACAATACCAAAATACCATTGACCAAAACATAGTTTTCCAACATGTACATGCCTTTCCTTCTGCGAAAGTGTGTGTGTACATTATACATGCCTTTGTATATAGTGAACCTGCATGTATACTCGACTTGGTCAATGGTGAACCTGCATATACCTTTCTTTCTTCATTCATTCTTTGCTATTGACATGTTGCACTATGATCTGTCATTTGAGTGAGTTGCCATCAAGGACAACACCTGTATCATACTTGTATCATAATGCCAACAATCCTCTCTTACCAGGTAAATTTCTATGGAAGCCGAGTGACTCATAGTCTAGGTAAAGATCAAGAGCGAAAAGATCCACCATTTTCGAGATCAAGGAGGGAACCACTCCTACTTTAAAGGGAGTTTCCTCTTCTGACCTTTTGTATAAATAAGCTAGCAGAAGAACTCATAAGGATTCAAAGTTTTTGTTCATCTTGGTGTAGCTATTGAGATTCAAGCTTGAAATTGTTATTTTAAACTTTCATCCGATGTATTAGATCTGAACTTTTTGGTAATGGCAAGTTGGATTTTAAGCTGCATCTGAATTAGTTTTAGATGGTTGAGACCCTTGGTTTGGGACGAACCCAGAGACTTTGGTCCAGTTTCTTGTACTTATATTTCTTCTTGATTTCAATTATTTCATAGTTTCTTGCTTTTGAGTAGAGATTAATATATAAAATCCTGTCACTGGAGCATCTACATCACCTCTCTTGTGGGAGAATGAGTGAAAAGATTCACAACCACAGTCCAAAAAGATTGTGTTTATGATTTCTTGGAAATAGATTAGTGTTACTTGTCATATTTTTCATTTTATTTTTGTAGTTTAGATGTAATTTTAGTGATTAGATCATTGGTATTGCATAAATTAGATGTTATTTAAATTAAAATCATTTTTCCATCATAATTAATTTCATTTTCTTAATGATAAGTGGATGCATGCATGTGATTGATTTTAGGGTTGGTTGATCTCCAGGGAAGGTTACCTTTTGTTGAAAAGTGTAACTAGTTTCATTATTCATAATGACATGTAATTGTGACATTTGTAAAATGATGTAAAGAAGAAAAATAAAATTATTTTGTAATGATTGCTTCATAGGTTTCATGACCAGATATTTCAATTTTAGTGGCTCCCATTGAGAGCCTTTAAGATTGGTCATTAAAGTCAAAAGAGTCAATTTCATGTATGAAGAGTCCTTCTTGGGGATATGACAATTGTATATTAATCTATGAAAATGTCTAGAATCCCTCCAATGACAAGTGTTAATCCTCCTCTTCATGTCGGCCTTAAGATGACGTATAAACTCATGTCGACTTCACATTTTGAAGACACACCTATTCACATACTCATGTTGTCTTATATTGATAGGAAAACAAAAATATATAAGTGTGAAGGAACTTCACATTTCCACAGTTAGAAATACACATATACCTCTGAGATTTTTAGATGGATAGAACTAATATATGCTCATATCTCTAGAACAATCAACAAGTAGTTTGGATCACTGAATTTGGGTGGATAGTTACAGTCAAGAAATTCATATGTCATTATGGTCGAGGGAATTCAGATCCCTCTGAATTCGGGTAACCAAGCACAGTGACAAGGAAACTGCAGTAATGTGAAGTATAGTTTAGTGCCATTGTTATCAAGGAGCTACACTTCAGTAACATATTACAGTGATTAAGTGGAACTACAGTTTAAGGTCTCGGTGCTACCTTAAAGGAAGGATATCAATAGTATCTCAAGGGAAATAGGTTGATGTCATCACAAAAGTAAGATAAAAACAAGGAATTCTCATAGAAATGACACCTTGATATGAAGATAGTGAGAATATCTCAGTGGTGACAAATGCCTTGATGCTAAGAAGGTTGAAGAGAAAGAGGAGTCAAGAAGAAGAGAAGAGAGTCAAGAAAAATAATGTCATGGTCTTGGAGTGGCTAATATGTCAAGGGTATTGGTCTTGGTATTCGTCATTTGGAATCTCTATAAGAAGAATTTGTGTGAGTTTTCATCTCAAAGAGTGAGAAGTTTTGGCCCTGGCGGATAACCTACATTCTATGTCTCTTGTCTATTTATGTTCATGAATTGTTAGTTGTTTGATGAAGAATAACACTAATAACTTAAGAAAAAATAAGACCCTAATCTAATGAACTAAAGGGTACTCACGAGAAGTTACTAATTAAGAAAAATCACCTAATTCATGATGCCCTGGATTTCTCAACATGGTATCAGATCTAAGGTGTCAAAGTGAAGAAAAGGTCATGTAACCAAAGAGACACTGAAGAATTAAGTTTAAGGAAAAGAGATCAAAAAAATTTGAAGGATATGAAAGAGAAATTTCAAAGATCTACATTGAAGACTCAAACCCCAGATCAAATAAGGTCTACTTTAGAAGAAGTCTTGGGATCATCAATCAAAATAATCAAGGACAAAGCCTTATTTCTGCTCATAGGGGCTTCAATCAATGAACCTTTGACAAAACACGTGCATTCATGGCATACTAAGAAATACCCTTAATATAACCACATATTTGAAAATACCTCTAAAAACCACTTTATTTAACCCCCTACCAATACTAACCCAATACATTTTCCCAATTTAACAAAGCACTACTTTCACTAGATATTTTAGATATCCATCTTTTCATTAACATTTTGTATACCCCTTTATATTTATATCCCCAACATAATGTCATGATGCCTCTCTTATGACCCCACATTCATTCTACAATGCACCTTCATTCATTTGATATACATAGGATATGCATATTAGTATTTCCACAATGTGATTACTCAACCTACACTCAAGCACAACTCACTAATATTGGTGGCATTTAATGGTCCAATGTTGTTATGTACATGATGTGACTATGGCCTATCCATCTCATAAACATGGAAACTTTTATGGAATTATTTAGAAAAATGTGTTGTCTATCAAGCTAAGCTAAAGGCTTCTTTTCCCACAAGGATGAATAAGTGGCTCTATTTGGTCAAGGATAGTTGGCTTGGTTCACTACCCATATTGCTAAGACTGAGGATTATTCAAGAAATAAAAGAACCCTATATGTAATGACCAACAACTAAATAAATCTATTGTGTTAATTTAATAAATGAAGTCAAGTTTTTAATGTATGTTCATAGCACTTCACTCCATCCCTCTCCTCATTCACAATATAATTAATTGATGAACAACTACATGGAATTGAATTTACGGCATTACTTAAACAAATGTTCGCCCAAAACACATGGTTGCTGCTTGATATGATGAAACAAACTCATGATATAATGTTCTACGAAATAAACCAACATTTATTTAATTGAAGAGACCACTTGGCAACTTGGGTGATAACTAATTTGGGCAATGTCTAGCCTTGAGGGAAAATTTATTAGCTACATATAATTGGATATTCCATTCTAGTTTCTTGTTGGATATTGTGCACATTCCTCATGTTTTCCTCATTACGAGGATAATCTCTATTCAAATGATACCCTTTATAGCCCTAATATTTGACTCCAAGCCTTTCCCATTTTCCCCAAAGATTATTCCATCTTGAATCCATTCTAGATTGGTTGACTTTGACAATTTGTTAGGATTATTTTTAATGAATAGAATTTTAATTTTCTTCCTTGTTTGATCTTGTTGGTTCTTTTATAAGTATACCTCACATACAATTAGTTTTGATTCTAGATTGTCATATGAAGAGTTTTAGGCCCATGGCATCAAATCTTGTCTCTATAGAATGCAAGCGACCCACTGAAGAACCTATGTAATGCTCAAAAAGGTATTTTCAAGCTACTCTTTGATTCTTCAAATGTGAGAAATGTTAATTGAATAATATGGTGAGTGGTGATGTTTCGAACTCTAATAATACCACTTAAGTGCATAGAGGCTTCCTTGAGACTGGCTATTTGAATATGATTTGTGTTCCTCCTCTTGCCACAAACGTGATCCATTCTTCATTTGCCTCTAAATCTGATTTAAGCTTTATATTATTTATGTGTTCAAATGGTTTTGTTTCTCCTTAGTCCTTAGCATTCTTATGTTATCAATGTTATAGCTCAGAACTCCAACTTCAAGCTCCTCATCATTTATAACAATTATAATGATTCAATACTTTATTTGTAATCATTAGATTCTATCTCCTCATTTCCTAAACTGATACTCAAACCTTTAACTTATTCTCCATGACTTTAAGGATGATTCGGTCCTCCATGTTTCTTCTCCAATATTAATCTTGAATTCTAGCCTTTAATTGACCCTTGTGAAAATTTTACCGGCAAAGATTTCATACAATTAATTTGTTTCATTTCCAAAATTCAGTGAAACATTTTAGTAATATGATCATCCAATAATTTTCCACATAATAATAAATTTCAAACTTTTTCTTTTTGTAATTTCTTAAAAGATAGATTTCGGTGAAAGTAATTATCTTAAATATGGAGCCCACGAGGCTTTGGATTGACGATGAATGGGTGCATTGTTAAGGCACTCCTTGCAATAGGTCACTGGTTCAAATCCCCCGACTGTGATTACCTACCAAAAAAAAAACTATCTTAAATGTGGAGAAGCTAGAAATTTCACTCACACAAAGTTCTCCAGCATATTGAAAAATATCCAATGTTTGAGGAAAAAATAACAATAAGAAAGAGGCCTAATTCAATGAAAAAATCTTACCCAGATGCAGCTGCTCTCGAGGCTCATTTAAGGCGGGCTCATGTCAAGCCGGCAGCTGGATATGCACCGGGAAATCCTGCATGGCCTTCAATCTCCTCCCGCGGATGATATGAATTACTCTCGGCACTGGGAATTTTTCAAGCATTCGGAATTGAATGCGCTCCCTGTTCGAGACTCTTCACAAGTTGTTATATTCATGGCTTCGTCTGTGGTTTCAGCTATCATTCTTATCGGGTCTCTCTTCATCAGCCTGTCTTTATTCCTGCATCCCTGTGTTGCTCTGGTAGCTTGGTGGTTTCTCTGGTGTAAGCTCCTTACTTGGATTGCCCACCTTCATTCCTATTCTCTCTAGTCCTATTCACTTCTTCCCTCAGGTCTCATTGTTCTCTTGACGATGGTGCACCGCCAGGGTTGCTCTCACCATGGAGGCAGCAGTGAAAACCGTGGTCATTCTCAGCCTGCTCCCCAGAACATCATACCTCTGGCTTTAGCTTCCCTGTCCTCTGATCATGGTAAGCCCTTCCCGCATAATTCATTCAAAACCACCCGCTTTAAATTTCACAGTCGTCTCAATAGACCGATTCTCTCAGCTAGCATTACTATCATTTTAGCTGAGGAAGAAGACAGGCGCAGCAGCTCGGTCCATACCTCACCCTCATAGTCTCAGGATGACAGCGTGCTCTAGGGAGATGTGGTAGGAACTGTGTTTAATCATGATGATTTGCAGGTTGAGGGGAATGTTCCTGAGGTCCCTAAGCCTCCAGAAGATAATGCTCAGAACAACTTGACCGCGGTCGATCCGGTGCACCCATCTGATTGCAATTTGTGTTTGGTAGCTCCTCCAGGTGGAAGTGACACGGGCCCCGGGGACAATGTCGATGACATGTGGATGGGCTCTCCTTGCCGGGTGGAGAAGGATGCTCGAGACCCTTTGCAAAATGCATGATGCCTCCAGAATCATGCCTACTGTTGTAGTTTCCCTTCTGGTTCTTCTATCCTGTGTGTTATGCTATTCTGGCTTTTGTCAACATGTTTTGTATCAGGTCTTGGCTAGGCATAGTTATCAGCTCTCATGGTCATATGCTCTGTATCAGGTCTTGGCTCGGCAAGTTTATCAGGCCCTTGTTTTTGTTCAGTTTTGCATATGGTTATCAGGGCAGCACAGAAATTATCACAGCCACAGTTCTCATATGCCCTGTAATGTTGTTCACCACCTTGGCCAGCATTTTTTGTATGTATGGATTCTGGGAATTATGTATTGGGTCATCTCAATCCCGGAATTGGGTTATCGGGTTATCTGGTCATCTAGTTATCTGGTCTTATGTTCTCTGGGTTAGTGTTGTTGGATGGCTTCAGCCTCCTCTGAGGTATTGACCTTCTTGTAAATATTTTCTCTTCATTAATGGATTTAGCCTTTACTTAGAAAAAAAAAAAAAATTCAATGAAAAAATCTATCAGAACAAAATCCAATTGTATAGTACTATGATGAAAATTGAAAAAGACAAAAATCCGATAGTTGAGGACATTTTTTTTCATCGGGTTACTCCATTTATTATGTTAGTCTTTCCATGGCTATTTTACTCTAAAAGGAGGCAAACAGGTGTTGATAAATCTGGATTCTCTTCTCTGTAAAATACTAATTCATTTTTGTCATTTATATCATAGGAAATATAAATAATATTACAACAACTCTCGAGGCTTGAGAAATAGTTGAAGGTTAAGCTTAAAGGGAATAAAGACAAGAAACCGTGTACAATATAAACCATATAGAAACCACTTCCATCTTAATATCCTTCATCTTCTCCTTCCATTTGTAAATTTTGTCCCAAAATCCTATTCTAGTGCATGAAAAGCCTCTGAGGGGTCTTGAGCTTGGCTAGGGGCTCAAACCAACCTCCCTATATTTTCTTCAACTTTCGTCCACCTCTCCATACCCTCAAAACAACCTTTTAACCTTCAAAAACCACTCAAATTACCTCCTATAGGATTACAAGCCTTCCTGTAGCATTACAAACCTCTTGTAGAAATCACAGGTAGCAACACTTTTCTTCATCATTTTTGATCCCCAATGCAACTTTGACTTAGTATAGATGCATAATGACCCCCATATATGAATTTATGCTTAGGGAAATCTCCTAGGCCACTCCAAGACTTCCTTTTCTTCACTGCAAAAATATAGTAGAGTTAGTTTCTTTATCATGGAAGTAGGTTACTGATTTATAAGCAAGTGTGAACTAGGTTACAAGCATGATAGATGCTATATGATCAGTGTGCTCCCAAGCACGTGTGTTGGTTAGTCATGACTAGTAGTAAACTTTTTGTTATGTGCATTCCACTCATCAACATGATGATTATGGTAATTTCATTTAGGACATTGATGTTATATGTATCATGTTAATCAGGATTGGTCTATACATATTGTTATGGTCATGGATATTTAGGTATGAATTGATATATTTGTGATATTTTGTCATACTAATTTGGACTTACTTGTGCAGATGTGATAGCCTCCTATGATATACATTGAGATATGAGTTTGATTATGTCAAAAATTTGTTTTATCTAATATTGTATGTTTACAAGTTGTTTGAATGTCTCATTAATTGCACGACATGAATATGTGTCTATAAGATTGCATGAGGAAATTATCTTGTTTTAAGACGGTTGTACTAACCCAATATGTTATGAGACAATAGATATGCACTTGACTGCAAATGAATGATAGTTGTAGTCTTATGATTTATGACTGTTAGTTGATTATGACATGGTTTTTAGTCTTGGTAAAGGTTGATTTAAATTAATAAACACAATGTATTGATATTTGGAACATGTGACTAATATGTATGATCAGTTGCAGGGAAACATGCTTGGTATTAGTGTGGCAAGGTAGCTATAAATAACAATTGGGTGATGTGATAGTGCACCTAATAAGTCTTAATTGAAGCAAGTTAGAAGTTAGAAGAAAGGAATTGGGTGAAAATTCCTTTGACTATGTTTCAAAACCACAATTATAATGAATGAGCTCTTTGCATGAACATATGAAGTCTTCTTAAGCTTGATTTCATCTAACATTGTGTGGATATGTGCTATATTTATGAACATGTATTTGATAGGTTTAATAGTTGGTTTCTATTGATGGATGGATTCGTCAAGGAATTGGAGTCCCTTGAGAGATGATATATGCACATGTTCAGTTACAGGGAAACATGCTCGATACAACAAGGTAAGGTAATTGGTATGTTGTTATATTTACTTATGCATTGGAAATTATGTGTTTATGGTAGCATGATGTAGGGGACTGCATGGAAAAATAGACTTCCATGAAATATTCAAGAAGGCTCAAGAGGACTTTTCCTTTATATGCATTAGGAATCCAAGGGGACCGAGTCATGTTGCCTATTGTTAGTTTTGAGATTTCAGTGTTTTGTGATTTGTTTGCACTTGATTTGTGGTTTTGATTGCATCTAGTGCATGGTCATGCCACTTTGTTTTTGGTTCGTATTGTTATTGGTTATCATGGTTTCTTCTTGTTTGTTTCTTGTTCTTTCCTTTTATGTTTGGAGGGCCTTGGAAATTGGTTTGGGAAAGAGGAATGTTAATGGAGCTTATGGAGAGATATGTGGTACCCAACAAGTAATGTAATACCTAGATGAAGCGTGATGCATGAGTAAAGGGAAGTTGAAGGTAACGATATGACAACCAGTTGGATTGGTCGGTTCCATTGGGATAAATGGATAGTCACATATTGGTGATGAGGAAGGTAACCAAGAAAGGTAAAGTGAATGGATTTGAGGTGTTAGATTCCTTGGCTATGTTGGGAACTATATTTCTTAATGTTGTGCATGACGTGGATGTATAAAGGAAGTTTTCTTAATGTTGACCTTATGATATCCAGTAATTGTGTTGCAATTATGATTATGATGATCTTTCTCTCTCTCTCTAGATACGTATGTTGTTGTCAGATAGGGTCATCAAGGATCATGATTGTTTTATGCTAATGTTCACATGTATATATGTATGTACATATGTCATTGTCTGATAGGATCATGAGGTATCATGCTCATGGAGGAATGATTTCTTATTTAGGTGAATGGCATGATGAGGTTCATGGTTTATGGGGAATCAAGTGGTAAGAGTAGCCCTGACATATCTATGAGGCCAATATCAGGTGTAAATGAATTGATATTATGTGATTATTCTATGTCTATGTTTATGTTAGGGACATGTAAATGATATGATAATCACCCTATTAGTGACCTCAGTTAATGATTTATTAAATGAAGGTATCACAGACTCATATGCTGGTGTGTATCTATGTTATTTAAGCAACAAATCAATCAGATTGCCTAGACACAGACAATTGAATGGAAAGATAGTAGAGAAATACAATAAGCAAATACAAGAACACAAGAATTTAATAATGAGTTCACCCTATTCTCCAGGGTTACATCTCTAGTCCAGCTTCAATGGAAGCCTTATTTTATTGTGTTTCCAGCAGAGAATTACAATACAGGGACTCAATGTGAGTTCTCTTGAAGTAGGTTTTGCTTAGCAGGGTGGTTCTTGGATTCCCCAAGCCACTGGAGTACACAGACTCTACTTCTTCCTACCAACTCTGTGACCTTCTGGTCTAGAGTGGAAAGAGCTGAATGTGGTGTTCAATATGGATAGATTCCTCTATGGGATGGCTTGAACCTCTCAATCACTCCAGTGCTCGATGTTGCCATTGGTCAGCTCGACCCCCTGTCTCTTTCTACATTCGCTTAACTGCCTCTTCTCTGGTTTCTGTCTCTCAATGTTCAGTCCTCTTGGGGTTCACTCTGACTAACTCCAACTGACTTTATTTTGTGCTTGTTCATGGCTTTTAGCCATTTGTTCGAATTCCTATTCAGTTCTTCTTCCGACTCTATCGGTTCACCTTCTGTAGCTGTGTTTGGATTTCCCTATTTAGCGTCATCATGAACGCTCAGCGAGTGGCCACTTGTCCTCCTCTAAATGGCACCAACCTTCTTCGTTAGTTTGTTTCTTTAGTTACGTCATGGATGCGTTCTTCCTCCACCATGGCAGTCAAACAGATTCCAAATCCTTCTAAAACGCGGTGTATTCCTTCATCAATTTCACTTCCCCCATCGGGCGCGATCTCAGCCGTCTAATTTGGGTCCCCTAGATCCAACGTCATATGCACGTTTCACGTAGTTGACTTGCTTGACCAATAGTGCACGATCAATGACATTTTTCTCTCACCTCCTCTTGCCATGCGTCAATCGATGTATGGAGTCACCCTGATCTCATCCAAGACCTCTTACCGCTTGTGGGCACCCCAATCAATAACGTTAGTTTTCCAGTGTGCGAGTCCTGCCTTTGTATGTTAGCACTTTTCATTTTTCCGCTGGCGATTCTCCAGTTCCGCGATGCGACCGAGTGCTCGGCGTTTTCCTTCACAACCCTGTTCACCGAATGATGCACGATTAGCACTAGGCACTAATCACGCATCAAAAACCACCTCCCTTTCCCGATCTGGGGCTCCCACGAGCTACTTTGACCTCCTGCACAGTCTCCATGGGCCTCGGTCAGTGCGCTTTAACCGAGGTCCTCGTCATTCCATGTTGGCCGCCATCACCACTGGTTCAGGGTGTTTTTTATCGTTGTTTTTGATTCTTTAGAGATTTGTTCTGACCTGATACAATCATGGTTCTTTTTGACAGTTCTTTTATGGATCCAATTCGGATCACGGCCTTCCCACTGAAAAGCTTTTGGACCACCAAAAGTTGGTTTTCTATCAAGCATCAACTAAGTGAGGAAACTGAAGTCTCACTTGCCCAATCTCAATCCAGTTTGCACTGCTCGGCTTCGACCCTTTGAGTCCAATTCTGAGGTGCTCGAGATTTCCTCTACACATTGTCGTCACCTTCTTATCCAAGACTGTGTCTTCCTGCAACTCATTTAGATATTCAGGTAGCAGGTCATCAATAGAAGGCAATTGACTCTGCTCTTCGGGATCCTCAATCATTGAGGGTTCGAATAATCTCAAGCAATCTGCATTTATGACTGAGTAGATGTGCATGTAAGCTGGTAGATCAAGGCAAAAAGAATTTTCACCAATCTTCTCAAGTATCCTAAAAGGTCCATACCTGATAGGATTTAGCTCTTTACCTTCACCTTGCATCCTATCCTTGCTGATATACAGCCAGACTTGGTCTCCAACTTGAAAACTATGCCCCATCCAATGCTTGTCATGCCTTGCCTTGTATTTGGCTTGGGTCCTTTCTAGCGGTTCCTATACTGCCTGGTGGATCTCCTAGATCTGTTCAATGAACCTAGTTGCCTTGTCCACATCACTATGTCCATCAAACATGGTATCTTTACCAAAGACAAAATCCAAGGGAGACCTTGGTATGAAACAAAAACAGGTCTCAAAAGGAGATCTCTGTGTAGAAGAGTGTTTGGCTCTGTTGTAAGCATGCTTCACATAACAAAAATGTTCATCCCAAAGCTTACGATGTTTGCTACAATATCCCCTGAGTAACTGGATCACTTTCCTATTAACTACTTCTGTCTAGCCATCAGTTTGTAGATGAAACATTGTGCTTTTCTTTAGTTGGGTGTCCATCAACTCCCACAGACTCGATCAAAACTTCCCCACAAATCGTGTGTCTCGATCAGATACAATAGAAGTGGGTAATCCAAAATGAACCCATACATGTTCAAAGAATAATTTTTCAGTTTGTTTAGTTGTAATCTGTTTATTACAAGGTATCAAAATACACATTTTGCTGAACCTGTCCACAACCACGTATAGATAATCATGACCTTTCCTAGCTTTAGGCAGTACTCCAACAAAATCCATGGAAACACTTTCCCAAGGGTGAGAAGGAACTAGTAATGGAGTGTACAAGCCTAGTTTTCTGTTGTTGGGCTTGCTTTTGGCACACATAGTACACCCTTTTACATATCTAGAAACTATCTCATTCATTTTCGGCCAATAGTAGAACCTTTGCAGCTGTGCAACTATTTTACTTACCCCAAAGTGACTTGATACTAGAGAAGTGTGTGCCTCTCTAATTATCTTTTCTCTCTCTGTTTGTGGAATGCAGAGTTTCCCACAATTATATAAGAGTCGGTGCTTCACATGATAATCCAATTCTTCTACCTTTTTTCCATGACTCAAAGTCGCATATACATCTTTGAAGTCTATATCTTGAGCATATTCTTCTATGTAGCTTTCATGTAGCACAAAATTATGCTTAAGTATAGTAGATGCATATATAATGGGTCTAGATAACATGTCTGTAACTTTGTTATGTATGACCTTTTTATATTTGATGACTAAGTGAAACTGTTGTAGAAAACCCATTGATCTGTAATGTCTTGATTGCTGCAACTTAGTTTGGGAGTGTAGATATTGAAGTGGTTGATGATGAGTATGTATTACTGTCTCTTTGCCCATTAAGTAATGTCTCCACTTTTTTACAGTCTGAACTAATGCATACAATTCTTTATCATATGTAGGATAGTTAACTACTGCAGGATTAAAAGTCAAAAAATGATAACATATAGGTTTATCGTGCTGTGTCAACACTGCTCCCATGGCATACTCACTGGCATCAGTTTGGATTTCAAATGGTCTTTGTAGATCAGGTAGTGCTAGTACAAGTGTTGTATTAATCTTTTCTTTCAAGGTGTTGAAGGCTTTCTGATGTTTGCCTCCCTATTGAAACACCTTGCTCAATCCATTCAAAGCATGTAAAGGAGCTGCAATTGAGGAAAAGTTTGAGATGAACTTCCTCCAATATTGTGCTACTCCTAAGAAGCTTCTCACTTCTGTAGAAGACTTGGGTTTAGGCCAGTTTACAATGACTGCCACATTAGAGGGATCTATTTTCAATTCACCACCCCCTACTATATGACCCAAATAATTTATAGATGTTTTTCCAAATTCACATTTTGAGAGTTTAACATAAAAAATTTCTCTTTTCAAAACATCTAATGTCTACTTAACATGCTTTAAGTGTTCTTGCCGCGTTTTACTAAAAATCAGAATTTCATCTAGATACAAAATAACAAAATCATCAAGAAAAGGTCTGAGTACATCATTCATTAATCTCATGAAAGTAGTCAGGGAATTGGTCAAGCCAAAAGGCATAACCGGCCACTCATACAATCCCTGCTTTGTTTTGAAAGTAGTGTTCCATGCATCTTGTTAGGTCCCTATAATACTAGTGATTACCACATTACTGTTGTAGTTATATCCCTTATTAATATTGTTGTGCCCCTATTGTCCCCATATTGTTATTATTGTGCCCCATAGAATCCCTCTATTGTTATTTTTGTGCCTTTATATTATTATTGTTAAGTCGGCGGGGTTACATTGTGACTCCTTAGACTCCTATATATAGAAAGGGGGTTTTGTCATTTGAATCATTAGAGAATCATTCATTTGTGTAATGTGAAGGAGGTTACCCCCTCGAAGAGGCTGAATTCTAAGGCGTTGATCTATCTTTTCTATATTTTGTGAGCTAGTTTCATAACATTTGGTATCAGAGCTTTGGATTCTAGGGTTTCACTGCTCCAAATAGGTCATCGTGGCATTTTCACTATAACATTTTTTGTGCAATGTTTCAAAATCGAAAAAAAAAACCATTTGAGATGAGATCGCACTGAACCTTGGATCTAAATTTTAGACATTTTCGCGCTATAATTGCAGATATATGATCTAAGGAAGTTGGTCTTTTTGCAGACTCCTGAATTACATTCCAAATAGATGACCTGGGGAAAATCATCATAACTTTCTCTATGAGCATCGTATTTGAAGTTTTGTAAGAAGGTGTAGGAAGAGGACGGACTGTAGTTTCTTGTATGTATTTTTCAGAGACAAAGGTGGAAACGAGGACACGTGGCATGCCATACAAGTTCGCTTTACTGAACTAGTCTATAATTAGGTCACTGTGGGAGATTTGGTATAACTCTTCCTTGGAGAATCCAATTTGGATTAGACTAGTGGCATTGGAAAGAGGACACTGAGGGCTACTATAGGTTGCAATTTTAGAATTGGATGATCCGAAATTATAAAGATACATCAGAGGCAATATCGAGATCCTACAAAGTGAAAAAAGGTGTGTAGATTTTTTTCAATTTTTGTTTAAGCTTGGTTTGAAAATTTATTTTGAAGGAATTCAGAGGGCATAGTAGAGCATTATTATTGGTAACTGATGCCCTGAGGAAAGAAAATGCAAACACCTAGTGAGCAACCTGAAAGCTCTAGCATGACTCATGAAGAAGAGGAAGAAATGCTACATGATATATCAAAATTACAAGACCAAGTGCAACAAATGCCAATCTCACAAAAGGTAACAAAAGCTAAGATAAATGGCGTGGAATCTAACATAAAGGGCATGGAAGCTAAGATGGACAATTTGAAGATAGCTTTGAAGATAGATTTGAACAGAGACATGGAAGATTTGAAGACAGATTTGACAAATTTTCTACAAGAAATACTTACAAATGGTGAAAGGGTAGTAAAGGAAACTCATGATGCAAACAAAAGAAATGTTAATCATGATTTCATAGACTCTAATGTTGGATCGAAGACCCACCATATTCCAAAAATTGATATGAGGAATTTTAATGGAAAGGATCCCGCAACATGGATATTACAATAATGTGCAAAACACACAAAAGGTACGTATTGCAACTTTATATTTGGAACCAAATCAGTTTGTATGGTATCAATGGCTTTTCTCTCGTAAACAAATTATCACTTGAGCAATTTTTACGGAAGAATTGACAGCACATTATGAGGATACAAAAAGCAACACTTTTTTTAGCCAATTGATAAGTCTCAAACAAAAGGGTTTAATAATGGATCACATTGAAGAGTTCCAAAAATTGAAAATAAGGGTAAAAGATATTCCATAGGAGCATAGCATTGATGTGTTCATAGGGAATTTAAAGGATAATATCCAACATGATGTTTTACTTTGAGAACTTGATTCGTTAGAGAAGGCATTCAGGTTAGCAAGAAAAATGGAAAGAAAAATTATGGCAACTAGGAAGCATACCACTCACAACTATAAATACGGAAGTGTTGTTGCCCCTAGTCTTCCATAACCTATAAGGTTAACACCACAACAATTGGAAGAAAAAAGAGCAAAAGGGCTTTGCTATAGTTGTGATAGCAAATACATAAAGGTCATAAGTGTGTTGAGAAAAATTATTCTGCATAGATTGTGAAGAGGAAGAAGAAAAGGAGCAAGAAAGGTGAAAAGAAGAGGATATACTCCACCAACAAAGCCTAGATAAAGAAATGAATTTGACCATCTCTTGTAATGCATTGGTGGGAATTACCACTCCTCAAACCATCAAAATAGAAGGACAAATCAAGAAGAAAAAGGTAATAGTGTTGATTGATTCAGGAAGTACCCACAATTTTATTCATTGTAAGGTAGCAAAAGAATTGAATTACTTCCTATATCCAGCACTAGAGTGTCAAGTGATGGTTGCAAATGGAGGAACAATAAATTGCTCTAGAAAGTGCCATAATATCAAGCTATCCATGGGAGAATATGTATTGACTAGCCCAATGCTTTCCATTCCAATGGGAGGTGTTGATGTTGTACTAGGATTCTAATGGCTACAATCCTTGGGTACAATAGCTTTTAATTTTCAAGAAATTTTCATGAAATTTTCTACGGAAGGAAAGGAAGTTGAATTAAGTGGTATTGTAGGGAAACCAGGAAAGATAATCAGCTCTAACGGTATGACAAAGCTTCTAAAAAAGGAAAAAAGAGGTGTAATTGCACAATTATGTTTTCTAGATGTTTCCAATTCGAAATAATCTATTTCTCTAGATCTCCAAAAAGTCTTGGATAGTCATTCCAAGGTATTTGAGACTGCCAAAGGTCTCCCACCTATTCGTGATCATGATCATGCTATTCATCTGATTCGAGGAAGTGTTCCTCCAAACATCAGGCCATATAGATATCCTTATGCCCAAAAGAGTGAAATTGAACGTATGGTTGCAGAAATGCTAGAGGCTGGTATAATGCAACCTAGTCAAAGTTCTTTCTTTGCTTCAATAGTATTGGTGCACAAGAAGGATGGATCATGGCGCATGTGTTCGGATTATAGGAACCTCAACAAGATCACTATTAAAGATAAGTTTCCCATTCCTATCATTAATGAATTACCGGATGAATTGCATGGATCAATTTACTTCACCAAGTTGGATCTTTGTTCAGGGTATCATCAAATCAGAATGAAGACTGAAGACATTCTGAAAACAACATTTAGAACTCATGAGGGTCATTATGAATTTTTGGTCATGCCTTTTGACCTTACCAATGCACCTTCTACATTTCAAGGTTTGACGAATTCCATTTTCAAACTCTTCCTTAAAAAATTTGTGTTAGTATTTCTTGATGATATACTAATCTACAACAAGTCTTGGAAGGATCATGTTGAACATGTTGATAGGGTGCTACAACTATTGGAGGAGAAACAATTATATGCAAAAATATCCAAATTTTTCTTTGGAGTACAAGAGGTGAAATATTTGTGTCATGTTGTATCTCGTGAAGGCATTAAGGTAGACCCTAGCAAAATTAAAGCCATTAAGGAATGGAAAATCCCCACATCCATAAAGCATCTGTGAGGATTTCTTAGGTTGATAGTTTATTATCATAAGTTTGTTAAGAATTATGTGATAATAGCAGCACCTCTAACAACATTATTGAAGAAAGATGCATTTTCATGGACTCCAAAAGCAACAAAGGCCTTTGAACATCTTAAAGAGGCAATGTGCCAAGCACCGGTCTTAGCTACACCGGACTTCAGAAAAACCTTTATTGTGGAATGCGATGCTTTAGGAAATGGAATTGGTGCTATTTTAGTGCAAGATGAAAGACCCATTGCTTTTGAAAGTGATCCAATCAAGGGAAAGATTTTACACAAAGCTATTTATGAGAAGGAAATGTTGGCAATAATACACGCACTTAAGAAATGCTGACCCTACCTAATGGGAAGACACTTCAAGGTAAAAACATATCATGACAGCCTTAAATACTTTATAGAACAAAGATTATCCTCTTAAGAGCAACAAAAGTGGGTCACAAATATGTTGGGTTATGACTTTGAAATCATCTACAAAAAAGGGAAGCAAAATGTGGTGGCAGTTGCACTCTCAAGAAAGGATGAGGATGGGGAAGCATTGTTATGCACCATTTCTATTATCCAACTAGATTGGATAAAAGAAGCAAGGGAGGAATGGAAGAATGATGAAGAAGTGTGGGCACTTATTCAAAAGTTACAAGAAGATTCCAATACATCTGATACATTTAGCTGGAAAAATGATTCGTTATGGTACAAATATTGCTTATACCTCTGTAAGAATTCCCAACTCAAACAAAATATTCTTATGGAATTTCACACTTCTCCCTTAGGAGGGCACTCAAGATTTTTAAAAACTTACCACAGGGTTAAGAAGGAATTTTTTTGGGATGGCCTTAAATCGGATATTCAAAAGTTTGTGGCAGAATGTTTGGTTTTCCAACAAAATAAAGTTGAAACAATTAAGACCCCAGGTCTATTACAACGTTTATCCATTCCAAGCCACTGTTGGGAGGAGGTTTCAATGCATTTTATCACAGGTTTACCCAAGTCTAAGGGAAAGAGTGTCATCATGGTGGTAGTTGACAGACTTACCAAGTATGCACACTTTTGTGCATTATCACATCCATTTAAAGCCAATATAGTTTCTACTCCATTTATGGAAACAATTCAAAAGGTACATGGAAACCCAAAGATTATTGTAAGTGACAAAGATCCCATTTTCACTGGAAATTTTTGGACATAATTATTTTCTTGTCTTGGTACTCAGTTAGTTCATAGCTCAGCTTATCATCCTTAATCTAATGGGAAAACTGAGATAGTAAAAAAATGTCTGGAAGAATATCTTCGTTGCTTTGTATCTGATAAATAGACACAATGGGTCAAATGGTTGCCTTTGGCTAAATGGTGGTATAACACTTCCTTCCATATAGCAAAAAAAATGACCCCATTTATGGCACTTTATAGATATTAGCCACCATCCATCACATCATATTTAAGAGAAAATTCTAAGGTTTAAGCAATGGAAAATCACATCGAGCATCAACAAGTCCTCCAACTCTTAAAGGAAAACCTCGTGTTGGCACAAAATAGAATGAAACAACAGGAAGATCAACATCGCAGTGAAATAAGTTTTGATGTAGGTGATTGGGTATTCCTACGGCTACAATCATATAAAAAAATGTCCCTCAAGCAAGCTAAGAAGGATAATAAATTATCACCAAAGTATTATGGTTCGTACAAGGTGTTGCAAAAGATTGGTACTATGGCATACGAATTTGAGCTTCCTCCAGCTTCTTGAGTGCACCCAGTTTTCCGTGTTTCATGTTTAAAGAAGGTTATAGGTGACAAGCTCCCAGTTCAAACAATATTGCCAGAACTTGACGAGGAAGGAAAAATTATATTGGAACCGGAAGCAGTCACAGAAAAAAGAACTTGAGAGCTAAGAAATCTATCAATTTCAAAGTATCTCATCAAGTGGAAGAACTTATCCGTTGAATATTACACATGGGAGGATGAGAATTTTATACAGAAGCATCCAGAACTACTCAAGCATTGAGGGCAACACTTTTTTGAAGGAGAGGGGCATGTTAGGTACCTATAATACTAGTGATTACCCCATTACTATTATAGTTATATCCCTTATTAATATTGTTGTGCCCCTATTGTCCCCATATTGTTATTATTGTGCCCCATAGAATCCCTCTACTTTTATTTTTGTGCCTTTATATTATTATTGTTAGGTCGGCTGGGTTATATTGTGACTCCTTAGACTCCTCTATATAGAAAGGAGGTTTTGTCATTTGAATCATCAGAGAATCATTCATTTGTGTAATGTAAAGGAGGTTGCCCCCTCGAAGAGGCTGAATTCTAAGGTGTTGATCTATCCTTTCTATCTTTTGTGAGCTGGTTTCATAACACATCTTGCTCTACAACTCTAACCTTATGGTATCCACTGTGTAAATCCAACTTGGTGAAATAAACATCTTCCTTTAATTGATCTAAAAGATCATCTATGCGAGGAAGGGGATAACAATTTTTGATTGTTGTCTTGTTCAGTGCTCGGTAGTCAATGCACATTCTCCACGAGCCATCTTTCTTTCTCACCAAAACAATTGGTGACCCACATGGTGATGTGTTAGGCCTAATGAACCCTTTCTCGAGCAACTCCTGCACCTACTTCTTGATTTCATCATTCTCTAAAGCGGACAACCTGTACATTCCAATGTTAGGCAATGGAACATCTTGCTACAAAATAATATCATGTACTATTTCTTTTTTGGGTGGCAGACTTTTAGGTTCTTAAAATAGGACATCATACTCTAAAACAATATTTTCTATATCAGCTTGTTGTTTAGCATTACAGCCCTCAGATACATTGGTTTTATCAGGTTTCTTTTTCTTTACAACCATTAGTAAGAATTGTTTGCATGAATTTATCATTATTTTCATCTACGCTTAGTTTATGAGAGTATAATTATTCTTGAGCTTATGAGCTCTTACAAAGTATTCAATTCCATCTTTAACAAGTAGATTCTTGTTCTCAGCTCTATAGAAAATAGCTTTTCTATCATACAAGTAAGGACTTCCTAAAACATTTCCACATATATCCAAAGGAATTATGTCTAACTCAACCTCATCTACAAATGCTGACCCAAAAGAAAACTGGAGTTTTCACGGTCTAGTCACTTGTAGCTGTGATTTATCATTCAACCATCCTAATGGGTATGGTTTCTTGTGAGGTGTAGTTGCTAATCCCAATTTCTTTAGAAATCAAATCTACTTGTGAGCCACTATCGAACAAAGTATCAATATTTTGATGTTTGGAAACAACTCGAATATGGAAAAGCTCGTGTATTTTTCTCTCATGTTCTTCATTAATAATAGATTGAGTAGAATTACTAGTAGATGCTTCAGAATTCTTACCTTTTATACCTGTGGCTACAATGATTTTTTCATCTCTCGAGTTTGACTGCAAATCTTTCTAAATAGCTGCAGCATTCTTCTTCTTCTTGCCTTCAGACTTCTTAGGTCTCAACTCTAGATGCAGAATCCAACAGTGCTCATCATCATGCCCATTCCTTTTACAGTGAGTGCATGAAAATTTGCATTTTTATGTAGTGTTAACCTTCCTTTCTTTCCACTTCTATTTTCTTTTCTCCTTGCTCTTGCTTGCAGTGGGTTGGGATGGTCCCCCAATGTTACCGAGAATAGTGTCTATGTAGAACTGCTAATCCCACTAAGGCTGGTAGCTACCTTAGAAACAAACACAGTAAAACTACTTTCGTTTTCCTTTATGAGAGATAGATGAGAGAAGAATAAAGGAGACCAACCTCTGTCTTGTGCTTGGTTCCTTGCTTGATTCCTCTCTCTTCTGATAGTCCTTTGCTACTTGCTTTCTTATATACCCAGCTTCAAAGAGTACCTATAGAATCAAAGCAGTATAAAACTATACGAGAACATAGATCTATTATCATAAACAATTTAGGATCAGATGTAAATTGACCATACAAATGCATAGAACATAAATCACACAAGAGTATGGAGGAAAACTTGAATAGCTTTATTGATAATCAAGAAAGAGCCAAGAGAGTTACAACCAATTTTTCTGACCCAGCATCATCCTCTCAGCAAGTAAGCCCTTCTTCACCTCATGAAAAGTTGAGATAACCCAACACTATGATGTTGCCTCAAGAAACCAACAACAATTCCTTACAAGATGCAAAATTCCAGCCTCTGGATCTCTGGGATTGTTACAGGAAAATGTGTCTACTCAGAACTGTTTATCCCACTAAGGTGTGATAGCTACCTTAGAAGCAAACAAAGTAAAGCTACTTTTGTTTTTCCTTTATAAAGTATAGGTAGAGAGGAACAAAGAAGACCAACCTTTGTCTTGCACTAATCTCCTGGTTTGATTCCTCTCTTCCTTGATAGTCTTTCGCTACTTGTTCCCTTGCACGCCCAGCTTCATAGAGTACCTGTAAGATCACAGTAGCATAGCACTATACAAAGACATAGATCTATAATCATAAACAATCTAGGATCAGATGTAAATTGACCATACAAATGCAGCAAACATAAATGACACAAGAGTATGGAGGAAAACTTGAATACCTTTTCTTGATAAACAAGAAAAATCCAAGAGGAGTTACAACCTGTTGTTCTGACCCAGCATCAACCTCTCAGTAAGGAAGCCCCTCTTCACCTCATACAAAGCTTAGATCACCCAACAATCTGATGTTTGTCTCAAGAAAACAACAACAATTCCTTACAATATGCAAAATTCCAGCCTCTGGATCTCTGGGATGAGGGATCCATATATAGATATCTGTAAGGGAGATGAGTTAGATTATGATTTGATTATTGTCTTCCCTCTGATAGTTCTTACTTCCACTTGGAGATTGATGATCTCTTACTCATCCTTGGTCGAATTCAGAGAGGCAAGTGTCATAGGAGAAGTCTCTCGAAGATTCCATGCTTCTCCACCTTGCGGATTGACCCTGCCATTTGTCTCTTCTTACCCATCCCACCCCATAGAAGGGATTTTTGAAATGAAATGCACCTAATGTGTGTATTTAGGTGAGATGCAATGCACTTTGCCTATGGAGCAGGTGAAATGGTCAAGTTTGGACTAGTTCTGAGTAGTTTTTCATGGAGAACTTCTGGGAGAAGCTGTAATCAGTTGACCTTGTTCTTTTAGGGGTTGGAACAACACCTTTAGAGACTTAGGAGACCTTAGTTTATGGACATTTATGCTTGGGGTTGTAGTGCCCAAAAATGTCTATAACAGTTGCCTCCTAAAGCATGAGGTCGTTAATCTTTTTTATGTCGGGTGAAATGCTTTATCATGACGATCCAAAGTTCTTTCAAGCTAGAAGGAGACCTGTAATAAGATACAATACAATACATTATCTTCATAATATTTTCATGATCTAGCTGAGGCGGGCATTCCCATGCTCAGCTTTATAAATTCATTTTCATGTACATAGGACAGACAATCGTCTAAGTGTAGACTGATGATTCTGGTAGAGCCATCGTCCCTTAGATTGGATGATTATTTGTGCAACAATGATGTACATTTGATGTCTTTATTTTCCTGAATATATATCGCAGCCCAGATGGATGAAACTAGATACGGGGTCTTCAATCTCATTCGATCTTCACTCAATGTACAAGTCGATCCATGTGAGAGATGTTCTGGAGTCGAACATGGAAATACATCGCCTGATTACCAGCCAATGATGTAAGCTGTTAACAGGCGCGAGAGGAATCACCGATAATGATAATGATCCTCAAGGTACTGCAGCACAATTCATGTGATGTGAATAAGGGACATGGCATCGAACACCACGCAAAATCTTTTGGTCGAAGGCCATTGATGTAAACCTGTAGCCAGAAGTGAGAAACTTGCCATTGAGGCATGCAAGCTTCAAAGTACTGAAAGGGGTGTTCCTAGATTGACTTCTTGGATAATGAGTTGATGTCGACAAGAAGCGATCCGTCATAGGAGGGCCTTAATGAATCCCACATCGATGACATGGAACGGAGCAAATGATTTTAATGGAGGTGAAAATGATCTGGTGATATAAGGTTCAGGGTGGCGGTCATGAAAGAATGGAGCGTAAATGTATTGCAGCGGGTGAGACACAAGTGGATTCTCTGAGTGACTTCTGTTGAACATATCAGCGACACTGACATGATGGATTGTAGCATTAACCACAAATATGGATGGCGTCATGTGACCATGGTGATGTGACCAGTGAATGGAACAACCCAACCCGACTTGGATGCGGAGTGAAACTGTCATGTTCAAGAGTGACTTGCTACCAACAAAGTTTCTTCAAGTTTCTTCCCAATTTTTCCCTAGTCATTGCTGACCAGTACCTCTTTATTTTTGTCAAGCTTGAGGAGGATAACATATGCTTGTTCTATAATTTTCCCTTCGAGAAAACCCATCGCTATGTTTTAACGAGCCTAGCAATAGTGAAACTCGTTCTTGTATGTCATGGACAAGTTTTTCGCTATTAGGTTTTAATGAGTTTAACGATGAAGATAACTCGGTCCTTTTCAATTTTAGAGAGTCTAAAAAGGGACGTAAAGAAAACTCCAAAAATCCTTTTTCATCATCTAATCCCTTAAGTCCGAAAAAGTATAAAACAATATAGAAAGGATGAATTTTTTGTACTTTTAACGAGCTGAACAAAACAAGAGCTCGATCTTTTTATGTAATAATCCCTCAGGTCCAAAAAGATTAAAATCTAGAGGAGGGATAGCACTTCTGGTCACTTTAACGAGCTGGAGAGGCCAATGGCTAGGCAATCTTTTCATATTTTACGAGTCAGTTGAAAAGAGCTTAAAGGAGACTCATCTTTGAGGAACGAGTGATAAATTCGGGTATTAGCTGATTCCAGGTAAGGTTTGGAATTTCCCAATCACGGCAGTGTTATAAGGATGGCTAACAGGATCACTCTTCTCAACTATTCCTCGAAAGGGGTAAACAATCAAGTGGAGGTGAATGATCGGCCAATACAAAGTGGAGGTGATGACGAGAACACGACCAAGGCTTCAAAGGCTGAACTACTACATTCACGATGGTTATTTACCGGAAATTGGTTCATTTTTTAATGAGCTTAAACGTTGGGGGAAACATTTGATCATTGCTTATGTTTATTTTTTAATGAGCATGAAGCCCGCGTTAAAACTGCTCGATTAATCCAATCGTATAATAAGAATGTCTCATATATAAAAACGGAATTATTTCAAAGCTTTGCCCCACATCCTTTCTTTATGCAAGTTAGGAAACTACCAATCCTACGAGTTTAAAGGGTTAGAGGACCTACAAATTTAAAAAAATAAATGGTCTCTCTTCGCTCACATGCCAAAAGGTTTGCATGCCCCCAGGTACAGAGACATAGAGTTTCAAGGTTACCCCGCAATTTCGCAGACAAAACATTTGTTTTGCCAAAAAATGCCTACCTCTTTTAGGTTATCAAAGATTATTCTATTTGTACCACAAACAAAATACTTCTTCGGCGATGTCTACCAAAATAGACAAAGGTGAATGGCACCGATGCCTCCACTCACATAACTTTGACGAGGGAATCTTGTTCCAGTCTAACCCCCTTTTCCAATTATAGACGGGAGTGTCAGACTAGTCATATATCTCTCACAGAAACCTACCCTATACCTGAAGTTTTCCTACCAAAGCGGACCAGGGTGCATGCCTCCTGGGTTTCAGTCATGTCCCCCGAATCACTCGCGCTCATTAGGAGGACGGACTGGGGATTGATGAGACATTCCTTCCGTGAAAAGACCATTCAGGGATGGTATATGACTATTTGCTATGCATGAACTAGGGAATGAAAGCTAGTCTACGAGCTTGACCACTCTTCCTTCGTGCAGAGAACATATTACTCTAAATAATGAGGAGACAATGGCTCCCATGCAATAAATATAGTCTCGCCCAAGGAGTAGATTATAATCCAGGGGTCCTTGGACTACCATTACGTTCATGTGAATGGTTTTCCCTCTCAATGTTATGGGCACATTGGGAAGGATCCCTAACGATCGACTGGTTCCTTTGTCAAATCCTGTTAGATTTCTCATCTCAGGCAAAAGCGATGGCGAACTAAGCACTTTCCAAGCAGTCGAGGAAAGGATACTCACAGAGGCCCCTTCATCTATGATGGTACCGGCCATAACCATTCTATATATTTGAGCAATGATTCAGAATGGTATACTGGCCGGTAAACGGGGTCTGCCTAGTAGATTCTAGTCAAAGGAAACAACTAGGTTTCTTGGAGGTGGGACCGAATAGACGGCCGGGTACGACTCTGACGAACTTCCTTCCTATGGTAAAGGAATGGGTAAGTTGCCCCCATGTTCATTGGAGTCTGTGCTTACAAAAAGAATTTGGATGGTGTCATCTTTGTTCTCTTCGGTGAGTGTATCATCTGAAGATGGAACCTCTGAAGGCAAGACTGGGTCAACTACCACCTCGACCTTTTGACTTTCATCTGGTATGGATTCAGATGGTTTTTCTTCAATGATAGATACTTCCGCTGACCACAAGGGCGTGTCAGCTGGATTTTCAACTAGTGATGGACTCGGCAAGAGTTTTTTATATCCAGGAGGAAGCCGTAATGGTGAAACTGGACGATCGTCCAAAACTCTTTCAACCTCGTCTACGAAGGGACAATAGTGGATGGCGTGATCGCCTTCACACAGTTTACAAGGAAATTTGCACTTTGCTTTTTGTCCAAGGGCTTCACTTTCACTAGTTGATGGTGCGTTTTCAACATGATCATCAGAGGTTGATGACACCGGGTTGTGCAAATGAGGAGACCAGTCTCTTAAGATCTGAGGGATGCAAGGACAATCTCTATGATAATGGTCTCCTTCGCAAATGACACATGGTGATTTAGGCCTATTGAAAATAATACTGAGAGGGGGGGTGAATCAGTATTATCTAATTCTTTTATTAAATCTTCCTTATTTGTTCTTTGAATTATTTTTGCATGTCAGTACCATAAAATAATGAGCATGAACAAAGAAAAACAGATAGTCACACCAAAGAACACAAGATGTAAGGTGGAAACCCAATGTGGGTGAAAACCACCTGCTGCAATATGTCTCTATCTTCTTTCAAATTAGAAACTTCTTTTACAATGGTTTTGTACTGGTGCAGTCCTTTACCAGTACGCAAGCTGCAACCTGCAGAGAGCTACAACTCTCTCTCTCTCTTTTTCCAGTCTCTCCTGGAAGGGAGCTACAACCCCCTACTTCTTTTCATAAAGCATCAAATGATCATCAAGTACATAAAAGTTACAGTCCACTACAGTTATCAGATCAACAATAACAAAACTAACCTAGAACACCTTATCAACAGAAAAATTCAATCAACAGAACATCTTAAGACAGATACGCAGTTTTCTTTTCTGTGGCCTGCGTCGCTACGCAGTTCACCTTCTGCTTTCCTGCGTATACCCGCAGAAATCCTTCTGCCGCACTGCGTGCCCACGCACTGTTCCTTCAACCGCACTGCGTACTATTACTACAGGTACGCACCCAGAGACATTATCACGCCGCGTACTGTTACTGCAGGTACGCACCGAGAAATACTATGGCGCCGCGTACTTTTACTATGCGTACGCACCTGAACCTTAGTCGCTCTGCGTACCCACGCAACTCTCCTTCTTCTGCTCTACGTACCCATGTAGGTCTCCTGTTTCTGCTCTGCGTACCCACGCAGATCTCTTGTTTCTGCTCTGCGTACCCACGCAGCTCTTCTGTTAAACACCTGCGTACTTCTGATTAGGGCCAAATAGGCAGTTCACCAGAGTGGCATAGTTGCTCAGATCTGATCATGCGCTCGAGAGATCACCCTTCATAGATTCACCTTCAACTTCCCTTTCATATAGATCAAGCTTTTAAGACCATAACCCAATATTTCAGATCTAAAGATATTCAATTGCAAAAGATGCTTAGCCAAGTGATCTCCTTTGCTTTATATAGGCAAGCTCCTCCTAAAATCATGGAACAATACCACGAGCCAAAACCGTAATAACACAAATACCGTCGGCTAAATACCAAGAGTAAAACATAAGAAACCCCACGTGTGCTTTTCTCTGCCTTGAAATGTGTGCACTGGGGGTACGCACCTCCTGAACGGCTGGCCTGCGTATCTGGACGCGGTCCCTGCATGGTGTACCTGCGGGTACGCACCTTCTGAGCTGATTTCCTGCGTACTTCTTAATTTTCAACATATTGAGAGCCTTGCCACGGGAGTTGCCATCAAGTACAACATCTGTAACATATAGCCATACCAGAAACATAATGCCAACAATCTCCCCCTTTGGACTTGATGGCAACCTCACAATTTCAGCTTCATTCTCCCCCTTTGACATTAAGGGCAAAGGGGTATGCTCCCCCTAAGAACATACTCCCCCTGAATAACAAAGAACCATAATGCACCATGAAAGAGATAGAGACATATTGCAGCTATTTCCAAGATCTCCTTCCGACCATCCTCCATAATGCCAACAATGCATTATATGCTCCCCCTGAACCTGTACCATCAATCAGAAAAGGTTCAACAATAGGATGATGCATCAACAACCCCCAGCTTTTGCCTGAGGTATTCAAAAGTGTCCCTGGGCAATGGTTTGGTGAGAATATCAGCAACTTGTTCCTTAGAAGGAACATACTCCAACTTGACCTTCTGTTCAAGTACTTGTTCCCGGAGAAAATGGTACTTGATTGGTATGTGCTTGGTTTTTGAATGCATAACAGGATTCTTTGAGATGCTGATTGCACTTGTGTTATCACATAAGATGTGGATTGGTGGTGTACAAGTGATTTGAAAATCCTGCAAAGTCTGCATCATCCAAAGGAGTTGGGTGCAACAAGATGCAGCAGCAACATATTCCGCTTCAGCTGTAGACAAGGCAATTGAACTCTGTTTCTTGCTGAACCAAGATACCAGTCTGGAACCCATAAAGAACGCACCACCACTTGTGCTTTTCCTGTCATCCACGCTTCCGGCCCAATCTGCATCTGTATAAGCATGAAGTGTAAGATCTGTATCTCTAGGATACCATAAGCCATAATTTTGAGTCCCTTGAAGATATTTGAAAATTCTCTTCACTGCCTGAAGATGAGTCTCCTTTGGATTTGCCTAAAATCTTCCAACTATTCCAACTGCATGCATGATGTCCGGTCGGGTACCTGTCAAATAAAGTAAACTTCTAATCATAGATCTGTAGGTTGGTTGATGTACTGCTGCAGATTCATCATTTGCACTGAGGCTACATCCTGTGACCATGGGTGTACATACTGGTTTTGCATCTTCCATACCATATTTCTTCAAAATCTGTTTGAGATACTTGGTTTGAGATAAAAAGATTCCTCCTTCTTTTTGTTGGATTTGCAAACCAAGGAAATATGTCAGTTCTCCTAGCAAGGACATTCCAAATTCTTTCTGCATGACCAAGGCAAAGCTTTGACTCATAGCTTCTTCATTGCTCCCAAAAATAATGTCATCTACATACACAACAAGTATTAGCAATTTCTCATTTTCAACTTTTATATAAAGATTGCTATCTGCTGATCCTTTTGAAAAACCTTGTTGATGAAGATATTTGTCCAAACGGTAGTACCAAGCCATTGGAGCTTGTTTGAGACCATAGAGAGCCTTTTTCAATCTGCATACAAGATTTGGATCATTTCCAAGAATGAACCCATCTGGCTGTTCAATGTATACTTCTTCTTCCAAGTCTCCATTTAGAAAAGTTGATTTCACGTCCATTTGAAATACTTTGAAGTTTTGCAAACTTGAGAGAGCAAGGAACATTCGGATGGCCTCGAGTCTTGCAACAGGAGCAAAGGTTTCTTCAAAGTCTATTCCTTCTTGCTGCGCATACCCTTTACAAACAAGTCTAGCCTTGTTTCTAATTACTTCTCCATTTTCATTCAATTTGTTTTTGAAGACCCATTTTGTTCCGATAACATTCTTATCCTTTGGTCTAGGAACCAGCTCCCAAGTGTTGTTCTTTTTGATTTGTTCAAGTTCTTCATCCATTGCTTTCACCCAACATTCATCTTTGCATGCCTCTTTCACATTTTGTGGTTCAGTGGAGGAGAGTAATGCCAAATAGCTTGAGGCTTCTGCAACTGTTCTTCTTGTTTGTACACCTGCTTCTTTCTGCCCCACAATCTGAGATTCTGGATGATTCTTCTAAACATATCTGGATGGGGTTTTCTCTTCTATTCTTGTCTACTCCTATGGTTCTTCTTGAGGTTCTTCTTGAGGTTCTTCTTCTTCATCATTCTGTCTTTGAGGGTAGCCTTCATCTTCTCCGATGTCTTCATGATGAACTTGCCTATCAATGTATCCCTTCTCATCAACCACTACATCAATGCTGTCAACAATTCTGCCAAGTCTTTTATTGTATCATTTGTATGCTTTGCTATGTGGAGAGTAACCAAGAAGAATGCCTTCATCTGCTCTAGGTTCAAGTTTGCCAAGCTTCTCATCAGTATTCTTAATATAGCATTTGCTCCCAAAGATTTTGAAGTGCTTTACCGAAGGAGTCTTACCACTCCAGAGCTCATGAGGAGTTTGAGTGCTGTTCACCCTGACATTTGTTTTGTTGAGAATAACAACTGCAACATGTGCAGCTTCACCCCAGAAAGTTGCGGGAGTTCCTGATTCATCAAGCATAGCATGAGCCATTTGTTGGAAAGTTCTGTTCATTCTTTCCACAACTCCATTTTGCTGAGGAGTTCTAGTTGTAGAGAATTCTCTTCTTATCCCATGTTCTTCACAGAAATCGAAAAATTCATTTGAGGTAAACTCCCCACCTCTGTCGGATCTGAGGCACTTAATTTTGTGACCTGATTCATTTTCAACCAAAGCTTTGAAGGATTTGAATTTTTCGAATGCTTCATCTTTGTGCTTCATAAGTCCTAGCCAGACAAACCTGGAGAAATCGTCAATGAATAATATCAAGTATTCTTCTCCTCTAGGTGTTCTTTTCCTGAATGGACCGCATGTATCTGTATGTACTAGCTCAAGAGGCATGCTAGCTGATCCTTCCTTCTCTGGAAATTTAGTTCTGGTTTGTTTTCCAAACTGACATGATTTGCATATGGTGTTGTCAGGAATTTTGATATTTGGAAGATCGCGAACTGCCTGATATTTGCATGCTTTCCTTATTTGTGAAAAGCTTAGATGCCCCAACCTCCGATGCCATAGCCAGTGCTCATCATCCTTGCTCAGATAGCATTGTTGTTGTCCTTCTTCAAATATGTACAGATTATTTGGAGTTCTTTTGCCTTTGATCACTGTTTTACCTGTATCAAGATCACGAACAAGACATCCATTTGATCTGAATATAACCTCGGTTCTTTCATCACACATCTGGCTGACACTTAGAAGATTATGCTTCAATCCATCAACATACAAAACATTTCCAGCCTTGACCTTTTCTTTTAACTGAGCAATGCCCTTTCCTTTTATAGTTGTAGGAGTATCATTTCCAAAAGAGACTTTCTTTCCCTTTTCTAGAGCAGAATAAGACTCAAGTTTTTCTTTATCACCTGTCATATGCTTCGAACATCCACTGTCAATGTACCATAGATTTTCCTATCCTTCTGCATAAAATGCTATCCCACATCTTTCTGTTTGAGGTTCCTTTATTCTCCATGTTTTGGTGCTTGAGGCTTGTTCCTTTTTCTGCTAAAACCTGCTCCTGCATTCAGAGTCTTCATGACCAAAGTTATTGCAAATAGAACATTCAGCTTCATTTTGAAGAACCGAAAAGTTGTTATAGGTCCTTTTTGTAATCCCTGTCATACTTCTTTGTTTTTGAGCTTCCCTAGTCATGATCGTTTTATATGCAACACATTGAGCTGCTTTGTGACCAAAGTTATGGCAAGAAAAGCATTGTCCATTGAAGAAACTTCTGCGGTTATCGAATCTACCAGCCAACTGATTGTAATTTCTATTTTCATCTATTCTTGAACCAAATTGAGAAGATTTTACCTGTGGTTGGTTGTAGCTTTTGTTCACCCTTAAGATGGATTGCCCCTGATAGTTTCTATTTGTAATTTGTCCCTGCTTTACCTGATGATCTTCATTGTTCTTTTGCTCATTTCTTCTTGCTGCATCAAGATAACTTTTTGAGGTGGATGCTTGAGAAGTTTCTCCATTATAGCCCAGACCTGTCTTGTTTAGTGGAGACCGCTGCACATTGATAATCTCATCCAAAGTTTCAGATCCTTTGACAAACTTGAGATTAATAGCTTTTGTTTTCTCAATCTCTTTTCTAAGACCAACAATTTCACCTTCTAATTTTTCAAGATGTTTTTCCTTTTCATCAATTTGAAATTGTAGAGTATCAATGATCATGTTCTTTTCTTCTATACATCTCTTGAGTCTAGTAATTTCATCATAAAGTTTATCCACATCTATAGCATCCATATAATCATCATCTTCAAATGCCATTAACAACTTATATTCATTACCTTGTTCATCTTCATCACTGTTTGATAGACCATCACTATCTTCATGAGTGTAGTAGCTTTTCTTATTTGCGTTTTGTTTCTTGTTCCATCTAGCAGGTTCCTTTCCTTTATCCTTATAAGGACATTTTGCAGCATAATGACCTACTCTTCCACAAGCAAAGCATTTAAAAGGTAACTTACCTCTAAACCTTCCAGAACCCCTTTGAAGATTTCTGACAAAATTTGATTCTTCTTCCTCTTCTTCCAGGACGTGGCCTGCTTCATAATAATCTCCTTTGCCTGATGCTTTGAAAGCAGCTTCTCTTCTGTCTGATGGACCTCCCTTTCTCATTTCATAAGCAGTTAGAATTCCATGTAGCTGAGACATAGTAAGAATTCGAAGATTTTCCTTTTCTTCTATTGCAAATACTTTAGATTCAAACTTGGGGGACAATGATCTTAGGACCTTTTCAACCACAATAGCCTCTTTTATTTCTTCACCCAAATTCTTCATACAATTAACAACCTCATCTACTTGAAGAAAATAGTTAGCCACACTTTCATCATTATACATTTTGAGAGTCTCATACTGAATTCTGAGAGTTTGAAGTTTAGCATGCTTTACCTGTTCGTCTCCTTCATAGCTCGTGACAATTTTGTCCCATATCTCTTTTGCGGATTTATAGTGCATTACCTTCATGAATTCTGATTGAGATATACATCCTAATAGAGTACTGACTGCTTTCGCATTTGTTTCATACTTCTTTTTCTCGGCTGCATCTGTAGGAGTAGCTGAAGGAAAAGCATAGCCTGTCTCTACGATGTCCCAAACTTCTGTACCAAGAGATTGAAGATAGGCAGTAACTCTTACCTTCCAATAATTGAAGTTTGTCCCATCAAAAACCGGTGGCCTGATTGCTGCTTCTCTCTTGTAGTTGCTCATGATGAACGATCTACCTTCAAGCGATCAAGCTTCTCTGAAGGACCTGCTCTGATACCAATTGTTGAAAATAATACTGAGAGGGGGAGTGAATCAGTATTATCTAATTCTTTTAATAAATCTTCCTTATTTGTTCTTTGAATTATTTTTGCATGTCAGTACCATAAAATAATGAGCATGAACAAAGAAAAACAGATAGTCACACCAAAGAACACAAGATGTAAGGTGGAAACCCAATGTGGGTGAAAACCACCTGCTGCAATATGTCTCTATGTTCTTTCAAATTAGAAACTTCTTTTACAATGGTTTTGTACTGGTGCAGTCCTTTACCAGTACGCAGGCTGCAACCTGCAGAGAGCTACAACTCTCTCTCTCTTGTTTTCCAGTCTCTCCTGGAAGGGAGCTACAACCCCCTACTTCTTTTCATAAAGCATCAAATGATCATCAAGTACATAAAAGTTACAGTCCACTACAGTTATCAGATCAGCAATAACAGAACTAACCCAGAACACCTTATCAACAGAAAAATTCAATCAACAGAACATCTTAAGGCAGATACGCAGTTTTCTCTTCTGTGGCCTACGTCGCTACGCAGTTCACCTTCTGCTTTCCTACGTATACCCGCAAAAATCCTTCTGCCGCACTGCGTGCCCACGCATTGTTCCTTCAACTGCACTGCATACTATTACTGCAGGTACGCACCCAGAGACATTATCGCACCGCGTACTGTTACTGCAGGTACGCACCCAGAAATACTATCGCGCCGCGTACTTTTACTATGCGTACGCACCTGAACCTTAGTCGCTCTGCATACCCACGCAGCTCTCCTTCTTCTGCTCTGCGTACCCATGCAGGTCTCCTATTTCTGCTCTGCGTACCCACGCAGATCTCTTGTTTTTGCTCTGCGTACCCACGCAGCTCTTCTGTTAAACACCTGCATACTTCTGATTAGGGCCGAATAGGCAGTTCACCAGAGTGGCACAGTTGCTCAGATCTGATCATGCGCTCGAGTGATCACCCTTCACAGATTCGCCTTCAACTTCCCTTTCATATAGATCAAGCTTTTAAGACCATAACCCAATATTTTAGATCTAAAGATATTCAATTGCAAAAGATGCTTAGCCAAGTGATCTCCTTTGCTTTATCTAGGCAAGCTCCTCCTAAAATCATGGAACAATACCACGAGCCAAAACCATAATAACACAAATACCGTCGGCTAAATACCAAGAGTAAAACATAAGAAACCCCACATGTGCTTTTCTCTACCTTGAAATGTGTGCACTGGGGGTACGCACCTCCTGAACGGCTGGCCTGCGTATCTGGACGCGGTCCCTACATGGTGTACCTGCAGGTACGCACCTTCTGAGCTGATATCCTGCGTACTTCTTAATTTTCAACATATTGAGAGCCTTGCCACGGGAGTTGCCATCAAGTACAACATCTGTAACATATAGCCATACCAGAAACATAATGCCAACAAGGCCTGGTCGGTGAAGTGTGTGGATTTTCGCTAGACGACGCTTGGTTTCCCCTTCTCACCTTTGGCTCCTTCTTCTTCTTCTCTTTCTTCTTCTTTTCCTTCTTCTTCTCAGGTACTTGATTTTTGGCTTTACCAACCCCATCAAGCGAAGAGGAAGGAGGAGAGGAAGAATTGGACGAAGTAGAGGGTCGGGGGGTAACTCTGGAATTGTCTAGTTGCTGACTCAATTGTTCAGGAATCGCGGTGTTCTGAATGATGGAGGTTGAGAAAAGCCATACGGGCAAGCCAATTGTCAATCCTGGAAGTGACAATGTGGCCATATGGGGCGCACCAACATCTCCCCAAGAGGAGAAGGGACTACGATTTCCTCCAAGAGGAACTCCTTGGTCGGTGGGCTCCATTTTCCTCAACCTAAGACCAACGTAGGAAAGGTGATAATTATTCTGTTTAAAATAAATTTTAGACGCTTTGACACAACTTGTTTTTTCAATTTTTAAGAGTCGAGAAAAAACAAAATATGACTTTAGTCGCCTTCGATTTTTAATGAGCCTGAAGTGACAAGTGCTCAGATGGACCTTTTCCGTTAAGGAGTCTGAAAAGGAACGAAAGGGACTGCTCCGAAAATCTAGACAGAGGAATTACCAAACCAATCGCAAAACTACAGAATACTTTTTACGGTATGGCAGTCAATCTTCCCGAATGCTGTGTTCAGTGCATTACGATCGATAGGGCGGCAGACATGGCTTCCTATGGATAAAGGATTAAGCCTATTGTGGTCTCCCAAAATATACTCGACAGTACGTGGGAGCACAAGTCCGTACTAGCACTTATCATCTCAAAGTGGAGGAATCACCCAACCAATAGTGAAAACAATAGTTACCAGGCTTTACGATGCCGGAATACGTCTCTAGCCTAGACTTCTAGATGTTGTGCGTTAGGTTCCAAAGCGTTGTTAGATTCATTAAATTTATTTTATAGTTGATCTTGCTTAAGAAATTTGTCTTTCAGGTTCACCACGTGATGTAGATGTACAATTCCTAAAATGCAATCTAAGATGATAAACAGTCGTTTTATCTTCTTTGTGCAATGAAAATCCTAGCTACTAAGGAAAGAGACAGTATTCTTTCAACAAATAGCAAAGAGCACACACTATATGCACTGTCCTAAATCAAACCAATCAAACAGTCTAAATGCAAATGCACATGCATGTATTTTTTCAGCCTTCTTAATATGTGAATGATAAAAAGAAAGCTAATGCGCAAATCTAAATTATTTTTCAAAGCGGCAATTACTAACAAGTTTCTTTTCAAAACAAAATGAGGATATTGACAACACTTTGCGATTTGGAAATGAAAACTTGCTTTCGACACTAGAAAAACTACTAATTCAGATCAAATACAATAGTAACAGGGTAGTCAACTATCAATAGTAATCAGTCTCTCTTCTATGACTGAAAACGACACTTGTGACACTTTCAAATCAAGAAACGACAGTACAATTACGTTACTTCTTTGTAAAGGAGAACTGAAAATGACTCAAAAAATACATAAAAACCTTTACAGTTCTTAGCACAATGGAGGTAGAATAACAGCAAGGAAAGGGGTTTCAAACAGAGGTGCACTGACTACAGGTAGCAAAACTCTTGAATAGATCTGAAAAGAGTGAACATAGAAACCAAAATTTATGAACAATGCCTAGTCTGATCAGCACACCTGCAGCACAGTGAAACTGAAATGCAACGCACCTACTACACTCGGGAAGTGCGCTGAATTTGAGATTCACAGAATAGACAGTGCGTTGGACTAGGCACGAGACTTTGATTGGGTTCCAGGTCACAGTTTGCAGTTCAGTTTAGGGATTTTGGCCGAGCAAGTGGTAGTCAGTAAATCAATCACAGGGCTAGATCTAAGGAGGTTACTAGAGCCACCACAAGGCAATTAGAGACCTTGTAAATCAATTGTTTAAATCATAAACAAAACCCAGAGATTGACTGAAGCAGTGTTGATCTACTTTTCACTTGCATAGAAAATGCAGTTCGAAGGCTAGCTAGCTTGACTTCAGGCTCTGTCTGTAAGTTTATAAAGTAAACAAATGTAGATGGACAAACAATCTACTTGCTCCCCAGTGGAGTCGCCATTTTGTTACCAAGAATAGTGTCTATGTAGAACTCCTAATCCCACTAAGGCTGGTAGCTACCTTAGAAACAAACAAAGTAAAACTACTTTCGTTTTCCTTTATGAGAGATAGATGAGAGAAGAATAAAGGAGACCAATCTCTGTCTTGCGCTTGGTTCCTTGCTTGATTCCTCTCTATTCTGATAGTCCTTTGCTACCTGCTTTCTTGTATACCTAGCTTCACAAAGTACATGTAGAATCAAAGCAGCATAACACTATACGAGAACATAGATCTATTATCATAAACAATTTAGGATCAGATGTAAATTGACCATACAAATGCATAGAACATAAATCACACAAGAGTATGGAGGAAAACTTGAATAGTTTTATTGATAATCAAGAAAGAGCCAAGAGAGTTACAACCAATTGTTCTAACCCAGCATCATAATCTCAGCAAGTAAGCCCTTCTTCACCTCATGAAAAGCTTAGATCACCCAACACTATGATGTTGCCTCAAGAAACCAACAACAATTCCTTACAAGATGGAAAATTCCAGCCTTTGGATCTCTGGGATGACGGATCCATATATAGATGTCTACAAGGGAGATGACTCAGCTTGTGATTTGATTAGTTTCTTCCCTCTGATAGTTCTTGATTCCACTTGGAGATTGATGATCTCTTACTCATCCCTGGTTGAATTCAGAGAGGCAAGTGTCACATGAGAAGTTTCTGGAAGATTCCATGCTTCTCCACCTTGCGGATTGACCCTGCCATTTGTCCCTTCTCGCACATCGCACCCCATAAAAGGGATTTTTGAAATGTAACTCACCTACTGTGTGTATTTAGGTGAGATGCAATGCACTTTGCCTATGGAGCAGGTGAAATGGTCCAATTTTGACCAGTTCTGAGTAGTTTTTCATGGAGAACTTCTGGGAGAAGCTGTAATTAGTTGACCTTGTTCTTTCAGGGGTTGGAAAAACACCTTTAGGGACTTAGGAGCCCTTAGTTTATGGACATTTATGCTTGGGGTTGTAGTTCCCAAAAAAGTCTATAACACCCAACTTCTGGATTTCCATTTTTTCCTCTAGCCTCTAGGTGAATAGCTTGTATAGATACCTTATCTATACTAGTGGGATTAAACATGAGGATTGTATGCCTCATGTTGTTGTGTGGACCACCAATGTACTTCAAAAGAGTCTCTGGTGAGTCTAACGAGATCCCTAGAATCAATGCTCTCTTTCTAAATTCTTGAGTGTATCCTTGCACACTTTTCCCTTTCAACTGCCGAAGAGTTTGCCAGCTCATCATGGCTTATTGCATGTAGGCCAATCAATAGAACTGCTTCTTAATGGCAGAAACAAAGTCACTCTAGAGAGAGATGGTTTTACCATGTCTTTTCATGTCAGCGTGGGTTCTGCCTTCCCACCAAACCAAGGCAGTGCCTCCTAGGCATAGGCTTGCCAGCTGAATTTTTCTCTTATCCATGTTGATGTTCTGCACCTTGCAATACACATCGATTTGTCTAAACCAATTGTCCAAATTTTCAACATTTAGCTCTCCATAATATATAGGAAAATCAAATTTAACATCTAGCTTAATCAAAGATGCTTTCTTATTATGCACAGGGCTATTAGGAGATATGTGAAAGTTTTCCTCTTTCCCTTTTTCTTTTGAGTAGTCATGGGAATGAGACTCATCTTCTTCTTTATCTTGTTTAGAACCTGATGAATCTTCATCCTTATGCTTTCTAAAGTCACTATACATTTCTTCTCTCATAGACTTTATAGCTAGGAAACTTTCTATGAATTGAGGGTCTGGCCCCACAAAACCTTCCTATGACATTGTCTTTTGAGGATAGACTCTCCCAAGTTCAGGATTAGTTGCGACCAACTCTCCTTCTCCTAATTTGAGCTTTGATCTAGTGAGCATTCAACAGCTAAGCCAGCACAAGCTTGTCTAACCTTACAGCTTAAAGCTTTCATACCACTTGATCTAATAATCACCATATGAGTGACCTCAGTTAAAGATTTATTAAATGAAGGTATTACAGACTCATATGCTGGTGTGTGTCTATGTTATTTAAGCAATGGATCGATCAGATTGCCAACAAATAGACAATTGAATAGAAAGATAGCAAAGAAATACAGTAAGAAAATACAAGAACACAAGAATTTAATAAGGAGTTCACCCTATTCTCCAGGGCTACATCTTCGGTCCAACTTTAGTGGTGGCCATATTTTATTGTGTTTCAAGAAGACAATTACAATACAGGGACTCAATGTGAGTTCTCCTGAAGCAGGTTTTGCTTGGCAGGGTGGTTCTTGGATTCCCCAAGCCACTGGACTACACAGACTCTACTTCTTCCTACCAGCTCTGTGACCTTCTGGTCTACAATGGAAAGAGATGAATGTGATGCTCAGTCTGGATAGATTCCTCTATCGGATGGCTTGAATCTCTCAAGCGCTCTGGTGCTCGATGTCGCCGCTAGTCAGCTCGGCCCCCTGTTTCTTTCTGCTTTCACTTAATTTCCTCTTCTCTGGTTTCTGTCTCTCAGTGTTTAGTCCTCCTCTACGGGTTCACTCTAACTAACTCCAAATAACTGTATTCTATCTCTATTCATGGCTTTTAGCCATTTGTTCTAATGCCTGTTCGGTTCCTCTTCCGCCTCTATCGATTCACCTTCTACAGCTGCACTTGGAGTTCCCTGTTCAGTGTCATCATGAACACTCAGGGAGTGGCCATATGTCCTCCTCTAAACGGTGCCAGCCTGATTCATTGATTTATTTCATTAGTTACATCGTGGATGCATTCTTCCTCCACCATGGTGGTCAAACGGATTCCAAATCCTTCTAAAACGCGGCATATTCCTTCATCAATTCCACTTCCTCCATCAGGCGCAATCTCAACCATCTGATCTGGGTCCCCTAGATCCAACGTCATACGCACATTTCCCGTGGTTGACTTGCTCGACCAATAACGCGTGATAAACGGTGGTTTTCTCTCACCTCCGCTTGCCATGCGTCAATCGATATATGGAGTCACCCCGCTCTTATCCAAAACTTCTTACCGTTTGTGGGCACCCTAATCAATACCACCAATTTTCTAGAGCATGGGTCCCACCTTTGTATGTTTGTACTTTTCATTTTTCTGCCCGCGGTTCTCCAGTTCCCACACAGGACCGAGTGCTTGGGCTTTCCCTGCACGGCCCTATTCGCCCAGCACTAATCATGCATCAAAAACCACCTCCTTTTCCTGATCTAGGGCTTCGAGAGGCTACTTTGACCTCCTGAGTAGTCTCCACGGGCCTGGGTCAGCACACTTTGACCAAGGTCGTCATCGTTCCACGCTGACTGCCATCGCCACTAGTTCAGGGTGTTTTTGATTACTGTTTTGGATTCTTTAGATATTTGTTCTGACCTTATACAGTAACGGTTCTTTTTGATAGTTCTTTTATGGATCCAATTCAGATCAGTAATGTTGAAGGATATATCAACAGAATGACAGAAGTGTGATCTACAACATTTTTGGACATACATGGATGGTGGAAAGGCACTAGAGGAAAGGTTGCTTGGTAGATTCAGTGTGGTCTCTAGATGCATAGTACTATTGTTGTATATATGATGTACATGTTGTATAATGGTGCTATGTAAATGTTGTATGACAGTGATATGTATATGTGGTGTTGTGTATGTGTTGTATATGCAGTGCTATGTACATGTTGTATATGTGGTGTTATGTACATGTAGTGTTGTGTTCATGTTGTATGTATGGTGCTGTGTAAATGTTGGATATGCAGTGTTGTGTACATGTGGTGTCATGGGCGTGTTGGATATGTAATGTTGTGTACATATGGTCATGTGCACACGTTGTATACACAATGTTGTGTAGATATGTTGGTATTTACATATTGCATATGCAATTTTGTGTACATATGGTTCTATGTACATGTTGTATATGCAGTGTTGCGTAAATATGGTGTTGTGTACATGTTGTACATGTGGTGTTCTGTGAATGATTATACATGTGGTGTTGTGTGCATATGGTGTTGTATACATGTTGTACATGGGGTGTTGTTTGCAGGTGGTTTTGTGTACATGGCATCCATGTGGTGATGTGTACATGTGGTTTTGTGTGCACATCATGCATGTGGTGTTGTGCACATGTTGTGCAGGTGATGCTATGTTCATGTGGTGTTGTGTACACATTGTGCAGGTGTTGTTGCATACATGAGGTGTTGTGTACATGTTTTGCAGGTGGTACTATGTACATGTTGTACATGAGGTACTATTCTACATGTGGTGTTGTGTATGTGTTGTACATGTTGTTTTGTGTACATGTGGTATTGTGTATGTGCATTGCATAGTCGTGGTATCATGACATGCATATTTCTTGCATTGTATTATGTGTACATATATGCATTTTGTTGTACACTGGGTGTGGGTGTATGAGCTATGTTGTACACTAGGTGTAGGTGTATGTGTTGTGTTGTATGTCGGGTGTAGGTGTATGTATTGTGTGGTGTTGTATGCCTTGTGTGGGTGTATACCTATGATGTACACTACGTTTATGTATACATGGTTGAAGATAAAGAACTGGGTGCTTTCTAGACAAGGAAACTGATTTGATGTGTATATAGAAAGGACAAAGAACAAATATAGATGGAAAGGAATACTGGAAGGATAAGTATCAATATTTTATTTTAGTTTTAAATATGAATGTGATCTATGAATCTGATTTATGATTGTTACATGTGATTTATGATTTTGATTTATGATGGTTGAATTATGAGCTAACTAGATGTGATATGTTTATACATGATGATTTGATCAAGAAACTATTTTGACATGTTGTGACACAAAGTAAACAGAATTGAAAGTGTACCTTATTGATGGGCCACCAATGAGGTATGATTTGAATTTATTTCAATTTTTTTTAGTCTAAGGGAAATTATGTGCTTATTACAGGAAAACATGGAACATGTCTGTGTTGGGTAGTTGAAACTAACTACAAGCATTAGAGACAACAACAAAAGGAATTGGAACAACTAGTAGTATGTTGGTAAAGCACCTCGTGAGAAAGGCCATTGTGGGACACTTGAACCCAATATAGTCAATCAATTTCCAAGGGCATGCTATGACTAGTATGATGGTTTTGAGGTAGCTATATGCCTTGTTTTTTTACCTTTCAATGTGTTGAAGCCTTGAAAATTTTGCCAACATCTTGGGGGAAAACCACCCGGTCGGGGACTTATATATCGTCCCTTATCCATTTGTATTAGTGGCTCCGACTAGATATAATGGGACCAATTTCCCAATAAAAATGTGATAGGATGGATAGGGTATTGATGACAAAAAAAAACTAAGTGATACATGGGGTGGTTTTCAACTGTAATACATGTATATGTAGCCTATCTATTTATTAACCAAGATTTACTTATGTTTATGCGATCTAAAATGATTATCTTTAGTGTGTGATAGTGAACATTAATCAAACACTAATAGGAATGAAAAGCTTTTAAAATAATTATTTTGATTAAATATCTAATCAAAATAATTTATGAGACATATATCACATTTAATCACGTTCAAACATTGTTGATATACGTGTTAAAGATAACAGTTCTAGCATTTTCAGAAGTGAATGGATACAAAACTGCATTAAAAGAGACACATATAACAAATAATATAAAGAGTAATGGCTATCAATTCATCAAAAAATAAATATAGAACGATAGAAGTATCCGATGCATATGACTCTCTTCATGAAGTAAAAAACTCCAATACCGTATTTTTTATTAAGATGATTTCAAAAGTAGAAGAGTACAAGATTTCAAAGCCTTTTTAACAAAACTTTAGGACTCTGATCCAGTCATTCTATTAAGACAAAAATCAAAAGTACAAAAGTTCAATCTTTCAAATCTTTTCTTTATAAAATTGGGTACCCCTTCTTCATAGACATGAAAGGGTTTATATAATAAAAATAAAGTACCAAAATAGATTTTACATGCAAGTTCTGAGGAGGTTTAAAGAACTCTCCTTAAACTAGGTGACAAAAATACATAAATTGAAATTGTTTCAATGACGAGCTCAAGAATGTAATCATGTCTAATCTTTCACTTATTGTCTGAGATCATAAATATCCATCATCAACTTGACTTCAGGAGGCTGACTCGTGCTCATGCGCAACTTTCTTGTATACACTGCATCTGAAAGAGTAGGAAGCATATGTGTGGATGAGTCAAAAAGGTAGCGTAGCATTAGCCACTGACTGTGTGGCTTCACCAGATATTCCCAATATATTTCCCAGTCTATTTTGGTCAGCTATTTAATTACCTCTTCTTTCGATTTTGAAGTTTCTTTCCATTGTGTTTCTAGGACTTTGATATCAGGGAAACTCCCAGGTGGGCATTCCTGTATCAAGATAGCATTGTGAAAATTATCATTGATGGTTTCAATGATATTATTTGCAACATCGGTTGCTCTGGAAACTACTCTTTCTGCCTATTTCAGTCAAATATCCCAATCAGTAAAGAGGATTTTATTATGTTATTCCTTTATCCTTGGAATATCTATTGCTTTACCCTCTGGAGTATCCTACCATGTTATGTATCCTGACATATTATCATCAATCTCATTAAAAGTCACCTTCATATCAGACTCTTTATTCATTATTGAATCACTTTTCTTGCACATTGGATTGGTGATAGACAACTTTTGACAGAACATTGTGTGCTTCCTAGATAACAAAGAGTTGAGCTCTAATGCTTCCTTTATAAAATAATCAACCTTAGGATTATCCTTCAACTAATCCAGTGAACATTGTAATTGTTTAATTTGGATATCCTTGGAATTTGTTTCTGGATGATACAGGAGATTCAATTGGTCAAAGATCTGTTGTAATTAGGAAATTTGACTTTTAATTTGATGATCAAAATTTTGTCTCTCCACTGCTAACTATTGCTCTAGCCATTGCATTCACTCTTATTTCTCTCTTACCAATTGTCTGACTTCAACTACCTTGTCAATAGTAGTAGATGCATAAGCACCTACAAACTGTGACAATTCTGTGAAATTTTCTGAAGGATCTATGGAGGTATCCTTCCATACTATATCCATAGGTTCATTGTTAGGAATTACTATTGATGATAGTTTTGTTCTCCTCCTTTTCTTATGTCTTTTTACCACAACCTGATGTTTGGGATTGTAAAAGACATTAAGAGGAAGGATTTCTTCCACCCTAAGAATGATTTCAGATGAAGGGAAGGCCACGTTGATCTCAACTTCCTCTTTAGTGATAGCTTTGTGAGTATCCCTTTGAGTAAGCGAGCTTTGTCTACTGTTTTGGGGTGTGTTGAATGTTTTTTCCATCTCTACATATTTTCCCCTTTGTTTTCCTCTAAGCTTCTAGTTAAATTATTTCCATGCTTCATCCATCTAATTCTTGAAAGGAGTTTCATTTGCATGTAATTATGTGGATATATCTTCCAATTCTATCTCCTTGGAAGTTTTTCCTGATATCTTTTCGACATCCTTTTCTGAACTCTTCTCTGAATTGTTCTTTGAGTTGTTCTTTGAGCCCTATTCTGAATTATGCTCTGAACTATGTTTCGAGCCTTGTATCGATTTTTGTCCTTACTTCTGCTGAGAACCTTTTTTTGAACCCTTTTCTAAATCTTTGTTTAAGTCCTGCTCCTCTTGAATAATTGGCTGAGGGATCTTTAACAGATCCAAATGTAAACTTTGTAGTCTTTTCCTCCTATACTGGTGGAATTGAGATAGCCTTTGTGGATCCAGTTTCAAAGTAGCCAAATGTTGCACTTGTGAAAGAAGCTCACTAGACTCAAATAGGTTGTCATAATCATCATACTCATGGTTGAACTGTGTAATTTTCACTTGACCAGTGTCGTTCTGTGCAACTTTATTGGGGTCAAAATGTCTGTCGGGAATAGTGGTAATTTTGAAAGATGTAATATGATCTATTTCAAGTACATCATGCTTGAAATCATGTAATGCATAAACACCACATTGGAGGGGAAGGAAGGCTAATCTCCCTAGAAAGATATTTATCTGGGACATATAATGGGAGAACATGGGGAGGTTCTAAGCTTCCATATACTCGGATATAAGTAAAAGTTTCTTCTCCAAACCACCTACCTATTAGTATAAAATCAATTTTCACCTCATCCGACAATCTTGAGGCCCTTTTGTCAAAAACGGCTTGGTGGATAGGTAGCATAATTCCTTGGAAAATATTATAGAAATGGGTGTGGAAATTGGATTCCCATAGGATTTTATCGTATATATTGATGGGGGTGGGATATTTAATAGTCCATTTCCACCCCATGGTTGGGAAACTGGTAGTGAAAAAGACCACATCCATAATGTAGGCACTCATGAAAAATGGTGGGACTACTCTAGTAGAGACATACCAGTGTTGTCTAAACTCCACGAATTGGAAAGTAATACTATTAGATAGGATAATGCCCTAATCCATTATAAAATAATTCATTTCTGCATCAACTAAGGGAACCCACTCAACAGAGAACTTAGTTGTATTGACATGCCCAAACAACCTACACATCATAATTGTGATATAAGAATAGGGAGTAGCGAGAGACGATATAGAATATATACCCGATTTCTCATGCTTGTGTTTGTTCTAGTTGGATCTCCATTGCTTAATTGCGTCTGATGGCACATCATTTTCACCTGTAAATTTCTCGAGAAAGGCTTTGTCATATACCTTATGTGGGTCTGGTATATGATACATTCTCTTTAAGTCTTCTGCTGTGAAGTATCATATAACTATTTTCCTTGAAGTCTTGAATGTTCGATCGAAAATATTAATATTTTCAATTATCCATTTTACCATATCAGTGTAAGGTAAAATCTTAGGTCTAGTAGCAATTATATGAAGAAAAGAGCTGGTAGATTCAAAATGGAAGGCTTCAGAAGAGGTAGTAGCATCTGTTGTTGCTACTCTTTGAATTATCTTAGGACCCTCACTCTTTAGCAATTGCTACATGATTTCCCATGAGGACATTCCATTATCGATTATGCATGTCGTATCTGAGAATAGTGGGGGAATTTTTGTTATATCAGAAGAAGAATATTGTTAAGCCTCCATGGTTTTTTTCCTTTCTTCGACTTAGTCATCTTGTTACATAGTTATTTCTCCAGCTAAACCTGCAAATTAAGAACACAGAGGAACAAAGAGGAATTGGTGTGAAATGTGGAAAGATACAAACATACAAGGCTTGAAATGATGGGAAGGAAAGTTTAAATTCGAATCAATCTATATAGGCCATCAAATCACCTTGGTATTTTAAATCATAAATATTGTCAGAATTCTTAAATAACTGAAATCATGGCTTCTCGTGGTTATTTATTATCCATTAATATATCGCATCACAAAAACTTTTCAAATGGTATATAAAACTTATCTTCACGTACTATGCTGATATGCGATAGCGATATCACTGTATTGGTTCATTGGGTATGGGAGATGTGCGATGCGATAACCACAATATCACAATTGGAGGTTTTGGGAGTAGAGGAGAATGGATATGGCCAAAGGCTTTGTGCATGTGTGAAATCTGAAGAAATGATGTGGCGTTATAGCCGGCCCAATGGATTATTAACAAGTGTAGATTTTTTTTAGTTATTTAGTTTTATGATTTTCTTTAAGTGCACCTTTTAAGAAATAACTTTATCGCAATAGAGGGAATGAGAAGTGAAACAAGCAGTGGGTTTTTTTATGGTTTGTGATTTAATCAGATGTGAGATGTTTATAGACTTCATGCCTTATTTTATCAGGTCTGATTACTTATCATATTTCGCAATGGGAATGGTCCTCGACCTTTTCTTATATCATTTTCGTTATAAGATTGTGATGTGATCAAGTTCAGTCATGAAGTAATTTTGTCAATACTTAAGCCCTTTAAGGAATATACATGCTTGGTTCTCGGGGACTATCCTTTATCGCATCCCAAGTTTCGAGAGGGTACGAACAAAGAATTTTTTCTTTGAGACTTTGTGATATGTGATATCGTAGGGATTTTGTTTAAGGTAGGATTTATTCAAGTCATTTGGGCCTGATTGGATCTGTTTATTCAAAAATCAAATTTTTTCTTTCAAAAACCCTAAGCTATGCTATTTTCCTATGTTTTTAAATTTTTAAGGGTCCTCATTTATTTATACAATAATTTCCTAAGACATTTATATATAAATAAATGGGGGGATTGTTACACAATATAATAATTGGCCATTCATTGGAAGAATCAATTATCTTTGATTTATAATAATGAAATTTCTAAAACTTTTCTAAGTAAAAATAATTTAGGAAAGGAAAAGTATTTTTGAAATATTTAGATAAGTGACATTAGTCTGAATATAAAATCTCACTTAATCATAAATCTTTTTATATCCTCTTATATATGCAAATACTTTTTGTCTATATAAATCTTTAATTCATTGTAAAGATAAACTAGGGGGACTTTTACAACTTAACATTTTAATATATTCATTTGTCATAGGTAGAATCACTGTTGCCAGAAAGCATTCATAGGCTTTGTTAGTCCCTAAATCTACCTCAGGCTGAGAAAGGTAGGATCTAGGATAACATCAAACCACGCTTAACCTAGTAGCTAGCCCTACCAGGTCGAGAGAAGGCTCTCTCATTGTCAATCTCAGCAAAATATGATCAATGAGGCTTGAGATGACTGATTTGAAGACTAATTTTAGGCTAGGTATGTGTGCAGGAGATTTTGATTAAATTTTGATGATGTTTTGTTGGCTCAAATGGAAAGTCAGATTTGGGTCTGGGGAATGAGGCTCAGTTTTTGCAGAGTTCTCTATGGGGAAAGGTAGGAAAATGATTTGGTACTTCAAATTGAATGAAATGGAGAACTTTAGATAGGTGAGGAGTTGAAGAGGACAAGAAAGTCTCATGGATCCTCTTCAAATAGCTGAAAACATAAATAACTAGACAAACCCTAGGTAAAGCACTACAATTTCAATAGATTCTACCTTTATCCTTGTTTTATTTAGTTAAGATGAAGCAAAGAGAGATGATGGCCTACATAAAACACATGTAAACTTATAATTATAGAAGGAAACACAATACCAAAGCAAGATGCCACATGAATCCCATAAAGTGCTGCAAACCCTGGTCTATTCCTTAGCCAAACTGCTGAAATGTGTCTACAATGAAGCTCCAAGCTTTCTCAAAAGTCCAACCCTTGCTAATGACTGAAAAATCAGAAGATATAGGCAAACAACAACTCATCCTAGCCTCTAGCGATAGAGATCATAAGTTCAGGAGCTGTTACAACAAATTCTATACTGAGAACTAAAAAGTAGGCAGTGGAATAGCTTGCCTCTAAAAACTAGGGAACTGATTCATTCAGTTGCAAACTACCTTTTCATGAATGAGTCTACCTCTATGAGTAAAAATTTAGCATAATTACATCAAAATCCATCAATTCACATTAAATTACATCATGCGTTTGACAATTAGAAGTAGAGAAGTCAAAATGTCAAGAAACTAGGTGAAAAACAGAGTATTTTGGCCAAAATGAGCAAAATTCCTCCAATGCGCCACACTGATTTCCCTATGCATAGCGCCTTTTTGCAGCTACTTTTGGAGGCCTTCCCAATGTCCAAATTTTCTCCAAAGTGTGCTTGTTGGAAAGGTCTACTTGTCTACTTTCTAGAAAAGGTATAATTTTTTAATTTGGCCTCCATTTGCCCCTCCAAAACTGAATTCTCCCAACATTGCTTCCTGTGTGTCCAAAAAGGGGTAGAAAGGTCATTGTTTAGGTGTTTTTGATCTTTTTGGAAGCTCAAAACTTGTCAAAATTTCTTTGCCATTGGTAGGCATGCATATCTTTCCATGAAAAATCTAGAAATAAAGGAGGTCTCCATCAAAAGCGATCTCGAGGTGGTTCGGCACATTGGGCAGAAAACCCTGTTTTTAGGCAAAAATTTCCAAAATTGAAAAATGTGTCCCAAGTTTTTTGAAATTTGGGCTGAGTGTCCTCCATTAATTTCTATGTTGGGCCAAGGAAGCCTTAGCCAAGATCTGAAGTCTATCTTGTTCTTTTCACTTCCTCGATGCCTTCCTCAACTTGGACTTCAAGTTTCTGATTCTTGCCTTGCACACTTTGTTTCTGACCAGGTAGTGGTAGGCCATGTGCCTCAACATAGTTTTCTCCCTATTGGCCTTCTCTAGAAACTTTTGCAAGTGGATATTTGCTCTCTCAATCCAAGCCTCACGATCAGCATTGATTTCTTGTTCAAGTGGTGTGAGCTTCACTTTCCTCCTCTTGGCAGCTTGCCGGCTTTATCCTATGTTTTGTATCTCCATAATGGCTTGTTGATCCTCTAGCTGCTTGTTTCTTTGCTCCAGAAATTTGATTATCCACTTGGATATTTCTAGGTTGAGAGAAAAATCATTAATGTCTATTTGTTGCTCCTGAATGATCTCCTTGAGCTTTGAGCTTTGTGGGCACAAATCGGTGTCATCATCGTGAGTGAGAATAAAATTTGTCTCCTGCCCTCCTAAAGGCCCATTATCATGTAATGGCCTCTTGCGCTTGTCCTGAACCTACTCTGTTGATGGAGGAAGCGAGATCCCTTCCACCACGGGTGGAGATAATACTCGGTTTGCTGCTGCAAACAACCTTCTAGTGCCCTTTTGGTAGGTGATAAACACTGGCACACTAGTGGTTTGTGTCTCATGAATCTCTTGCTGATGTGAAGATCCACTTGTCTCATGAAAATATACTAGAGGTACTTAATGACCTGTGAAGACCTCATGTGAGATGAAATCCTCCCATGAGATGTTCTGTAAACCAAGTTGATGCAAGACCACAATTTTGATTAGTGAAAAATGATATATGTTGTTATATTGCTGCTGAGGAGAGTTCCTATGCACTAAGGTGGTCATCTTCTCAATGTTATGGCAAATAAAATAGGGGAGATTCATCATTCTCACCCTATTAAAGTGCATCAACAATCAGATGTGACAGGCGTATAGGCGATAAAACCGGCCCTAACAGCTGAAATACTTAATTATGAGTTTCATTAAGGAGCATATGAGTCTTTCAGATACCAGAAGGGAAAAAATCTACTGAGATGTCTCTGATAAATAGCCTTGATTTAAGGCTCATAATGTTCTCTATCAATCTGTTGCCTTTTATTCCATTGCTCACCAACATTTGGAATGCTAGTTGCTAGAGAAATAGACTCTGGTGTCAAGGTGAATGTCACACCTGCTAGAGTGACTTGGCCATTATGAAGATGGAGCACAAACAAACTGGCCAACTCATGATGGTACTGGACTCTCTATACCATCTCACAGAACTGATAATAGGATTGGTGTTGAAAGCATGTGACAGCAAGATGGCAGGCCTGCAGCTCGGCAAGTGAAGTAGGCTCCTCTCGTATATGTTAACCACCCTTGTGAGGTCTCCTTGGTGCATGCCTTTCTCTAGAAGAATCACTGTGTGTTTCCTCATCTCAGTCATAGGGAGAATCAGACTCCCTATTTTCCAATGTTAGATGAGTATGAAGAGATTTATGGTCTCTTTAGTTTCTTGCTATCAAGGATGAGAATGTATGAGGGACTGTGGAGGGAGAGGGTATGAGGGGTTTTGGGAATGTTATTGACAGGATTTAGGGGAATAGGGGGTTTAGGGAATGCTATTAGGACAACAATCAGGGTTTGGGGATTTTTAACTAGGGTTTTGGATAGTGGGAGTTAGGGATATGGGAATAGTAATTTGGGGATATGGGGTTTGGGGAAATGATTTGATGAAACTGGAAAATGAATGAGGGAATCAAAGAGTGAAGGAGTGATGGAGTGGAATTGGCAGAAAAAACACAAATTGTAAATCCTATGTAACTATTTTTTGAAAGGAGGTAGGGTTTTAAGTTTTTTTCATCAAATCACCATAAACTCTAAGAGAAACTCAATCACTGGCAGTGGAAGAATGCTTGACTTACTTGAACAGGTGGAAATTGAGCAAACTTGGCAGTTTGGATGAGCTTGTGGGTGGAATCAGGCTTGAAACCCTGTGCGTCATGCCACTCCATTGCACTGCGCTTGTGTATCTTTTGCACTGTAGAGGGCAGCCCAATGCGCCGTGCCAACCCTATGGACCGCACCCACGACCCAATGTGCCGGGCCTCTGAAATTCACACAAATTGCTGCGATTTTGTTCTCTTTCTCCAACACGGACTTTCTCTTGCTCAGTCTTTCTCCTTTAGATGCAAATGAGCTCTTTGAACATGAAAAGTAGTTTATATACAAAAGATTTTAATTTTTCACTCATAAAAACCTACTTTTGTAATGTTTGCATTTGACTTGCTTTTCAAACTCTGTTTTCGGGCAGTTCGCTTTATTTTTCCCTTTGATGAACTGAATGATTTGACTTTTTGTTTGCCTTGCAAGTGATGAATATGTTGAAGCTTGGCAAGGTGACCAAGGTTGCCACTGAAGCTATTACATATGAAAAAACTGAAATTACATCAAATTTATACATGAAAACATAAAATACTCTGTTTTTCCTCAAAACACTATTTTGAGGAAAAAATATCACTGAGTATGTGATTATGGAAATTATTGGTATCAGAATGTTATTTGACCTCCTCATGCACCTGCTGACCGTTATTGATCATTTTGAAGACCTTTTTGATGAAACCCTAGACCTAATGAGACTGAAAACCCTAAAGATGAATTTTGCACATTTAAAGACAAAAGTTGACTATAGATGATCTAAATGAATGAAAATGGGCCAACAGGTAAAGGACATGAGTGAAAATGTACAATAAGCCACTAATGTCAGATGATCCATGATCCTAAAGGAATGTAGTTGACTGAGCGAGACACCTAACATGCAATGCAACAAGAGAATTTGATCAATGACGGAGGAATGAAGATACTGACAATAATAGGCTTTAACCATCAATGATTCAAAATCCCATCCATTTAAGAGTGCAATATTTAGAGATAATTTCAAAAGTATATATATTTTCCATTTTTCTTTTTTATTTATTAACTTTTATTTTCATATTTTTTCTTTTTCTTTCTATTACATAAAAGCCATTATCCTATTTTGTTGACTAGAAACTGACAATGCCATTGAGTGGTTCTAATTGAATTGAAAAAGTTGGCTCGTGATGAGAACCCTTGTCTTAAGATTAAAATAATCATAAGCGATTTCCCTGGTTTGGTATTCAGTGTTGGTAATGCCAGTCTACTTTTTTCCTGTGAACATGGTAAGCATGCTCATGATGAGACCCCTTATCTTTCAAGGTTAATATATTTTTTGAATTACACTATAAAAATAGTAAAGTTAATGGATGGGGAGAATCATTGACTCCTTAAGAGTTTTGGATGACAATTTTAGATTTGGAGATGCTTAGATTTAAATAGTCTTTACCTTGTTAAATATACCCTTTCTTTATTGATAATAGTGTAAAAGGTTTTTATTAAGTTGAGGTTTTCAAAGAATTTACAACTTCAATGGAAAAGAAAATTTCATAGTTTTATGATACTTAGCTAAATTTCAAATGTTGTGATAATTTCCTTAAGAATTCATACTTTCAAAGAGAAAGATCATAAAATGTTTTTAAGAGATTTTTATTGCAAAGCCAAAATTAATGCTTCTTAACGTTATTTTCTAAGATAACTAAAAACTAAATGAAATAATGTTACAATAGAAGATGTAATGTTCTAAGAAAATAACGTTTTCAAAATAAGCCCATTGATAGGAAGAGAATCTGTCTTTCCTGATAAATCTTGCAATATGAATGTTGATTGGCCTATTTGTTCAGCAATTTCAAATGGTCCAAGCCACATTTTCTTGAATTTAGTATGCTTCATGTTTCCTCATGTTCCTTGTCCCATTTAAGGATGAGATCTCCAATTTGAAAATATTTTGTGGAAACAAAACTTTCATCAAAAGAAGATTGACTAGATGTTGATGGCGAGCATGTGTAAGCTTAGATTTCTCTCTTTCTTCTTCTAGTTTAATAATTTGAGACTATCTTAGTTGTAAAGTAGATGGAGGTGTTTCTTCAATAAATTGGACTAGGGATAATGAGGAAAGGGCTAGATTCGAATGAATGATAACCTCTTTCCCCTACACTAGATTCAATGGAGAAGTGCCTATTTAGGTCTTCTAAGTTATTTGATCTGCCCATAGAGAAAATGTCAAATACTTATAGCAATTGTTTTGGCTCTCATCAACAGTTGTTTTAATAATTCTTATGAGGTTTTTGTTGGTTGATTCTACTAAACCATTTTCTTGGGGGTAGTAGTTAGCAGAGTATTTAAGTTTAAAACCGCTCTTATGAGAAAATTCAGTCATATTATTTCCTAAAAACTAATTTGGATTATCAAATATAAGTGCATTTGGTAAGCCAAATCTAGTAATAATGAACTGATCAATGAATTGAAAGATAGCATTAGAATTGACTACCTTTAGTGGAATTTATTTGACCCACTTAGTAAAATATTCTATAGTTGTAAGGATATATTTATGTTATTTTGAAGAATGATGAACAATCTCACCTATGATATCCAATCCCCATTGTTCAAAATGTTGTTCACTATTGACCGGTTGCCAATGTAAGGCAGGTTTTCATTGTCTTCCATGAGCAGTTTGACATATTTTGCATTTCTTCATGTATTCATGGGTATCCTTGAACAAAGTTGGCCAATAGTACCCAACATGAAAGATCTTATGTGCAGTGGTATCTCCTCCAAACTATGGATCAGCTGGTCCATCGTGGAGTTCTTGCAAAAATTTCCATGCTTCATACATTTCAAGGAATCTTAGTAATATGGAGTCATAATTTCTCCTGAATAACACATCATAAATGATTTCATACTGATTTGGTTTTAATCTTAAATCCATTTTCCTTTTTTGATTGAGTTCAGGGGGAGCATATTCTTTTTTCAAATAGAAAATAAGATCAGCATATTGGGACTCCAAATCGTTTTGGCATACCTCAGATATGTGCACAGTACTACTTGAGTCCTCATTTGGTGGTAGGTTGGAAGCTCTTGTAAGCAACCTGCAAAAACCTTGTCCTTTGATAATTTTGGCTAGTTTATTGTCAATATCATAATATTGCAGAGTTGTTATCCAATTTTCCCTTTTTCCTCCTACTTCCCTTAGCATAAGCAATTATCTCATTGCTGAGAATGGGGCTATTATTCTAGTGTGGTTTTTTAGGAGAAAATGCTTGAAGTTCTTTATAGATTTGAAAACAACAAAAAAAAGTTTCCACCTCTGAATAATTTAGTTCAGCACCTTCAAAATAAGAACTAAAGAAAGAGATGCGTGCTTCAATTTGTTGATCATAAGTTGGGTTAGAACAACAACATAATATGTCTGAGAAGTGAATGTATACAAGATGAAATGATTAAAAAATTTGGAATTGTTAAAGAGGGACCATTCATAATGGCCTGTCTGATTAAATCAAAAGCTTCTCTTTCGTTATGTACCCACTTAGATTGTTTTTTTCTTAATCATGGTTTGTAATGGTAAAAGAAATTGGGAAAAGTCACACACAAATCTTTTAACAAAATTTATCTGAACTAGAAAGGAATGCATATATTTTTTGTTGTGGAGCAAAGGAATTTCAACTATTTCTTTGATTCTATCTTGATCAATACAAATTCCCTTTTTGGATACAATAAAGCCTAAAAGCTTACCTTCATCTAGAGAAAAATAAGATTTCTTTGGATTTAATGAAATTCCATACTTCTTACAACATTCAAATATTTTCTTTAAGTCATGTAAATGGTTTTTTTATCTTTTTGGAATAAACAGTTATTTCAGCCAAGTAAATGAAAACAATTTTGTTTATGAGACCCTTGAAAGCTATACCCATAGCCCTTTCGAATGTTGTCCCTGCGTTAATTAAACCAAAAGGCATTTTTTGGTAGGCATAGGTTGCCCATTTAGTCCTCAATGTAATATTTAATCTCTCACATGGATGGACTAGGATTTGGTAATATCATGAAAATCCATCAAGAAAAGAAATTAGTTCTGAACCAACTATTGATTTCAGTGTTTGCTCCATAGTCGGTAATGGGAAATTTTCCTTCTAACAATCTTTGTTGAAATTTCTAAAATCTATATAGATGCGAATGTCACCATTCATTTTCCTGACATGCACTAAGTTTGAAACCCATTATGAATTCCTAAGACGAAAGATGATCTTGGCTTTAAGGCGTTTATTCAGCTCAAACTTGATTTGACTTTCTAGATTGGGGTGAATTTTCCTTAATTTCTATTGTACTCATTTGTAATTGCATATCATGGGAATAGTGTTGTCTGATGGAGGTATCATATGTTTTAAGATCATCGTAGCTCCAAGAAAATACCACTTTATACTTTTTTAACAAATGATTAAAGGTTGATCTCTCAACAGGTGAGAGACGAAGTCCTAGATTAATGTTTTCTAGCTTGAGATCAGTTTCAAGGTTTACTATTTGAAACCTTAAGGTTGAACTTTGGAGCTTAGAATTAGTAACCTTCTTAAATATGTATTTTATATCATAAATATCCCCAAGTTTTACAAAAAATTTAGGTATGGGATTCTCATTGGACTTCTGTTTTAACTGATTATCATGCTCACTTTCATCAATTATCTTCTCATCATATGATCCTTCAGATTTCAAAAAGCTTAGGATATCTTCGTCATCATTAAACACTCGCCAATTTGTAACATTATCGGGAATGGATGGTCTAAAAATTAATTCTATGGAAAACATATCTAGACTATAATCCTCTAATGGTATAAATTTGGAGGTTATGTTAGCCAGAAGGTCAGCACTTGCATTTTTAAGTATATGGATAGGAGAGATGTTGAATGCTAAAAAATGTGAATTAACATCATGGACTAATGATTGGTAATGTTTCAAATGTCTAGAGAGATAATGAATGGTGTTCCTTACTTGTTTGATAATAATTTTTGAATCTCCAAAAACTTGAAGATATTTGATAACACGGGCTATTGCTTTATACAAACCTTATATCAATGCCTCATATTCAATGGTATTATTTGTGCATTAAAATTCTAACCTACATGCTAGCATTTCTTTTTCTCCTTCTAGACTAATTAATATATGACCGACTCTTGCACCATCATTGGATTTAAATCCATCAAAATATAATGTTGAGAACAAAGTTTTAACTAATGGTTTATCTACAAGATTTATACATTTGGAAGAATATGTTTGAGAAAAGTTCTCAATCTGGGAAGTAACACAGTTATCCAAGAAAGGTGACTTCTGTGCATTGAAATTTCCTAAAAATGACTCATCAAAGTAGTTTCCAATGATATTATTGTTGAAAGACACTAGCTCATTTTCATCTTCAAAATCAGTTACTGTGTGATTGAGATGTTTTTCTCGGTCTTTTCTTATTTGATTTGGATTTCCGTTGTAAGGGATCCACATGTGAGACCAATCTGTTGCAAAATATCCATGAAGTTTCTTAGACCAATCTCTACTAATAATTAAACCATAAAATTTGGGAATATCAACAACTAAAATGTCAATTACCAGACAAAATTTTGCATTAAAAGAAAGTCTAATGGTGATAAAATTGATTTCCCCCAAGACTTCAACTTTTTTCTATCATGTTGCACAATGTGAACAACATACTTTGGGGGTGAGACATTTAATCTGGTGTAGACTATTCTAGGCATAATGTTTGAAGAGGCCCCTGAGTCTATTAGGTAGTTGTGGAGATTTTTATTGAATATTTCATAAGTCAAGAGGAAAGGGGGAGGATGTGAGTTAGATGTATCACCAATTAAGATATCATCAGTGGGATCAACCTTATATTATGAATCATATCTATCACCAATTAAGATAGCATTAGTGGGATCAAGCTTATATTATGAATCATTGGGAGGCTTACCCATTCCTCTTGAAGCTTGGGATAACACAACAATAGGAAGAGGAGTAGCAAGAACTACATTCAATTCTTTCATCTCTTGCAGTATGTTATATTCCATGGTATAAGCAACTACTAAGGTTTTATAAGAATATGGAGGATTAGATGAGGATGAAGTTGGTTGAAGATATTTAGGAGAAGAATTTTTACTGGTCACTTTCTCCTTGGTAGTAGAGGTTGAGGGATTTTTATTTTGGGTTGATTGTGTTGAATAAATGGGGACTTTACTCCTAGTTCTATCAATTAAATCTTCTTCCTCATCTTCATCATTAGAAGAAGGAAGGATAAAATCCCACATTCCATGTACTTCAACCAATTATTCATCTTCAGTCTCATCATCAGATAATGCAGTTTCTTCATCACCTTCATCTAAATCAAATTCAGCATTGGAAATTGTGTTCAGAGGTTGAGGATTAAATGTCTGATTTCTCTTGAAGGATCTAAAATGTTTCTTAGAAGAGGATTCAACTACCTATTTCTTAATCTCTATCATCTCATCTGACATGGTTTCAAGGAAATTTTATAGGCCTTCAAGATCAAAAGGATCATTAGGGGCTTTCTTCTTTGACTCATCCTTAAATGTAACCTTTTAGCTTTCCTATCTTCCTAGGTTGTCTTCTTTTCCAATGCAACTATTGTCTTTTTTACAGACAGGGCTTCTTTCATGTTTTCTACTAAAGTAGCCTTATTGTCTCTATCGACAAAAATCGCTAAGGAAGAGAAGAAATTTACCACTCGATAGGGACATCAACACCAGGGCTTAATGTGGATGGGATTTTGTTTAGTAATTTATTGAATCTAGAATTGACATCTTTGATCTTTTCACTTGACTTAGCTTTTAAATTATAAATATCATTAATAAGGGATGCAATTATGCGATAATCACCAAATTTACCTAAAAATTGCTCTTCAAATATGTCCCAAATAGTACTAGGCACTCATGGTAATGAGAAATACCATGAACCTATTGATCCTTGGAGGGCGTAGGGAAACAATCTTACTACATAGTCGCCTTCAACTAAACCATTAATATTAATGTTTAACATATAGTTATGGAGATGATCTTTAGTAGGTAATCCATCATTAGGATTAAATTTTGGTAGCCATATTTCAGGATGCTTAGGTACTTCATGGATAGGTGTTTCCATTTGCACAACTCCAGGATTGGTGCATGGCCTGACTGGTGGTGGTGGTTGTTGTTGTTGTCTTCCTACCATTATTGGATTTTGGGAAGAGGTGGATACTGAGGGTGATTGTGTGGAAGAAGAGGTAGGTTGGGTACTTATGTTGGATGAACTAACACCAATACCTTGAGAAGAAGAGGTATTAACAAGAATGAATGGTGGGAATGAAGGTGTTTGTGCAGGGAAATTTGACAAATCTCACTAGTTGATGGCTATGACTCAGATTTCTTAGTCTGCTTTCAGAAAGAAGGAAGAGGAAACTCAAATGGAGGAAACCCAATCTTCTCACTTTGAGAACAAGTTAGAATCTAAGTAGGTTGCAAAGTAGAATTTATACTTCCTTTAGAAGCTTTATATGGAACAAGATTTTATGTTGAATTAGATATTTCTCCCAATTTATTTATGAAAGTATGGACCTTAGATGATTTAGGATTATAATATGAAGAACTGCTTTAGGAAATTTACTAGGAGATTTTGGAGGTGATTTCTCAACTTCAGTTATGGAAATAGGAGTTTTGGATGAGGATCTAGAAGTTGGAGGTGATCTTGAGGGGGAGTGACTATTGGAATGGCTTGTTAATTTAGATTGAGTTCTCTTTCCCATTCATAGTTGATGGCCCTCCTTCCAGCACCAAAATATTGAAGCCCCG
>CM062809.1:771916756-772146594 GCA_031772625.1 Pinus tabuliformis
ACACAAAATAGCTAAAAGGATCTCAATCAATATTTTTAATATTTATATCATCTTCAAGTTCGTTGTTGTTTAAAATGGACATCATACCAAGTATTTTCAATTTCATAGTTAAAAGACAAAAAGAATCAAGAGAAAAATTGAAAATATCCCATAAAACAATAAAGAAATGATATCATGCAATCAACATTGCAATTATAAAAAAAAATGTTTACTTGTTCACCAATGTCTTTTCTGGCATTCCTAAAATATTTTCTTTCCCTAAATAATTATGAAGTCAATGAATCACAACACTAGAAATCATAGTAATCCCTACTAGAACATTTCCAAATTTGTGGCTCAAGTGCCTGAAGGATCTCTACATCAAATGATTCATATCCAAGACATGCTCTGCATTGTCTCCCCGTTCCTTTTCCAATCACATTTCTATAACCTGCCCACACCATTGTCAAGTAAAAATCAGACAAAGGCAGTGAAATTTGTTTTTATCTTTTATATCTATAAATTTTGAATCTGGTTTGTTTCTAGAACATATTAATTCATATTTAAAGCCTTCTTGTCATGAGAATGTATCAATCAAGTAGGACATCAAAAAAATTGACCTCAATGATGACCTCCAACAATTTTACAATATAATATTTTCTATATTTTCTGTTCTGATATATTAGGTATAAAGAAGAACAGTTATGCAAAAAAAAAATAAAAATATTACTTATTTTCAAACTGTGTATATGGTGTATTCTTGGAACTTCTTAAGATCCTTTTTCTTTACCAAACAAGGCTATAGCATAGTTAAACTTTATATCCTTTCATTCAACATCAATTTCTGCAAGATAAATGTCATACACTATTCTTTCCCATTTCTCAATATGATACGTATGATAATTTGAAAGTCACATAAAACCAAGAGAAAACCATTTTCTAACCAAAAAAAGCAAACAAACAATGCCACTAATAGAACATCACACCTCATAAATTACTCTGCCACGTTCTTAGGCTAAAGGTGAGAATATTTTAATCATCTTTAAGTAATATTTAATGGGATATTTGTATGCTTACCATGATCTCAATTTGGTTCTAAAAGAAATATATAAATCCAGGTTATTATCAGTGAAATTCAAGTATAATTAAGAAAAATAACATCATTGCAAGGTAGTGGAGAGAGAAACATATTCATAATTAGGATTCTTTATTCTAGTTTGATTTGAGTTGAGTTTGCATTTGAATATATAGTTTTCTCCAAAGAAGTGAAATAGAAAGATGAGAATTGAAATAACCCTATGAAATTTTGATCGATTCATATTATATATTTCTAAAACAATGACATCATCCTTCTTTGCTATTTGATAGAGATTTATTGTTCATAGGAAAATAATGAATTAACTATCAAACACAATGATGCAATATATTAACCAAGGAAATAAAATGGCATGGCTTCGATATTTGTGTGCTCGAAGGAAATCCAACAATGGTTTCATGCTTTCTTTATCATGAAATAACCTTGAAGGCAAATGTATGTTAAAAAATTAAACTCCATTACTAATGAAATACGGTCATGTTAGGAAAGGAAAGGATGTATTGAAGGGCTCAAGGTATAGCTCCAATACATAGTTATCCTTGTCACTACAAAATACAAAGTTGTCATCATTTGATTATCCATGTAAAAAGAAGAGTGAGTTTGTATTTGTGCACCTATGATAGTATATGGAAAACAAAGCACTAATGTACCCTAGAGCACCATATTTTTTCTCGTCCACAAATACTACTGTACTCTCAACAATATTGTACAAACCACTTAATCATGGCACTGTGGTTGGAATATTATCCAAACCACATGCACAAGCTAACTCTAAGGACATGGAAAAAATAACCTTCGAAAGCCATGAATTTTTCCTAAGGGACGTAAGCAACACCAATTTGAGAAGTAATTTACCAAAGAAATCATTGCCCATAACCTTCTTCTTACTTCCCATAATTATTCTCTTTATTAAAATGCACTAAAGCCTACTCCCAACACTCCAAAACATAATTAATGTGGTTGTCTTTGTTGTGGTAGCTCTTATTGTGAATAAAAAGAGTGATAGGAAGAGCCTTCTTACAAGAAAAAAAATAACCAAGACAACATTTTTTCATTTCAGTGATACACTCAATTAAATTCATTTCTATATCAATGATTGAACAACATAAAGAAATCTCAACCTTATATTGATTATACTTGGAGAGAGACGAAAAACAAAAATACAAATATATGAATTATTACTATTATTTATTTGTTTATTTTTTCTGGGAGTATTGGCTTTAAAAAAAAAGTTGTTTTCTTTATTTATAAGCTTTACCAGTGATGTATATTAGTGATATTGGCCATAGAATGTACCTAACCTCTTTAAATTTAGTTATAGAACCCTCACCTAGTTACATATTTCATCCAAATTGATTTGTAAAGAGGGCCTTGCTACTCTAGGTGAAATTATAGATCCTGCATCATAGATAACTAGAATTTGACAAGGGAAAATGATAACTAGTATAAAGGTGCCTCTTGTGTCACAAATGTAGTAGTACAACTCACCATTATGTACTCTATTCTTTTGTGCACATATCCATTGGAACTGACCATTCAGGTTATACTCTTTAGTAATTCTATGCATTTTTTCAATTTCAGCAACTTCTTTTCTGTCTTTGATGGGTCAATATCACCAGCAACCACAACAAGGTTAAAAAACTTGGAGTAATAAAACTTTAGGTAAAATGTAAAGACAAATATTAAAATTCACAATGAATGAGGAATAATATAATCTGATGAGATTATTGATATGGCATCAAGATGTGGTAATAATTGTTTTGCATGCACAATTCTGGTTGTATTATCCTTTGCCAAATTATCATTCAATGGAAAATTGTCTAAAACTTCTTTGAAACTTATATAGAAAGAGAAAGAATCCATTAGTAAGGAGAAATAAAATGAGAGTGTAAGGGAAGTAAATCGAATACAAATTATACAACAAATTTAGTCTTTGTTACTATGAAAAAAATGTTATTTCTACAACCATCAACTAATTAAACTCTACGTGTAATGAGACTTGAAAGTTCACTATTAGTCATTGTTGGAAATAATACTGAGAGGGCGGGGTGAATCAGTATTATCAAATTATTTTCAATATACCTTCTATTTTTATACTTTAATTTATTCTTCAGATATTGATCATTAATTTGTATGTCAGTGCCATATAATAATGAACAAGAAAAAATAGATAGGCACACCAAAGAACACCAGATATAAGGTGGAAACCCAATGTGGGTGAAAACCACCTGCTGTAATATGTCTCTATCTTCTTTCAATTAGAAACTTCTTTTACAAGGATTTTGTACTCGTTTAGTCCTTTACCAGTACGCAGGCTGCAACCTGTAGAGAGCTACAACTCTCTCTCGTTTTCCAATCTCTCCTGGAAGTGAGCTACAACCCCATTTTCTCTTTTACTTCTTTAAGGACCACGTTTCATTAATTTTCAAACTGGATCCAAGAAGATCAAATAATCATCAAGTACATGCAAATCACCCAATCTCCTTATACAATCAACCAAAGAATCACCCAACTTCTCAGAATGCTGTAAACAGAAAAGTACTACCAGAAATCTAAACCCAGAACTCTGCAGCAATAGATAAAAGACATCCAACAAATGTTTTAAGATAGGTTTGCAACTTCACCAATAGTGGTCTGCGAATACCCACAACTCTTCTTTGTCAAAGCTACGTAGATCCGCACCTCGTCGGTCTACTGCTCTGCGTATCTCCGCACCACTCGTTCTGCTGCCCTGCGTACCTCTGCTCAGATCCGCACCTGCACTGTCTGTCCGACAGCGTACCTCCGCAACTTGTTCTTCTGTTTCCTGCGAACCTCCACACTGTGTCTTCTTCTGCACTGCGTACCTCGCACTGCGCCTTCTGCTGCGCTGCGTACCCCTGCACTGTGCTTTCTCCTCTGCTACGTACCCCCGCACTCACGCCGTGGATAGCCTGCAAACCTCTGATTAGGGCCAAATTAACAGTCTTCCAATGTGCCACAGACAGCCAGATCCACAGATCTGATCATGCGCCCAAGAGATCATGACTTATCAATAGATTTTCCTTAAGTTTTCTCCTTGATTTAGATCTAGCTTTTAAAAACCAATCACCCAAAATTCCAGATCTTAAGATATTCAAATTTCACAAGTTTCTAGCCAAGTGACCTCTTCTCCTTTTTATAGGCAAGCCCTTATTCAAACCATGGGACAAAAACCATCGAAAACCAGTACAAGGGATCCAAACAGGGGTTCAAATAATTTAGATCCTATACCATGGGCCAAAACCATAGGATCATGAGCGACGGGCTAAATACCAAGGGCCAAACATAAGAAACCCCACGTGAGCACGCTTCTCTGCATTGGAGTGACTGAACTGGGGGACCGCACCTTATGAACGGATAACCTGCGGGTATGTCCGCACTTCCTGGACGACGAACCTGCGGGTCCGCACATTTTGAAAGATGCACCTATGAACCTCTTATTTTCCATCATTTTGAGAGCCTGAAATAGAATTTTGTCACTTGAGTGAATTTCCATCAAGTACAACACCTGTACCATAGAGCCAAACCAGAATCATAATGCCAACAATCTCCCCCTTTGGACTTGATGGAAACCTCAAGATCCTCAACGACATTCTCCCCCTTTAACATCAAGGGAAAAGGGTTATGCTCCGCCTGAGAACATGCTTAGGCCTTTGCTTTGGTGATCATGCTCCCCCTGACTAAAGATCAAATCTGCAAATGAAAAAATTTCTTTAGGAAGAACCATAGTCCACCATACACCATACATGACCATGAAAGAGAGAGAGACATATTGCAGCAGTATTCAGATCAGCATCCATGTTCTCCTTCTGTACTTCCTCCAAGATCTTCTACCATTATTCCAACAATGCATTATTAGAAGAATATATGCTCCCCCTAAACCCGTGCCATTCGATCTTCGACCAATCCGCAACCCAGTAAATGTACGTGTATACCCCATATGAAACTTGCGTACAATCAATCTCTGAAACATATGAGATTCAACATCAAGATATGCATCAACAACCCCCAGTTTTAGCCTGAGGTATTCAAAGGTCTCCCTGGGCAATGGTTTGGTGAGTATATCAGCAACTTGTTCCTTAGAAGGAACATACTCCAACTTGACCTTTTGTTCAAGCACTTGTTCCCTGAGAAAGTGATACTTGATCGGTATGTGCTTGGTCTTTGAATGCATGACTGGGTTCTTTGAAATTCTGATTGCACTTGTATTATCACATAAGATGGAGATAGGTGGAGTATAAGTGATCTGAAAATCCTGTAAGGGCTGCATCATCCAAAGGAGTTGAGTGCAACAAGATGCAGTAGCCACATATTCCGCTTCAGCTGTAGATAAAGTAATCGAACTCTATTTCTTGCTGAACCAAGATAGTAATCTGGAACCCATAAAGAATGCACCACCACTTGTGCTCTTCCTGCCATCCACGCTTCTGGCCCAATCTGCATCTGTATAAGCATGAAGTGTGAGATCTGTATCTCTAGGATACCATATGCCATAGTTTTGAGTTCCTTGAAGGTACTTGAAAATTCTCTTCACTGCCTGAAGATGAGTTTCCTTTGGATTTGCCTGAAACCTTCCAACTATTCCCACTGCATGCATGATGTCTGGTCAGGTACCTGTCAAATAAAGTAGACTTCCAATCATAGATCTGTAGGTTGGTTGATGCACTGCTGCTGATTCATCATTTGCACTAAGGCTACATCCTGTGACCATGGGGGTACATACTGGTTTTGCATCTTCCATGCCATATTTCTTCAGAATCTGCTTTAGATACTTGATTTGAGACAAGAAGATCCCACCTTCATTTTGTTGGATTTGCAATCCAAGAAAATATGTCAGTTCTCTCCAAGCAAAGACATTTCAAAATCTTTTTGCATCACCAAGGCAAAGCTTTGACTCATAGCTTCTTCATTGCTGCCAAAGATAATATCATCTACATACACAACAAGTATTAGCAATTTGTCATTTTCAATTTTTATATAAATATTGCTATCTGCTGATCCCTTTGAAAAACCTTGTTGATGAAGATATTTGTCCAAATGGTAGTACCAAGCCCTTGGAGCCTGTTTAAGACCATAGAGAGCCTTTTTTAGTATGCATACAAGATTTAGATCATTCCCAAGGATGAACCCATCTGGTTTCTCAATGTATACTTCTTCTTCTAAGTCTCCATTTAGAAAGGTTGATTTTACGTCCATTTGAAATACTTTGAACTTCTGAAAGCTTGAGAGAGCAAGGAACATTCAGATTGCCTCAAGTCTAGCAACGGGAGCAAAAGTTTCTTCAAAGTCTATTCCTTCTTGTTGAGCATACCCTTTACAAACAAGTCTGGCCTTGTTTCTAACTACTTCCCCATTTTCATTCAACTTATTTTTGAAGATCCATTTTGTCCTGATGACATTCTTATCTTTTGGTCTAGGAACCAACTCCCAAGTGTTGTTCTTTTGATCTGCTCAAGTTCTTCATCCATCGCCTTGACCCAGTATTCATCTTCGCATGCCTCTCTTACATTTTGTGGTTCATTGGAGGAGAGTAATGCCAAATAGCTTGAGGCTTCTGCAATTGTTCTTCTTGTTTGTATACCTGCCTCTTTCTGCCCCAAAATCTGAGATTTTGGATGATTCTTCTGAACGTGCCTGGATGGAGTCTTCTCCTCTATCCTTATATGTTCCTCTGGTGCCACTTGAGGTTCTTCTTCATCATTAATATGATTTTGAGTGTAGTCTTCATCCTATTTGATATTTTCATAACTCACTTTCCTAGGAATGTATCCTTTTTCATCGACCACTACATCAATGTTGTCAACAATTTTTCCAAGTATTTTATTGTAACACTTATATGCTTTGCTGTGGGGAGATAACCAAGGAGAATGCCTTCATCTACTCTAGGTTCAAGTTTGCCAAGCTGTTCATCATTATTCTTAATATAGCATTTGCTTCCAAAAATTTTGAAATGCTTTACCGAAGGAGTCTCACCATACCAGAGCTCATGAGGAGTTTGAGTGTTGTTCGCTCGTCGTACATTTTTTTTGTTGACAATAACAACCACAACAAAAGCAGCTTCACCCCAGAAGGTTGCGGGAGTCCCAGACTCATCAAGCATAGCACAAGCCATTTGTTGGACCGTTCTGTTCATCCTTTCCACCACTCCATTTTGCTGAGGAGTCCTAGCTGTAGAGAATTCCCTTCTTATTCCATGTTCTTCACAGAAATCAAAAAATTCATTTGAGGTAAACTCCCCACCTCTGTCAGACCTGAGGCACTTAATTTTGTGATCTGATTCGTTTTCAGCCAAGGCTTTGAAAGATTTGAATTTTTCGAATGCTTCGTCCTTGTGTTTCATAAGTCCCAACCAAACCATCCTGGAGAAGTCGTCAATGAATAATATAAAGTATTCTTCTCCTCTAGGTGACCTTGTCCTAAATGGACCACATACATCTATATGGACTAGCTCAAGAGGCCTGTTGGCTGATCCTTCCTTCTCAGGGAAGTTAGTTCTGGTTTTCTTACCAAACTAACATGATTTGCATATGGTGTTGTCTGGAATTTTGATATCTGGAATACCATGAACTGCCTGGTACTTGCATGCTTCCCTTATTTGTGAAAAGCTTAGATGCCCCAACCTTCGGTGCCATAACCAATGTTCATCATCTTTGCTCAAATAGCATTGTTGTTGCCCTTATTCAAATATGTATAGATTATTTGGAGTTCTTCTGCCTTTGATCACTGTTTTTCCTGTATCAAGATCACAAACACTACATCCATTTGATCTAAATATTACCTCTGTTCCTTGATCGCACATCTGACTGACACTTAGTAGATTATGCTAAGGAGCAGTGCCTTTTCCTTTTATGGCTGCAGGGGTATCATTTCCAAAAGAAACTTTCTTTCCCTTTTCTAAAGTAGTATATGATTCAAGTTTTTCTTTATGTTATGAAACCAGCTCAAGAAAAGATAGAAAAGATAGATCAATGCCTTAGAATTCAGCCTCTTCGATGGGGCAACCTCCTTTACATTACATAAATGAAAAATTCTTGGATGATACAAATGAAAAAACCTCCTTTCTATATATAGGAGTCTAAGGAGTCACAATATAATCCAGCCGACCTAACAATAATAATATAAAGCCACAAAAATAACAATAGAGGGATTCTATGGGGCACAGAAATAACAATATGGGGGTAATAGGGGCACAACAATATAAATAAGGGGTATAACTACAATAGTAATGGGGTAATCACTAGTATTATAGGGACCCAACATGCCCCTCTCCTTCAAAAAAGTGTTGTCCTCAATGCTTGAGTAGTTCTGGATACTTCTGCATAAAATTCTCATCCTCCCATGTGGAATCTTCACCGGATAAGTTCTTCCACTTGATAAGATACTCTTAAATTGATCGATTTTGTAGCTGTTGAGTTCATGTTTCTGTGACTGCTTCCGATTCCAATATAATTTTTCCATCCTTGTCAAGTTCTGGCAATATTGTTTGAATTGGGAGCTTGTCACCTATAACCTTCTTTAAACATGAAACATGGAAAACTGGGTGCAATAGAGAAGCTGCAGGAAGCTCCAATTCGTATGCCACAGTACCAATCTTTTGCAACACCTTGTACGGACAATAATACTTTGGTGATAATTTATTATCCTTCTTAGCTTTCTTTAGGGACATTTGCTTATATGGTCGTAGCCGTAGGAATACCCAATCACCTACATCAAAACTTCTTTCACTGCAATGTTGATCTGCTGGTTTTTTCATTCTATTTTGTACCAACATGAGGTTATCCTTTAAGAGTTGGAGGACTTGTTGTTGATGTTCGATGTGATGTTCCACTACCTGAACCTTAGAATTTTCTCTTTAATATGATGTGATGGATGGTGGTTGATACCCATAAAGTGCCATAAATGGGGTCATTTTTGTTGCTGTATGGAAGGAAGTGTTATACCACCATTCAGCCAGAGGCAACCATTTGACCCATTGTGTCTATTTATCAGATACAAAGCAATGAAGATATCCTTCCAAACATTTGTTTACTATCTCAGTTTTCCCATCAGATTGAGGATGATAAGATGAGCTATGAGCTAACTGAGTACCAAGACAAGAAAATAATTTGTCCAAAAATTCCAGTGAAAATGGGATCTCTGTCACTTACAATAATCTTTGGGTTTCCATGTAGCTTTTGAACTGTTTCCATAAATGCAGTAGAAACTGTACTGGCTTTAAATGGATGTGATAATGCACAAAAGTGTGCATACTTGGTAAGTCTGTCAACTACCACCATGATGACACTCTTTCCCTCAGACTTGGGTAAACCTATGATAAAATCCATTGAAACCTCCTCCCAACATTGGCTTGGAATGGATAAGGGTTGTAATAGACCTGGTGTCTTAATTGTTTCAACTTTATTTTGCTGGCAAACCAAACATTCGGCCACAAGCTTTTGAATATCTGATTTAAGGCCATCCCAAAAAAATTCCTTCTTAACCCTGTGGTAAGTTTTTAAAAATCCTGAGTGCCCTCCTAAGGGAGAAGTGTGCAATTCCATAAGAATCTTTTGTTTTAGCTGGGAATTCTTACAGAGGTATAAGCGATCTTTGTACCATAACGAATCATTTTGCCAGCTAAATGTATCAGAAGTAGTGGAATCTTGTTGTAGCTTTCGAATAAGTGCCCACACTTCTTCGTCATTCTTCCATTCCTCCCTTGCTTCGTTTATCCAATCTGGTTGTATAATAGAAATGGCACACAACAATGCGTCCACATCCCCATCCTTTCTTGAGAGTGCATCTGCCACCACATTTTGCTTCCCTTTTTTGTAGATGATTTCAAAGTCATAACCCAACATCTTTGTGACCCACTTTTGTTGCTCTTTAGAGGATAATCTTTGTTCTAAAAAGTATTTAAGGCTATCATGATCCCTTTTTACCTTGAAGTGTCTTCCCATTAGCTAGGGTCGCCATTTCTTAAGTGCATGGAGTATTGCCAACATTTCCTTCTCATAAATAGTTTTGCTTAAAAAATTTCCCTTGATTGGACGACTTTCAAAAGCAATGGGTCTTTCATCTTGCATTAGAACAACACCAATTCCATTTCATCACATTCCACAATAAAGGTTTTTGTGAAGTTCGGTGTAGCTAAGACCGCTGCTTGGCACATTGCCTCTTTAAGATGTTCAAAGGCCTTTGTTGCTTCCGGAGTCCATGAAAATGAATCTTTCTTCAATAATGTTGTTAGAGGTGCTACTATTCTCCCATAGTTCTTAACAAACTTGTGATAATACCCTGTCAACCCAAGAAATCCTCGCAGATGTTTTATGGATGTGGGGATTTTCCATTCCTTAATGGATTTAATTTTGCTAGGGTCTACCTTAACTCCTTCATGAGATACAATATGACCCAAATATTCCACCTCTTGGACTCCAAAGAAACATTTGGATCTTTTTTCATATAATTGTTTCTCCTCCAATAGTTGTAGCACCCTGTCAACATGTTCAACATGAGCCTTCCAAGACTTGCTGTAGATTAGTATATCATCAAAAAATACTAACACAAATTTTGTAAGGAATGGTTTGAAAATTGAATTCATCAAACCTTGAAATGTTGAAGGTGCATTGGTAAGGCCAAAAGGCATGACCAAAAATTCATAATGACCCTCATGAGTTCTAAATTCCATTTTCAGAATGTCTTCAATCTTCATTCTGATTTGATGATATCCCGAACGAAGATCCAGCTTGGTGAAGTAAATTGATCCATGCAATTCATCCAGTAATTCATCAATAACAGGAATGGGGAACTTATCTTTAATAGTGAGCTTGTTGAGCTCCCTATAATCTGGACACATGCACCATGATCCATCCTTCTTGTGCACCAATACTGCTGGAGCTGAGAAAGAACTTTGACTCGGTTGAATTATACCAGCCTCTAGCATTTCTGCAACCATATGTTCAATTTCACTTTTTTGGACATAGGGATATCTGTACGGCCTGATGTTTGGAGGAACACTTCCTGGAATCAGATGAATAGAATGATCATGACTACGCATAGGTGGGAGACCTTTTGGAGTCTCAAATGCCTTGGAATGATTGTCCAGGACTTTTTGGAGATCTGGAGAAATAGATGATTCCAATGTGGAAACATCTAGCGAACATAATTGTGCAATTACACCTCTTTGCTCCTTTTTTAGAAGCTTTGTCATGCTATTAGAGCTGATTATATTTTCTGGTTTCCCTGCAATACCCCTTAATTCAACTTCCTTTCCTTCCGTAGAAAATTTGATGAAAAATTCTTGAAAATTAAAAGCTATTGTACCCAAGGATTGTAGCCATTGGACTCCTAGGACAACATGAGCACCTCCCATTGGAATGGAAAGCATTGGGCTAGTCAATCCATATTCTCCCATGGATAGATTGATATTATGGCACTTTCCAGAGAAATTTATTGTTCCTCCATTTGCAATCATCACTTCACACTCTGGTGCTGGATATAGGAAGCAATTCAATTCTTTTGCTACCCTACAATGAATAAAATTATGGGTGCTTCCTGAATCAATCAACACTATTACCTTTTTCTTCTTGATTTGTCCTTCTATCTTGATGGTTTGAGGAGTGGTAATTCCCACCAATGCATTACAAGATATGGTCGGATTTATTTGTTCTTCATCTAGGCTTTGTTCCTGGAGTATATCTTCTTCTTTTGACCTTTCTTGCTCCTTTTCTTCTTCCTCTTCACAATCTATGTAGAATAATTTCATCTCAGCACACTTATGACCTTTATTGTATTTGCTATCACAACTGTAACAAAGCCCTTTTGCTCCTTTTTCTTCCAATTGTTGTGGTGTCAACCTTATAGGTTGTGGAAGACTAGGGGCAGCAACACTTCCGTCTTTATAGTTGTGAGTGGTATGCTTCCTGGTTGCCATAATTTTGCTTTCCATTTTTCTTGCTAACCTGAATGCCTTCTCTAATGAATCCGGTTCCCAAAGGTGAACATCATGTTGGATATTATCCTTTAAAGACCCTATGAACACATCAATCCTATGCTCCTCTGGAATATCTTTTACCCTTATGTTCAATTTTTGGAACTCCTCAATGTGCTCCATTACTGAACCCTTTTGTTTGAGACTTATCAATTGGCTAAAAAAAGTGTTGCTTTTTGTATCTTCATAATGTGCTATAAATTCTTTCGTAAAAATTGCCCAAGTGATGAATTGTTTACGAGAGCAAAGCCATTGATACCATGCAAACTGATTTGGTTCTAAATATACAATTGCCATACGTACCTTTTGTGCGTTTTGCACATTATTGAGATCGAAGAATTGCTCCATCTGTAATATCCATGTGGCGGGATCCTTGCCATCAAACTTCCTCATATCAATTTTTGGAATATGGCGATTCTTCGATCCAACATTAGCGTCTATGGAATCATGATTAACATTTCTTTTGTTCTCATCATGAGTTTCCTTTACTACCTTTTCACCATTAGTGACCCTTTCTTGTAGCAACTTCTTCAATTCCTCCATGTCTGTCTTCAACTCTATCTTCAAATCATCCATCTTAGCTTCCATGCCCTTTATCTTAGATTCCATGCCATTTACCTTAGATTCAACGCCACTTATCTTAGCTTTTGTTAGCGTTTGTGAGCGTGACATTTGTTGCACTTGTTGTTGTAATTTTGATATATCATGTAGCATTTCTTCCTCTTCTTCATGAGTCATGCTAGAGCTTTCAGGTTCCTTATTAGGTGTTTGCATTTTCTTTGCTCGGGGAATCAGTTACCGATAATAATGCTTTACTATGCCCTTTGAATTCCGTTAAACCAAGCTTACACAAAAATTAAAAAAAAAACTACACACTTTTTTTCACTTTATAGAAGCCTTATATTGAATCTAATGTATCTCTATAATTTTGGATCATCCAGTTCTGAAATTACTACCCATAGTAGCCTTCTACGTCCTCTTTCCAATGCCAGAAGTCTGAGCCAAATTGGATTCTCCAAGGAAGAGTTATGAGAAATCTCCCACAGTGACTTGATTTTAGACTGGTTCAGCAGAGCGAACTTGTACGACGTGCCACGAGTCACTGTTTGAACCTTTGAATCTGAAACACACACACAGGAAACTACAGTCTATCCTCTTTCTATACCTTCTGACGAAATTTAAATCCGATCCCCAGTGAGAAAGTTATGATGATTTTCCCCAGGTCACCTGTTTTGAATGTAATTCAGGAGTCTGCAAAAAGACCAACTTCCTCAGATCATATCTTCGCAAATATCGTGCGAAAAACTCTGAAATTCGGACCCAAGGTTCAGTGCAATTTCTTCTCAAATGGGTTTTTTTGAAACTTCTGAAACGTCACAGAAAAAAAGTTATAGGGAAAATGCCACGATGACCTGTTTGGAGCAGTGAAACCCTAGAATCCAAAGCTCTGATATCAAATGTTATGAAACCAGTTCAAGAAAAGATAGAAAAGATAGATCAACGCCTTAGAATTCAACCTCTTCGAGGGAGAAACCTCCTTTACATTACATAAATGAACAATTCTTGGATGATACAAATGAAAAAACCTCCTTTCTATATATAGGAGTCTAAGGAGTCACAATATAATCCAGCCGACCTAACAATAATAATATAAAGCCACAAAAATAACAATAGAGGGATTCTATGGGGCACAGAAATAACAATATGGGGGTAATAGGGGCACAACAATATAAATAAGGGGTATAACTACAATAGTAATGGGTTAATCACTAGTATTATAGGGACCCAACACTTTATCACCTGTCATATGCTTCGAACATCCGTTGTGGATGTACCATAGATTTTCTTGTCCTTCTACATAAAATGCTATCCCACATATTTATGTTTGTGGTTCCTTTATTCTCCATGTTCTAGTGCATAAGGCTTGTTCCTTTTTCTGCTGAAACCTGCTCCTACATTCAGAATCTTTATGACCGAAGTTATTACAAATAGAACATTCAATTTCATTTTCAAGGGCAGAAAAGTTGTTATAGGTCCTTTTCGTAATCCCAGTCATACTTCTTTGTTTTTGAGCTTCTCTAGTCATGATTGTCTTATAAGCAACACATTGAACTGCTTTGTGACCAAAGTTATGGCAAGAGAAACATTGGCCATTGAAGAAACTTTTGCGATTATCAAATCTACCAGCCAAATGATTGTAATTTCTACTGTCATCCATTCTTGAAGAAAATTGAGAAGATTTTACTTGTGGTTGGTTGTAGATTTTGTTCACCCTTAAGATGGATTGCCCCTGGTTTACTTGGTAGTCTTTGTTTGTTCTTGATGTAATTCGTCCCTGCCTTACCTGGTGATCTCCATTGGACCTTTGCTCATTCCTCCTTGCTGCGTCAAGATAACTCTTTCAGGTGGATGCTTGAGAAGTTTCTCCATTATAACCCAAACCTGTCTTGATTAGTGGAGAACGTTGTACATTGATAATCTCATCCAGAGTTTCAGATCCTTTAACAAATTTAAGATTAAGAGCCTTTGTTTTCTAAATTTCTTTTCTAAGGCCAACAATTTCACATTCTAACTTCTCAAGAGATTTTTCTTTTTCATCAAGTTGGAATTGCAGAGTATCAATGATCATATCTTTTTCTTCTAAACATATTTTGAGTCGAGAAATCTCTTCATAAAAACCATCTACATCTATAGCGTCCATGTAATCATCATCTTCAAAGGCCATTAAAAGTTTATAATCATTACCTCGTTCATCTTTGTCACTATTTGATAGGCTATCACTGTCTTCATGAGTGTAGTAACTTTTCTTAGTTGCATTCTGTTTCTTGTTCCATCTAAAAGGATCCTTCCCTTTGTCAATCTTATCCTTGTGAGGGCATTTGTCAGCATAGTGACTGACTCTTCCACAAGCAAAGCATTTGAAAGGTAACTTACCTCAGAAACGACCAGTACCCTGTTGAAGATTTCTGACAAAATTTGATTCTTCTTCTTCTTCTGACATGTGTCCTGACTCATAGTACTCTCCTTTGCTTGAAGCCTTGAAGGCAGCTTCTCTCCTGTCTGATGGACCTCCTTTCCTCATTTCATAAGCAGTTAGAATTTCGTGCAGCTGTGGCATTTTAAGGCTTTGTAGATTTTCCTTTTCTTCTATTGCAGAAACTTTAGATTCAAACCTAGTGGACAAAGATCTTAGAACTTTTTCAGCCACAACTGCCTCTTTTATTTCTTCACCCAAATTTTTCATACAATTAACAATCTCATCTACACGAAGAAAATAGTTAGCCATACTTTTGTTGGAAATAATACTGAGAGGGGGGGTGAATCAGTATTATCTAGCAATTTACCAAATCTTCCTTATTTGATCTTTTGAAATATTCTTGCATATCAGTACCATAAAACAATGAGCATGAATAAAGAAAATAGACAGTCACACCAAAGAACACAAGATGTAAGGTGGAAACCCAATGCGGGAGAAAAACCACCTGCTGCAATATGTCTCTATCTTCTTTCAAGAAATTCTTTTTACAATGATTTTGTACTGGTGCAGTCCTTTACCAGCACGCAGGCTGCAACCTGCAAAGAGCTACAACTCTTTCTTGTTTTCCAGTTTCTCCTGGAAGGGAGCTACAACCCCCTACTTCTTTTCATGAAGAATCAAATGATCAACAAGTAGACAACAGATACAGTCTACTACAGATATCAGATCAGTAATTACATAAACAACCCAGAACACCTTATGAACAGAAATATACAGTCAACAGATCATCTTAAGACAGGGACGCATATTTTCTTTCTGTGGCCTGCGACTGGACGCAGTATACCTTATGCTGTTCTGCGTGCAGACGCACTGTTCCTTTTTGCTTTTCTGCGACCGACGCTCCCAGAAACACTATCGCGCCGCGTCTTTCGCTTCAGAGACGCAACCAATACCACAGTCGCGCCGCGTCCTTTGCCTCAGAGACGCACCTGAGTCTTCACTGTACTGCGTCCCGGCGCACTTTCCCTTCACTGAATCTGCGTCCCTTCAGATATAGAAGATAAGAGGACTTCAGAACCAACCCAAACACTCAGATCCACAGATCTGATCATGCGCCATATAGATCGTAGTCCATTAGAAGATTTGCCCTTATAGATTTGGACTAGATCACACCAAGAGATGTTCCACCAAGATGATACTCAATCCAAATGAACTCCTTTGCTTTATATAGGCAAGCTTCTCCCCAAAGCGTGGAACAATACCACGAGCCGACACCATAGAAACACAAAACCGTCGGCTAGATACCACACAAGAAACCCCCACGTGCTTTTCTCTGCCTTGAAATGTGTGCACTGAGCGGACGCACCTCCTGAACGGCTGGCCTGCGTCCCTGGACGCGGGTTCTGTATGGTATACCTGCGGGGACGCACTTGCTGAACATATTTCCTGCGTCCTTCTTGATTTACCACCTGAATGAGTTTGCCATCAAGGACAACACCTGAATCATAATGCCAACAAACTCCCCCTTTGGACTTGATGGCAACCACATAATCTTCAGCTTACATAATCTTCAGTTTCATCATTCTCCCCCTTTGACATCAAGGGCAAAGGGTATGCTCCCCCTATGCTCATGCTTCTCCAGATCTGTAACCAGAAATCCATCATGAAGGAGACAGAGACATATTGCAGCTATTTCCAAGATCTCCTTCTCCATAATGCCAACAATGCATTATGTGCTCCCCCTGAGCCTATACCATCAATAGGAAGATGATCAACAGTGATATGATGCATCAACAACCCCCAGCTTTTGCCTGAGGTATTCAAAAGTGTCCCTGGGCAATGGTTTGGTGAAAATATCAGCAACTTGTTCCTTAGAAGGAACATACTCCAACTTGACCTTCTGTTCAAGTACTTGTTCCCGGAGAAAATGGTACTTGATTGGTATGTGCTTGGTTTTTGAATGCATAACCGGATTCTTTGAGATGCTGATTGCACTTGTGTTGTCACATAAGATAGGAATAGGAGGTGTACAAGTGATTTGATAATCCTGCAAAGTCTGCATCATCCAAAGAAGTTGGGTGCAACAAGATGCAGCAGCAACATATTCCGCTTTAGCTGTAGACAAGGCAATTGAACTCTGTTTCTTGCTGAACCAAGATACCAGTCTGGGACCCATAAAGAATGCACCACCACTTGTGCTTTTCCTGTCATCCACGCTTCCGGCCCAATCTGCATCTGTATAAGCATGAAGAGTGAGATCTGTATCTCTAGGATACCATAGGCCATAATTTTGAGTCCCTTGAAGATATTTGAAGATTCTCTTCACTGCTTGAAGATGAGTCTCCTTTGGATTTGCCTGAAACCTTCCAACTATTCCAACTGCATGCATGATGTCTGGTCGGGTACCTGTCAAATATAGTAGACTTCCAATCATAGATCTGTAGGTTGGTTGATGTACTGCTGCAGATTCGTCATTTGCACTGAGACTACATCCTGTGACCATGGGTGTACATACTGGTTTTGCATCTTCCATGCCATATTTCTTCAAAATCTGCTTGAGATACTTGGTTTGAGATAAAAGGATTCCTCCTTTCTTTTGTTGGATTTGCAAACCAAGGAAGTATGTCAGTTCTCCTAGCAAGGACATCTCAAATTCTTTCTGCATGACCGAGGCAAAGCTTTGACTCATAGCTTCTTCATTACTGCCAAAAATAATGTCATCTACATACACAACAAGTATTAGTAATTTGTCATTTTCAACTTTTATATAAAGATTGCTATCTGCTGAACCTTTTGAAAAACCTTGTTGATGAAGATATTTGTCCAACCGGTAATACCAAGCCCTTGGAGCTTGTTTGAGACCATAGAGAGCCTTTTTTAATCGGCATACAAGATTTGGATCGTTTCCAAGAATGAAACCATCTGGCTGTTCAATGTACACTTCTTCATCCAAGTCTCCATTCAGAAAGGCTGATTTCACATCCATTTGAAATACTTTGAAGTTCTGACAACTTGAGAGAGCAAGAAACATTCGGATGGCCTCAAGTCTTGCAACAGGAGCAAAAGTTTCTTCAAAGTCTATTCCTTCTTGCTGTGCATACCCTTTACAAACAAGTCTGGCTTTGTTTCTAATTACTTCTCCATTTTCATTCAATTTATTTTTGAAAACCCATTTTGTTCCGATAACATTCTTATCCTTTGGTCTAGGAACCAGCTCCCAAGTGTTGTTCTTTTCGATTTGCTCAAGTTCTTCATCCATTGCTTTCACCCAACATTCATCTTTGCATGCCTCTTTCACATTTTGTGGTTCAGTAGAGGAGAGTAATGCCAAATAACTTGAAGCTTCTGCAACTGTTCTTCTAGTTTGTATACCTGCTTCTTTTTGTCCCATGATCTGAGATTCTGGATGGTTCTTTTGAACATATCTGGATGGAGTCTTTTCTTCTATTCTTGTTCTTTCTTCTGCTTCTTCGTGAGGTCCTTCTTGAGATTGTTCTTGCGGTTCTTCTTCTTCATCATTCTGTCTTTGAGGGTAGCTTTCATCTTCTTCAATGTCTTCACGATGTATTTGCCTAGGAATGTATCCCTTCTCATCAACCACTACATCAATGCTGTCAACAATTCTGCCAAGTCTTTTATTGTAGCATTTGTATGCTTTGCTATGTGGAGAGTAGCCAAGAAGAATTCCTTCATCTGCTCTAGGATCAAGTTTGCCAAGCTGCTCCTCAGTATTCTTGATATAGCATTTGCTCCCAAAGATTTTGAAGTGCTTTACCGAAGGAGTTTTACCACTCCAGAGCTCATGAGGAGTTTGAGTGCTGTTCACTCGGACATTTGTCTTGTTGAGAATAATAACTGTCGCATGTGCAGCTTCACCCCAGAAGGTTGCAGGAGTTCCTGATTCATCAAGCATAGCACGAGCCATTTGCTGGATTGTTCTGTTCATTCTTTCCACTACTCCATTTTGCTGAGGAGTTCTAGCTGTAGAAAATTCTCTCCTTATCCCATGTTCATCACAGAAATCGAAAAATTCATTTGAAGTAAATTCTCCACCTCTGTCGGATCTGAGGCACTTAATCTTGTGACCTGATTCATTTTCAACCAAAGCTTTGAAGGATTTGAATTTTTCGAAAGCTTCATCTTTGTGCTTCATAAGTCCTAACCAAACAAACCTGGAGAAATCGTCAATAAATAATATCAAGTATTCCTCTCCTCTAGGTGTTCTTTTTCTGAATGGTCCACATACATCTGTGTGTACTAGCTCAAGAGGCATGCTGGCTGATCCTTCTTTCTCTGGAAAGTTAGTTCTGGTCTGTTTTCCAAACTGACATGATCTGCATATGGTGTTGTCAGGAATTTTGATATCTGGAAGATCGCGAACTGCCTGATATTTGCAAGCTTTCCTTATTTGTGAGAAGCTTAGATGTCCCAACCTTCGATGCCATAACCAGTGCTCTTCATCCTTGCTTAGATAGCATTGTTGTTGTCCTTCATCAAATATGTATAGATTATTTGGAGTTCTTTTACCTTTGAGAACTGTTTTACTTGTATCAAGATCACGAACAAGACACCATTTGATCTGAATATAACCTCGGTTCTTTGATCACACATCTGGCTTACACTTAGAAGATTATGCTTTAGTCCATCAACAAACAAAACATTTCCAGCCTTAACATCTTCTTTTAAAGGAGCAATACCTTTTCCTTTTATAGTTGCAGGAGTATCATTTCCAAAAGAGACTTTCTTTCCCTTTTCTAAATTAGAATAAGATTCAAGTTTTTCTTTATCACCTGTCATATGCTTTGAACATCCACTGTCAATGTACCATAGATTTTCTTGTCCTTCTGCATAGAATGCTATCCCACATCTTTCTGTTTGAGGTTCCTTTATTTTCCATGTTTTGGTGCCTGAGGTTTGTTCCCTTTTTTGTTCTTGTACCTTTCTTTCCGGAAACCTGCTTCTGCATTCAAAATCTTCATGTCCAAAATTATTGCAAATAGAGCATTCAACTTCATTTTCAAGAGCTGAAAAATTGTTATAGGTCCTTTTTGTAATCCCTGTCATACTTCTTTGCTTTTGAGCTTCCCTAGTCATGATTGTTTTATACGCAACACATTGAGCTGCTTTGTGACCAAAGTTATGGCAAGAAAAGCATTGTCCATTGAAGAAGTTTCTGCGATTATTGAATCTACCAGCCAACTGATTGTAATTTCTATTTTCATCTATTCTTGAACCAAATTGGGAAGATTTTACCTGTGGCTGGTTGTGGCTTTTGTTCACCCTTAAGCTGGATTGCCCCTGATAGTTTCTGTTTGACGTTTGTCCCTGCTTTACCTGATGATCTTCCTTGTGCTCTTGCTCATTTCTTCTTGCTACATCAAGATAACTTTTTGAAGTGGATGCTTGAGAAGTTTCTCCATTATAGCCCAGACCTGTCTTATTTAGTGGAGACCGCTGCACACTGATAATCTCATTCAACGTTTCAGATCCTTTGACAAACTTGAGATTAATGGTTTTTGTTTTCTCAATTTCTTTTCTAAGACCAACAATTTCACCTTCTAATTTTTCAAGATGTTTTTCCTTTTCATCAATCTGAAATTGTAGAGTATCAATAATCATGTTCTTTTCTTCTATACATCTCTTGAGTCTAGTAATTTCATCATAAAGGTTATCCACATCTACAGCATCCTCATAATCATCATCTTCAAATGCCATTAACAATCTATATTTGTTACCTTGTTCATCTTCATCACTGTTTGATAAGCCATCACTATCTTCATGGGTGTAGTAGCTTTTCTTATTTGCACTTTGTTTCTTGTTCCATCTAACTGGTTCCTTTCCTTTATCCTTATAAGAGCATTTTGCAGCATAATGACCTACTCTTCCACAAGCAAAACATTTGAAAGGTAGCTTACCTCTGAACCTTCCAGAACCTCTTTGAAGATTTCTGACAAAATTTGATTCTTCTTCCTCTTCTTCTGGAACATGACTTGCTTCATAGTGATCTTCTTTGCCTGATGCTTTAAAAGCAGCTTCCCTTCTGTCTGATGGACCTCCCTTTCTCATTTCATAAGCAGTTAGAATTCCATGCAGCTGAGACATAGTGAGAACACGGAGATTTTCCTTTTCTTCTACTGCAGATACTTTAGATTCAAACTTGGGGGATAAAGATCTTAGAATCTTTTGAACTACTATAGTCTCTTTTATTTCTTCACCCAAATTTTTCATACAATTAACAATCTCATCTACCCGAAGAAAATAATTAGCCACACTTTCATCATTATACATCTTGAGAGTCTCATATTGAATCCTGAGAGTTTGAAGTTTAGCTTCTTTTACCTGTTCATCTCCTTCATAGCTAGTGATCATTTTGTCCCATATCTCTTTTGCTGATTTGAAGTGCATGACCTTCATGAACTCTGTTTGAGATATACTTCCTAATAGAGTACTGACTGCTTTTGCATTTGTTTCATACTGCTTTTTCTCAGCTGGATCTGTAGGAGTAGCTGAAGGAAAGGCATAGCCTGATTCTACAATGTTCCAAACTTCTGTACCAAGAGATTGAAGATATGCAGTAACTCTTACCTTCCAATAATTGAAGTTTGTCCCATCGAAGACGGGTGGCCTGATTGATGCTTCTCTCTCGTAGTTGCTCATGATGAACGATCTACCTTCAAGCGATCAAGCTTTTCTGAAGGACCTGCTCTGATACCAATTGTTGGAAATAATACTGAGAGGGGGGTGAATCAGTATTATCTAGCAATTTACCAAATCTTCCTTATTTGATCTTTTGAAATATTCTTGCATATCAGTACCATAAAACAATGAGCATGAATAAAGAAAATAGACAGTCACACCAAAGAACACAAGATGTAAGGTGGAAACCCAATGCGGGAGAAAAACCACCTGCTGCAATATGTCTCTATCTTCTTTCAAGAAATTCTTTTTACAATGATTTTGTACTGGTGCAGTCCTTTACCAGCACGCAGGCTGCAACCTGCAAAGAGCTACAACTCTTTCTCGTTTTCCAGTTTCTCCTGGAAGGGAGCTACAACCCCCTACTTCTTTTCATGAAGAATCAAATCATCAACAAGTAGACAACAGATACAGTCTACTACAGATATCAGATCAGTAATTACATAAACAACCCAGAACACCTTATGAACAGAAATATACAGTCAACAGATCATCTTAAGACAGGGACGCATATTTTCTTTCTGTGGCCTGCGACTGGACGCAGTATACCTTATGCTGTTCTGCGTGCAGACGCACTGTTCCTTTTTGCTTTTCTGCGACCGACGCTCCCAGAAACACTATCGCGCCGCGTCTTTCGCTTCAGAGACGCACCCAATACCACAGTCGCGCCGCGTCCTTTGCCTCAGAGACGCACCTGAGTCTTTACTGTACTGCGTCCCGGCGCACTTTCCCTTCACTGAATCTGCGTCCCTTCAAATATAGAAGATAAGAGGACTTCAGAACCAACCCAAACACTCAGATCCACAGATCTGATCATGCGCCATATAGATCGTAGTCCATTAGAAGATTTGCCCTTATAGATTTGGACTAGATCACACCAAGAGATGTTCCACCAAGATGATACTCAATCCAAATGAACTCCTTTGCTTTATATAGGCAAGCTTCTCCCCAAAGCGTGGAACAATACCACGAGCCGACACCATAGAAACACAAAACCGTCGGCTAGATACCACACAAGAAACCCCCACGTGCTTTTCTCTGCCTTGAAATGTGTGCACTGAGCGGACGCACCTCCTGAACGGCTGGCCTGCGTCCCTGGACGCGGGTTCTGTATGGTATACCTACGGGGACGCACTTGCTGAACATATTTCCTGCGTCCTTCTTGATTTACCACCTGAATGAGTTTGCCATCAAGGACAACACCTGAATCATAATGCCAACAACTTTCATCATTATACATCGTGATATTTTCATACTGAATCCTGAGGGTTTGAAGTTTTGCTCGTTTTACCTGCTCATCTCCTTCATAGCTCAGAACAATCTTGTCCCATATCTCTTTTGCGGATTTGAACTACATTACCTTGACAAATTCTGATTGAGATAGGCATCCTAATACAGTATTGACCGCCTTTGCATTTGTTTCATATTTCTTCTTCTCAGTCGGATCTGTAGGAGTTGTTGATGCAAAAGTATACATGTATCTATGATATCCCAGACTTCTGTACCAAGAGATTGAAGATAGGCAGTAACTCTTACCTTCAAATAAACGAAGTTTGTCCCATCAAAAATCAGTGGCCTGACTGATGCTTCCCTCTCATAGTTTCTCATGATGAAAGATCTTTCTTCAAGCGATCAAGCTTCTTCTGAAGAACCTGCTCTGATACCAATTGTTGGAAATAATACTGAGAGGGGGGGGGCTGAATCAGTATTAATTTATTCTTCAGATATTGATCATTAATTTGCATGTTAGTGCCATATAATAATGAACAAGAAAAAATAAATAGGCACACCAAAGAACACCAGATATAAGGTGGAAACCCAATGTGGGTGAAAACCACCTGCTGCAATATGTCTCTATCTTCTTTCAATTAGAAACTTCTTTTACAAGGATTTTGTACTAGTGCAGTCCTTTACCAGTACGCAGACTGCAGCTGCATTGAGCTACAACTCTCTCTCATTTTCCAGTGTCTCCTGGAAGGGAGCTACAACCCCCTTTTCTCTTTTACTTCTTTAAGGACCACATTTCATTAATTTTCAAACTGGATCCAAGAAGATCAAATAATCATCAAGTACATGTAAATCACCCAATCTCCTTATACAGTCAACCAAAGAATCACCCAACTCCTCAGAATTTTGTAAACAGAAAAGTACTACTAGAAATATCAACCCAGAACTCTGCAGCAATAGATAAAAGACAGCCAACAAATGTTTTAAGATAGGTCCGCAACTTCACCAATAGTGGCCTACGAATACCCACAGCTCTTCTGTGACAAAACTGCGTAGATCCGCACCTCGTCGGTCCACTGCTCTGCGTATCTCCGCACCACTCGTTCTGCTACCCTGTGTACCTCTGCTCAGATCCGCACTTGCTCTGTCTGTCCAACAGCGTACCTCCGCAAATTGTTCTTCTGTTTCCTGCGAACCTTCGCACTGTGTCTTCTTCTGCACTGCGCACCTCGCACTGCGCCTTCTGCTGCGCTGCGTACCCCTGCACTGCGCTTTCTCCTACGCTGCGTACCCCCACACTCACGCCGTGGATAGCCTGCGAACCTCTGATTAGGGCCAAATTAACAGTCTTGCAATGTGCCATAGACATCCAGATCCACAGATATGATCATGCGCCCAAGAGATCACGACTTATCAATAGATTCGCCTTGTGTTTTCTCCTTGATTTAGATCTAGCTTTTAAAACCAGTCACCCAAAATTCCAGATCTTAAGATATTCAAATTTCACAAGTGTCTAGCCAAGTGATCTCTTTTCCTTTTTATAGGCAAGCCCTTATTCAAACCATGGGACAAAACCATCGAAAACCAATACAAGGGATCCAAACAGGGGTTCAAATAATTTATATCCTATACCATGGGCCAAAACCATAGGATCGTGAACCACGGGCTAAATACCAAGGGCCAAACATAAGAAACCCCATGTGAGCACGCTTCTCTGCATTGGAGTGAGTGAACTGGGGGACCGCACCTTATGAACGGATAACCTCCAAGTATGTCCGCACTTCCTGGATGGCGAACTTGCGGGTCTGCACCTTTTGAACGATGCACCTGCGAACCTCTTATTTTCCATCATTTTGAGAGCCTGAAATAGAATTTTGTCACTTGAGTGAATTGCCATCAAGTACAACACCTGTACCATAGAGCCAAACCAGAATCATAATGCCAACAGTCATTAAACTTATTCAAATTTGTCTAGTACATACATTGTAAATGATCTCATTGTGGATTTTTCACATAATTATTGCATTTTCTCTGTAGCTAATCTCTGTATCTTAGGAAAGTTTAAAATATACCATGTTTCCAAATCAAAGGTGAATAATAGAGCTAAAAATAAGCAATGCAACAGCCTTTTTCTATGTAGTTTGTACAGTAAAATTGCCAAGAATTACTTGTTTCAAACACAAATAAACTTCAAAACAAAAGAATATGAAAAATAGCTTTGGAAATAGTCAAATATCATGATAAGAAAACATAAAAATCTTGATGAAATTAATATATGGAATTACTAAGTCTCCCATTAATCTATTATTAAAGTGAAAACTTATACAAAGTATCCTACTTCTCCCACCAAAGGGAATACAATCTACCATCATCCATAACTTATTTGATAATTATAAGTTTTAACCCCATACATAAATTACTTGCCGACAAATTCTAAAAATAGAAAATAAACAATGGAGAGAGAATAAAACATAAAAAAATATACATAGATACTTTCCCATGGATCCCAAATATAGGATGACCAAATTGATATTTCATTATATTACTTTCAATGTTAATATATATATGTATATGTATATGTATATGTATATGTATATGTATATGTATATGTATATGTATATGTATATGTATATGTATGTATGTATAAATATACATGTCAAAGCATCCATAAACCCCAATCCATTAACCCCGGATTAGAACATAATCGTAGTTCCCTTGATGAGATCATAAAATACCATGGGAAAAAAGCCATCATGCCCAAAACCATGTGCGAAAACTAGGCACAAAACCATATGTAGGTCTACCAACCTACTATAGTGTCCAAAAAAAATCCTCATGGTACTACCCTAGACCTGTTAGAGGGGGCCTACCGCCCCCCCCTCAAACCTCTCGACAGGGTGGGGCTGTCACGCCCCTGTGACCCCCCTGCTGCGCCCAACGTAACGAACAAGGGGGGCTCTCACGCCCCCTGTGACTCCTCCGTGCGTGGGCCTAGTCTTGGAAAGGATATACACACACCCAACAATATTTAGATGGAACTAAATCAAATGTTTTTTATTAAACAACATAATTTTTTATTATCAAAGCGAAAATGAAGAGCTAATGAGAAGCGACATGGTAATCATTTTTTATGTTGTTTGTGGAATATGATTCCCATGAAGTTCTAGGTTCAAAACGAAAGTAAGTTCACAAAAATAGAAAATGAGAGATAGATTTGGAAATAAAATTATTTGAGGAAACATGAAATTTTTTATGAAATTAAGCTACAAAATTAACTTGGTCTCCTATTAATCTATTTTTAAAAGTGTAAATTTATAAAGTATCCCAATTCTCCCTATAAAAGAGGAAATTGTACTCCACCAAAGGATGTAGAAGTCCTAAGGCTACTTGCATGACCAAACCTAACAATAAAGTCAATGGGGCTTTGGTTCAATGGTGAGGTCAATAGATATTAAGTTGTAGTGAGATTTTATAGAAAACCCTCATCCTCAAAGTCCACGAAGGTTCCAATCTTGTTGTGGTTTAGGCCAACAAAATTGCCTGAGTTTTGAAAAGATGATGTTGGGTGAATATGCAGGCAATTGTAGTAGAATATCCTCCCCTTAAACCTGGCACCTATGCTTTCCCTTAGGGCATGTTTCTTGGAGTAGTTTAAACAAAAAAGGGGAAAAACAAGCAGTAAATATTAAAGGAATAATGATAACACCCAAGGCTCATTATTTGACATACATACATCACTATTTGTTGCAATATGACTTTCTGGACATGTCAAGAACATCAAAATTGTATTTGACCATCTTATTGAGAAGGTGAAGGCCCAAATCTCAAAATTTGTCTCATGTTCCATGCATTTTTAGATAAATTGAGTGGCTTAGTGGATAAATTGTCCAAACACATAATCGTTGGCCAATAAATATCATTGTGATTATCACCATCTTTCCTACTAAATAGTCTTTCATATAATCGTCAACAAATTCTCTAGCTTGTTTCTAGATTCTTTTGTGGTTTATAGATGGAAAATTCAGGAAGGGATTTTAGATGTTATATTTTTTGTTCTCCTAAAAGAGATTATGGATGTTTCATAAAATTTTATGAAACCAAATTTTCAGAAAGTTTGTAATAGCTAAGAAGAGGTTGAAGTGTTTCCTTTACTTGAACTTTAATTTTCAGGAGTGCTAACAACTCTAGAGAATTTCTAAATGTAACGAAATAATTTTATCTAGAAATAAATATATTAGGATTTTTTCCTTGAAAAGTAAAAATACATTCATGTAATCATTCATCACTGATGTGTTCCACATCAAATGGCTTCCCTGTGGCATGAAACTCGATCTGTAGGTGCATTCTCCCAAACTTTATCACTAAAACAAGTACGCTCATGAATGCCTAGAAGCATTTAACTATAAACAAGTAAATAAAAGAATCACATGGACAACAAACTTCATCAAATTGATTGGTACCAATACTCATTTAACAAAGTTAGGTCCTATAAATCAAAGAAAAGGTAGATCATGCAAGATCAAAGAATCTTGTTGAAAAGGGAGAGGTGTCTATTGGGAATTTTAAGATGGGAAAGTCACCAAGAACACTACCTCGGACAATGGGGATAGAGAATCTTGTAGGAAAATTGACCTAGGACATCCTGCAATGAATGAGCATTCAAATAAAAATTCAATGGATGACCCAAGTGAGATTCAAGGAATCAGTAAAATGAAGCTTGTTGTAATACAAAAAAAATCCTCCATGTCTTGCAAAACCAGATCATAAACCTACACTTTTTTCATCCATTGGGAAAGTCACCAAGATCATCACCCCAAATAGTGACGATAGAGAATTCTATAGGAAAAATTACCATGGTACTTCTTGCAATGAATGAGCATTCAAATAACCATTGAAATGATCACCCAAGTGACATTTAAGAAATCAACAAAATGAAGCATGCCATAATACAAAAAAATCCTCCACGTCTTGCAAAACCACCTCCTAAGCAAACAATTTCTTCTTTCCCTATGTGTAATATTGTAAGAGATACTAATGACATACCCATCCCCCCACCTTGTCCACCAGCTCTACCGAGTGCTCCTCGTGTGCCTCCACATCCACCTTCACCTCTTGGAGGCATGGTAAAATTGCAAGGGCCATCAGGAAATAAAATGTATAAGGCTCTAGAGCTTGTCAAATTCTATCAATCTTTGATGAAATGAGAAGCTAAGAAGGAGGTTTCTACTATGTCTTTTGCAGCATTCGATGTTTCACATTCTTGGAATAGAATGATTTGAGAGAAATAAAATCGATATGAATTCCTCCTACTTGTAAGTGTCACATTTGGAGTTACTACAAAAAATAAATAGATTCATTCATGCAGACCCTTAACAAAGTACCTATGTTTTAAAGCTGAAACTGCATGATAAGAGAGATGTAAAATGATGCATGAAGATAAAGAAGAGGAATGGAATATATTATTACATTTTCCAACATATTATTACCTTTCTACAACTCATATTAGCCCCCAAGGTACCTTTGTTTTTGGCACTTTATAACCTAAGATTCAAGGCCCTCTAATAATGCACTTTTGCATTCTTTAGGACTGCCTCAACTCAACTTTGACAAAACTCATATAATTCGGTGGTTACCCCTCTTCTACACCTATCATACCTGCACATTATCATGAGTGAACTCTTCCCTTATTCTAGTAGATAAAGACATTATTTTTCAACTGATTTATGGATTTGGCCCTCCATTATTTGCTAAGATAAATTTAGCCTAGCTTTAGAGAAGTTTTCACCATCAATTTTTCACAAATCATGCCCATAATACACCTCCTTTCTCTTTCTTCCAGCTTTCTTTTATTTGGCCCAACAGTCACTAGAGGAACCATGTTGAATATATCTCCTTCTTATATTTGCATTGCCTTCTTTAGCTTTGGCTCAATCACAAAGATGTTTCTTCCTAGGATGAACCAATCAATATTCAATACTTCTACACAATTATTCTCCCTCCCTCCCTTGAAAACATTCATTTCTACTCTCCAAAAATAACTTGGATCTAAGCAACAATTTCTATGGAACTTGGCCCTGATTAGAGCATCCTTTACCTGCATAAAAAATAGAAATACCACACCTACAAGAATCCTTTACCTACGCTTCACATGTAAAGTAAATTTGGTTTGGTCTTGACAACTTATCACGCTACTCAGCCTCCCAAAACACAGACTTCCTTTCACCTATGCAGCACAATATCTAGAACTAATAGGTATGAGATTGACCCTCTTCTAATGCACAAAATTTATGCACTAAGACTCAACCTATCCTTCTAGAAAACTTACTCTCCTTCTCTACCTTAATATGCCCAGATTATACCCAAAACAATCATGAGATAGACCTCACATAACGTCTTCTTCTCTTATTCGTTCAAGTTACTAGGGTTGCGACCTTCTAAAGTATTATTGGCCTCCTATTTTAGTCTACACATGAGATAGAATGCATTGACTTAATGATTCAGTTGAAGGAACAAGTCCTCCTTGAGTACTATCCCTTAGCTTTGAAGATCAGCTTTCTCATGGACTATACCTTAGAAAGTACTTGAATTGATGTCCAAGAATGACATACATCATTAGAGTAGTTTATGTCATAGTCATTTATTTCCTTTGGAATAGACAACACATATTATTTTAGAGATAGGGTTACCTACCTTCCATATAAAACCATGTCGATTGCATTCACATATTTGTATGAGCTCAGATCATGTACATCGTAACTTCTGAAGAGACTTACATAGATTTTTCTCCTATATCATTGATATTACTTCACTTGCCTCCGTGGTAATTTGGATTGTATTTGCTTGTATGACTGTAGCAACTTCACATTACTATACTTCATAATTCTCATTTCTATTGAAATATTTTGAAATTGAATGCTAGCCAGGATCTAGTAAGGCACTACTCATTTTTGACATTAATGGATGAACTATTGTAAAGGGTATTTTTATTTTATGCCAACATCAATGATTATCAAGGCAACTGCTATTAACCATAGATATAATATGACGTTGGAAAATCAATATGGATGAATATTATAGTTGATTTTCCTTCGCATGATAATTATTTGTGAACTATGTTGGCTTTTTATTAAATTATTTATGTTCTCTTTTCATCAGAAAATTATCAAAATGTAAACATGTTTTCACTAATAGTGTCCTAATTAACCATGAAGTGATAACATATGTGTCTTGAACCTAATAGGAAAGGATTCAAAATATTTATGGAAAATAATGAACTTTCCGTTAACAATTAAAGCTAGTTCTTGTTTGAAAAGCCTCAATTCCCTTGAGGTTAAGAGGGTATGGTTCCTCGAGAAAATTAGCCTTACATTGATACTTCCATAGAAAACCAATAGAAGGTACTTGTAGTGTCTTTGATAAATATTTGCAACTGTACCTATTCATCAAGGTGTCCTCAAGGGGAGTACCTTTCCAAGAAATTGGGGTGGTAAGAAAATAGTTAAGCTTAACTTCAAATCATGCCCCAAGTGTCCTGGAAGATGACTGCTTGTTCTTTGTTTTAACCACTAACACATTTCTTAATAAATTAGAGCCTAGAATTTTGGATCTTATTGAAACAATGTCGCATGAGGTGTTTAAATAATTCAATGAACTAACGCCATTTCCATTTGCAGACAAAGGCATGGGCGATGACTCGAAGGATTCCATGAGAGTAACAGAATCTTCCCCTTTTCTCCTGAATATAAAAAATAAATTAGACATAAAAGCATCATGAAATGGAAATTTGTCTATATGGGGGGCATGATGACACATACATTGTACTTCTCCCGATTCAACAAGGAAAGTGGAAATTTCTCATTTGGTAGAGTTGGTGATAAGAATAACATGAGAACTAAACCATGTGTCTATCTACATGGGATCTTACTTCTCATTTATATGCTATCGATAATTCCAGACATTGTAAAATACAAACTTGAATCCAATGAAGTACTTGATGGAAGAGTACTAAATATTTTGGATGATGTTAAAACATTAGCAACAAGATCTTAGTCCATTTCTATGATTCGCACTTAAAAATATCAGGAACAATAATTAAAATTTAATTTCTTATTGTATAATAAACATAAATTATAATAAAGGTGACTATGATTATATGAAAAAACCAAGTCAAATGTTTCAAGACAAGCTTGTGATCTGATGATTCTTGTAGAAGCTTTGATTCCTCTATAGTAGCTGCCAACTGATAATGTGTTAGACCACTTGACTCCTTCCCTCTTTTCCACATAACAGAAGATCCTTGCAAAGGTATTGTCAAATTTCTCTGTGTTGTGATTTTCCATATGTCCAATGATCGTTGTTGTAATCCTTTACTTGAATACAAGAATGCAAGTGTTCGTAAATTCCAAGATTATTCTAGTAAAGCTTCTAGTTCCTCGTGCACTATCCATTAAAACCACATGGTTATCCTTCTTGAAGCCTTCTTATAATAGTCTCCATGCCTTTGCACCATGCATGGTTTCTAAATTCTATAACCCCACTTCTTTCCAATGTATCAAGAAGACACAAAATCTTAAGGTCTCTAGTCACTAAGCTAGACTACGAAACTAGAATGCAAGATGACATCCATTGGCCTCTGCTGACAAGTGAAAATGAATACATAGTTTAACCTGACAAAATATTATGTATTAAAGCAACATAATACATTAAAATGAAAGTTACATACGACAACGCAACTATTTTCTATTGGAAATTACAATATAATTTGTGCATGCCTATTGATTTATTTATACGAGGAAGAATAGGAAGCCAATAGTGTTAACAATGTCATCAACCCATATTTTAGTAGTAAGAGCTTGTCAGATTGAAAATGAATCCAATTTGTTGAATTTGAAGCCGTATTGTCAAGAAGTTTAGAGTTCCCATTTGAAAAAGGAAGCCTTACCATGACAAATTGTGAGAAGGCTAGCTTATCATATGAGGCTAACATGGATAGTAACTCATTTGAAATCAATAGATTAAGGAATATGCTTAAGGAATTGGAAGAAAGGAAAGTTACACTTGAAGAAGAACTTTTTGAGCATTATGGTATGAATAGGCAGGAAGCAAGCATAGGATAACTACCAACTCATAGGGTTTTTAATTGTTTCCCTCTTATCAATGATATGCCCACTTGTACTCACTAATCTAGGTCATCCATAAATAATATCCTTAATTGAGTTCTTCGTTGCTCTAAGGTTAGTCCTTAGGGGACATATACCAACCATCAAACCAATCTTATTTTTCCACAAAAATGTTTGTACTTAAGGTACACAAGGAATCCAACAAGTTTATTCAATGAAACAAAACTTAGGGATCCTTTACTGTTATTCAAAACTTCTATGGATAGACCTCATAACACTATCATCAACACATTAGTGATCATAACAAAAGAATAAGTCAATGTACCTTTATAGAACTCATCACATCTCGCAAAGGTACCTCTCTTATGGACACTTGAGAAAACAAGATTCCAATCCATCATATAGTTCACCTGTGGGTTATTTAGGAGTTCCTTATCTCAACCTTGATATAACTCATATAAGTCTGCGATTACCCTTCTTCTAGACCCATCACACCTACACATTAGCATGAGGGATATCTGCCCTCATACTAGAATTTAATCGTATTATTGTTCAATTGATTTAGTGATCTGGCCCTCATTTATTAGCTCAAGTAACATCGTCCTATTTTGAAATAAGTTTGCACCATCAATTTTGACCAAAACACACCCAAAATACACTTCTTTTCTTTTTCTACCAACTCTATTTTAGCCCAAAAGTCACTAGAAGAACCATGTTGAAGAGATCTTATTTTTCTCTTCGCTAAGCCTTATTTAGCTTTGGCTAAATCATGAATATGTTTCTTATTAGGATGAACCAATTAATGTTCAATACTTGTACCCAATTCTGCTGCCCCTCTCCCTTGAAAATATTCACTTATGCTCTCCAATTATACCTTGGATCTGAGAAACAATTTATTTGGAACCTAGCCCTGATTAGTGAATCCTATACCTGCATAAAACATATAAACACCATGTTGTGGGGAAAAGTATCCGACTCGGATGACCCTATCCCTACTCTAAAGGTGACAGTCTTTAGCAACAACTGAAAGTAAAGCTTTGATATTTTCCTTTATGAAAGTACAGAGAGAAGGAAGAAAAGATTAACCAACCTGGTGTCTTTCGTTTAGTCGATCCTTATCCTCTCTCTTTGTCTCTTGTTCCCAACTCCTTGCTCTCTTTGCCGGTCCAGCTACACACAGATCCTGCACAAAACAAGAGAGGAAACTACAAGATACATGTACTCATAACTGATGCATGGATTAGAGTGAATCAAATATACAAGTAAATACAATACATCAATGCAATACAAGTATATAGGAGAACATGCAAAACTTTATTGATAGAAGTAACAGGGTTCTGAGAAGGTTACAACCATTGATGGCTCCAATCCAGCAGCACCTCCCCAGCAGCAAGAACTCTCCTCTTCACCTCTAGTAAAACAATCACCCAATAGCTCTAACTGTAAACCAACAGCACCTCCTTGCTTTACACAAAATTCCAGCCTCCCTAGACCTCATAGAAGAGCTCTATATATAGGAGAGAAGAAGAAAGGATGAGTCAGCTTGAGGCTGGCATAGAGCTGACTAGTGTCCTCTCCTTCTTCAGTTAATCTTCAGTTCTTGAGTCCACTTGGAGATCCTTGCTTACACATGGTGATCAAGTACCTCTTACTCATTACAGGGCGAATCTCATGAACCAAGTGTCAGTTTGGAAGCTTCCTGGGCAGTTGACACCTTGCAGAATGACTGTGCCACTTGGCCAATCTCGCCCAGCGTAGGTAGCCTTCATTAGATTTGACTTCCAGCGCAGGTACAAGGAGGAGCAGTTGCATTCCAGCGCAGATGCTCAGTGGAGCAGCTGACATGATCCAAAATAAGCCTGTTTTTGAGTGTTTTCAGGTGGAGAACTGATGGGAAGTGCTGTGGTTTGCTGACCTTGTTCTTCTAGGGGTAATAACAACATGTTTAGGGACTGAGGATCCCTGTAATTATTGACATTTCATGCTCCATGCTGCGAGGCACAAAAATGTCTATAACAGTTGCCCCCTAAAGTATGAGGCCGTTTATCGGGTGAAATGCTTTATCTAGAGGGTCCGAAGTTCATTCCAGTGCTGAGGAGGCGCCCTGTAATACAATACAATACAATACATTATTTTTCATTCTGTTTTCATGATCTAGCTGAGGCGGGCATTCCCATGCTCATCTTTATAAATACATTTTGGTACATAGAACAGACGATCGTCTGATAGTAGACTGATAATTCTCTGCTGAAATTATCATCCTTTGAGTAGGATGATCATCTGCTGCAATGATGTACATGACAAATGCTTTTATATTTCCTGAATATGTATCGCAGCCCAGATGGATGAAACTAGATCCGGGGTCTTCAAACTCGTTCGATCTTCACTCTAAGTACAAGTCGATCCATGTGAGAATTTCGCTGAAGTCGAACATGGAAAGACATCGCTTGATTACCGGTCAATGATGAAAACCGTTAACAAGCGCGAGAGGAATCACCGATAATGATAATGACCCTCAAGGTACTGCAGTACAATTCACGTGGCGTGAATAAAGGACTTGGCGTCGAATGCCACGCAAAATCTTCTGGTCGAAGGTCATTGATGTATACCTGTCGCCGGAAGTGAGAAACTTGCCATTGAGGCATGCAAGCTTCAAAGTACTGATGGGGTTGTTCCTAGATCAACTTCTTGGATAATGAGCTGAAGTCGACAAGAAGCGGTCCGTCAAAGGAGGGCCTTAATGAATCCCACATCAATGACACGGAACGGAGCTAATGATTTTAGTGGAGGTGAAAACAAACTGTGATATAGGATTCAGGGTGGCGATCATGAATGGATGAAGGATAATGTATGGCAGTGGATGGGACACGGTTGACACTTTCAGAATGACCCCTCTTGAACATATAACGACACTGATGAGATGGATCGGTAGCATTACCCCAAATGTGGATGGTTTGGCGAGGACCATGGTGATGAGACCGGTGAATGAAACAACCCAACCCGATGTGGTACGGAGGAAAAGTGTCATGTTCAAGAGTGACTTGCTACCATTAAACTTTGATGTTCTCCCAATTTTTCCCCAGTCATTTCTGACCAGTACCTCTTTATTTTTGTCAAGCTTGAGGAGGATAACATATGCTTGTTCTATAACCTGCCCTTCGGGCAAGCCCATCGCTATGATTTAACGAGCTTAGCGATAGGGAAACTCGTTCTCGTCTAAAGACAAGTTTGTCGCTATTTAATCATTTTAACGAGTCTAACGACAAAGAAAACTCGGTCCTTTTCATCTTTAGAGAGTCTGAAAAGGTACAGAAAGTTAACTCCATAATTCCTTTTTCGTCATCTAATCCCTTAAGTCCGAAAAAGTATAAAACGATACAGAAGGGATGGCTGTTCGGTACTTTTAACGAGCCAAACAAGACAAGCGCTCGATCCTTTTATGCAATAATCCCTCAGGTCCAAAAAGATTAAAATTTAGAGGAGGGATAGCGTTCCGGTCATTTAACGAGCTGGAAGGCCAAAACTCGGCAAACTTTTCATATTTTACGAGTCAGTGAAAAGAGCTCAAAGAAGACTCGTCTTTTGAGGAACGAGTGATAAACAGGGATAGCAGCAGATTCCAGGTACAGGTTGGAATTCTCCAATCACGGCAGTGTCACAAGGATGGCTAGGTGAAATCACTCTTCGCAGCTGTTTCTCAAAAGAGGTAAACACATAAATGGAGGTGAATGATCGGCCAAATGAAAAGTGGAGGTGACGGTGCACAAACACGACCAAGGTTTTTATGGCTGATGGATTTATGATCTCAAAAGGTTATTTACCGGGATAGGTTCTTTTTTTAGATAAAAATGAGCTTAAACTCTGGAGGGAACATTGCTCACTGCTTTTATTTATTTTTTAACGAGCATGAAGACCGCGTTAAAACTGCTCGGATCTTTTGCATGCCCCCAGCATCATAATAACGCATGTCAAAGGAGGGTGCCCCCCAAGCTTCATTGCATTCAACTCGGTGGTTGGAATGAAGGTTTACCTTTGAGAAAGGGGATTTGTTTCATTTTTTAATGAGGTTGACATAATAAAAGAACTATCCTCATGACTCCTTGTTTCATTTTTTAACGAGGTTGACACGAGATTAGAACCGTCCTCGGAGCCCACTGTATTTACAGTATTTCCATTAGGGCAATGATCCATGCTGACAAAATGTTCAGGAATCTTCCGAATCCATTAGATATAGAAGATTTCATATTGTAGGTTTCCACTGTGGCCACTTCCGCCAGATTTCTTGCAGGCGGTAGGGCAAAAGTACCCATTAAGGCAGGGTCTTTTAGGAGACCTACTCCAATATTTTGAAGCGAATGATCGCTTCCATGGATCATTGGAATGCTTCCCGTAACTTGTGAACTGTCGGGGAGGAAAGTTTGTTGGTCGACGACTGTAATCCCTCCTTGAAAGGGAAATGCAATCTTCCTGAAGTAGGTCGACACGACTGCGGCCATGGCATATATCCAGGGCCTTCCTAGTAGGATGTTGTAATCGAGGTTTCCATCAATTACTTCAACATCGACTTCTACTGTTTTGCCCCCCAGTTCAACTTGCAAGTTACTTATAATCCCGTAGGGAGTGTATGATCGTCCATCAAATGCTTTTAAGGTCGTTGACGATTTCGACAAGGGTGGTGAGCCTAAATTTTTCCAGCAACTCATCGACATAAGACATGTAGATGCCCCCTCATCAATAATTGTTCGATGAACAGTTTTGTTGAGGGCTTTCGCTTGAATAAGGAAAGCTAGTTGAGCTGGTAAGTTAGGGTCATATCCTTTATGATCAAAGGCCACAAGATTGGAATCCATTGGGCCAATCCCACCTATTGCTGATAATAAAGTTTGCTCTTGGGAGGGGCAATTTTGCGGTACCTTAAGTGTCGACATAGCGGACGGCGATTGGGCCAGGTCCTCTATTATATTATAATTTTGTGCTATTTTGGCACGAGGATTAAATGTCGATTTTTGTACTACTCCCTTTGGCAACTTTATCATTGGTTCAGGAATGATGGGTGGCACAACTTTGGTCAAAGCTGTCGTCGAACTACTAGGTTGTTCATTAGCCTTGTTATTCGACAGCCATGGATTCCTGTAATCTATATTCCTTGTCAAAGCATTATTCTGCTGCTTTGAGGTAGACAACATAAGCACTTGGGATCGGGAAGAATTTTGATTAGCAACCAGATTTTGACCAGGATTAGGAAACGGATCAGTCAACACAGCTGAGGTTTTCGGACTCTTAAAGAATCTTTTAAGCTCAGCTTTGCATGGACAATCTGCTGTCCAATGATCCTCATCGCATATATGACACCCCAAAGGGGGTTTCCCTTTTCTCCCTTTCTTTTTATTCTTGTCTCCTGGTTGCTTCAGTTGTTTGCCCTTGTCGTCTGACACGGCACTCACTTCCGAGGCAGGAAGTTCTTCATTTGCATTTTGATTCGAAGTCTTACGGGTTTTCTTAGACGAATCCCGTGTTGACTTTGCGTTTGCAGTGCCAATCACACCATCGCCGGCATGATAGTCACTATTTGATCCAGGAGGGGGAGGAATTGAAAATTCCGGTCTAGGGGCGTCAGGTATCTTGTCATAGAGCGTGCCAGACTGAGTATATACTAAGTCTAAATACTGGGCACGAGCAATAACTTGCTCCTCTGTTACGACGCCTCCCTTGGCCACATCTTCTGTTATAGCAGGAAGAAGCGACTTTATAAACCACTCAGCTAATAGCTGATCTGGAACATAGGTCTTCACCATTCTGCGACGATGACGCCACTCATGTATATGATCAGATATATGTGTGGCCGTTGTCTGTTTGAAATTGGTTAAGATCTCTGTTCCAGTTTCGTACCTTATAGGTAACTGAAAGTGGGTTAAGAAAGTCGTGGCTAGGGAACTGAAATTGTCGAAAAAGGCTCTAGGTAATTCAATATACCATTTAGCCGCCGAACCTGTCAATGTCCTCTGAAAAAGGCGAAGCCTTATCAAATCATCATTCAAGGTGTTCGACGAACACCACAGATGGAAAGTCATCACATGATTCGACGGGTCTTCTCCAGGATTTCCATTGAATTTAGGAATGTCCGAAGGAAGTTTGTGAGGAATCGCTGGCCACCAATGGGCATAGGCGATTGGATCATTCGTCAATCGATGTAAATCTGGTAATTCTAGAGTCGCCATGAATGGCAACTGCTGATTCAGGTTTGGCGAGGCGTACCCAGGATACGATGGAATCGCTTGAGCAGTAGGCCTTTGCATACCAGCATAATGCAACTGATGTTGATAGGACTGATATGGCTGGTGGGCTTGGCCACTGTAAAGTGGTTGATTTAACCCGTTCTGAATATAGGGTTGCCCACTATTTGCAAAGATCTGTTGCTCAGATCCCTGGTACACCTGTTGAAACTGAGGTTGTTGGTATTGCACCATCCATGGCTGCGAAGCCATGTTTTGCTGTGCGATACTAACCAACGGACCAAGATGCGGGGTTATGGTTCCCGTTTGTATCTGTGTCGTCCCGGCAGTTGGCGATTGTGGTTGTGTTGCTGGGTCAAGGGGCTGTTGCATTACAACTTGGGGTTGACATACAACAGGCATCGATTGAACTTGCGACACGGTTACAATTGTTGGCGTCGTCGGGATGCTAGACATAGGTACACATTGTTGCATGGAATATACAACTCTCGGTTGTTGGGGCAACATAGGCACCCAACCACTCGTCGTAACTTCAGTCAAACCTGAATGCGGTTGAAAACTGCCGTATGGGTATCCTCCCGGAGGGGGAAGTGAAAGGGCATATTGCCCCCCATACGGTAACAATCCGGAGCTCAAGGGTATAGATTGCCTTTGAGGACTGGATGGTCCAAACTGATTTCCAAAGGGATCAATTTGTCTAGTTTCAACATAAGAATTACCGGGTATTATACCGGAAGAACAAACTGGAACAGACCAAGTTGTCATAATAGTCCCTGGGTGGACTCCTTCTAGCTGTTGAGAGCTAGTCGGGACAGCTGGTATGCCGGAAAACATCGTCGGAGTCACAGCAGGAGCTTCTGCTATTGCTGTGTCATTTGGCACAGTCCTAGATGTCGACGGTTGTTCAGACATTTTAAGTCTATCCAATAAACTTCCTAACGATTCTTCAGGAACTTCCGGTGGCGATAGACAAACTTCTGATGCAGAAGGAAAAAGAGGGGTACTTGCTCCAAAATGAATTGGAGTATTTGCTTGCTGGTCCTCTACGATTTCCTCTATTGCAATCAGACCAGGAGGAAGAGGAAGACCGTCAGGTCCGTAAAAGATTTCTGGTGCCGAAGAAGGGGTTGCTTCGACAGCGACAGTTGTTTGACCAACAAGACTCTGTGGACCGGTTTCAGATGGAACTGGTTCAGTTATGCAAGTACTTGTTTTCAGACTAGGATCAGTACAACTGTCCTTCTGTCGCTGTTGAACTTCTTCAATAGAGGCAGGGATTCCAGAAATATTAGGAGTGACCAGAATCTCAGATGTAGTTGGAACTGTTGTTCTAACTTTAATGGGAGATTTTGACCCGGTCAAGCGAGTTTGCTTCGTCCGTACTACTCTCGATTCCGGAGACAAAGACGGTTGACTCGCGAGTCTCCTCGAACGACGGAGTTCTAATTGACTTTCCTCCACGGTTGCGGATTACTCGATCAACTAAAATACAAAAAGGGGAATTAGGTTTCCGTATTGAATGAATTTTATTAGACGCTTTTAGACACAACTTGCTTTTTCATGTTTTAAGAGTCGAGAAAAAGCTAAAGATGACTCTAGTCGCCTTCGATGTATTAACGAGCCCGAAGTGACAAATGATCGGTTGGACTTTTTCAGTTATAGAGTTTGAAAAAGGCCAAAAGAAACTGCTCTGGAGATCTAGGCAGAGGGTGTGCCAAACCTTTCGCGAAACCACAGAATACGTTTTACGGTACGGGTGGTCGATCTTCGTGAATGCTGTGTTCACTGCATCGCGATCAGTAGGGCGGTCGACACGGCTTCCTAAGGATAAAGGATAATTGCCTATAGGGGTCTCCCAATATACGCGACGGTACGCGGGAGCTCAAGTCCGTATTAGTGCTATCGTCCCTCAGGAGGAATCACCCACCTTCGTAGAGATCGACAGTCACTACGTTTAACGACGCCGGAACAGGTCTCTACCTAGACCTCTATTGTGAGCGTTATGTTACAATGCGTTTTTAGATTCATTCAATATATTTTAAGTTGATCTTGTTTAGCAGTTTGTCTTTCAGGATCACCACGAGATGTATTGGTACAAATTCCTAAATGCAGCTAAAATGATAAGCAAGCTTTATAATCTTTTTAGCTTTGAAAATCCTAACTACTGAGGGGAGAGAAAAACATTATCTTTCCACACAGAGCACAAAGCACAAACTAATGCACTTTCTCCTAGATCAGTCACGCAAACTTATCAAAATATGCAAATGCAAGATGCATGTATTTCTTTTCTTTTCCCTTAATGTTGATGTAAACAAAAAGGAAATTGTCGTATAATTTTCGAATTCAATTTGAAGCGTAAACAAACAAGTTTTGTCTAAAATGAAAAGACGCTTTACAAGCACTTGTTTTGACACTAAAAATGTATGAATTCAAACCATAAAATGAAAAACAAACAAACTCAAACAGCCATGAACAGTAATAAAACTAGCTCTTAAGATCACAAAGACACTTTTACAGTTCAGGATTTAAGAGGTCACAGCTATACTGGTTTGCTTTTCACAATGGGAAACTGTAACTGAAACAAGAAATACTGAAAGAACAATCACAGTTTCATCATACAACTGAGGCGGAATAATGTCAAGGAAAGTTGGTTTACAGCAAGTACAATGACCAGCAATCAGCAGCAAAAAATCAGTGAAAACAGGGCTAAGACACAGTGGAAAACCCCTGGAAGACACTGGCTAACAGGTCCAGCGCAGGCTCTGGTCTGTCAAATTGACTTCCAACGCAGTTCCCGAAGGGAGTACCTGCACTGTAATGCAGACTGCCTGTGGACAGCCTGCTCTGGGACACGAGAGTTGCGTTTACAAGGATTTCCGGGTCATAAAAAGCTCAAAAATGCACTGTTTTTGCTAAAATAAAAAGCTATAGGTCAAGTACAGGCTAAGGGATGATCAAGAGGATGAAAAGCTATCACAAAGAGTATAAGAGTCTTTTGTAGATCAGCTCTTCAAATCATGAATCTGCTCAAAAATGAGCAAGAGTAGCAGACCCTCTACTTCGCTTTTGATATAGTCAAAAGCTTTTCGATTTGGTACTCTTTTCTTCAAGAAATGAATAGCAAAATACTACAAAGACCAACAAGATACTAGGCTCCCCAGCGGAGTCTCCAGTTTTTTGTGGGGAAAAGTATCCGACTCGGATGACCCTATCCCTACTCTAAAGGTGACAGTCTTTAGCAACAACTGAAAGTAAAGCTTTGATATTTTCCTTTATGAAAGTACAGAGAGAAGGAAGAAAAGATTAACCAACCTGGTGTCTTTCGTTTAGTCGATCCTTATCCTCTCTCTTTGTCTCTTGTTCCCAGCTCCTTGCTCTCTTTGTCGGTCCAGCTACACACAGATCCTGCACAAAACAAGAGAGGAAACTACAAGATACATGTACTCATAACTGATGCATGGATTAGAGTGAATCAAATATACAAGTAAATACAATACATCAATGCAATACAAGTATATAGGAGAACATGCAAAACTTTATTGATAGAAGTAACAGGGTTCTGAGAAGGTTACAACCATTGATGGCTCCAATCCAGCAGCACCTCCCCAGCAGCAAGAACTCTCCTCTTCACCTCTAGTAAAACAATCACCCAATAGCTCTAACTGTAAACCAACAACACCTCCTTGCTTTACACAAAATTCCAGCCTCCCTAGACCTCATAGAAGAGCTCTATATATAGGAGAGAAGAAGAAAGGATGAGTCAGCTTGAGGCTAGCATAGAGCTGACTAGTGTCCTCTCCTTCTTCAGTTAATCTTCAGTTCTTGAGTCCACTTGGAGATCCTTGCTTACACATGGTGATCAAGTACCTCTTACTCATTACAGGGCGAATCTCATGAACCAAGTGTCAGTTTGGAAGCTTCCTGGGCAGTTGACACCTTGCAGAATGACTGTGCCACTTGGCCAATCTCGCCCAGCGCAGGTAGCCTTCATTAGATTTGACTTCCAGCGCAGGTACAAGGAGGAGCAGTTGCATTCCAGCGCAGATGCTCAGTGGAGCAGCTGACATGATCCAAAATAAGCCTGTTTTTGAGTGTTTTCAGGTGGAGAACTGATGGGAAGTGCTGTGGTTTGCTGACCTTGTTCTTCTAGGGGTAAGAACAACATGTTTAGGGACTGAGGATCCCTGTAATTATTGACATTTCATGCTCCAGGCTGCGAGGCACAAAAATGTCTATAACACACCACACCTGCATACCTCCTATACCTGTTCTTCACCTGTAAACTAAATGTGGCTTGGCCTTGATAGCTTACTAGCCTGCTCGACCTCCCAAAACACAAACTTCCTTCCAACTGTGTAACACAATTTCTTTTCCATATTAGAAAGAGATTGACCCTCTTCTCATGCACAAAATTTATACACAAACACTCAGCATATCCTTCTAGAGGAATTCCTCTCCTTCGTTACCTTAATCTACCGAGATCATATCCAAAACAATCAGGAGATAGACCTCACATAACACCTTCTTCTCTTCTTCTTTCAGGTTAGTAGGGATATGAATTTTTTAAGCATCCTTGGCCTCCTATTTCAGTCTACATATAAGATAGAACGCCTTTATTGAATGATTTAGTTGAAGGAACAAGTTCTCCTTGAGTATTACCTTAGCTTTCAAGATCAACTTTGTGATGGACTATGTATTAGAAGTAACTTGAATTGATGTCAAAGAATGACATATATCATTACAATAGTTTATGTCATAGTCATGCATTTCCCTTCGAATAGAGAAAACATATTATTGTACAGATAGGGATACCTACCTTCCATATAGAACAATGGAAATGTAATTAAATATCACTATATCACTTCTACTAATTAGATTGTATCATTCCATGTTGCTTGATTGCATTCACATATTTTTAGGAGTTCAAATCATGTACATCGTAACTTCTAAAGAGACTTAGTTGTGTTTTTTATGAGTATCATTTTTATTAATTCACTTGCCTCCACAATAATTTGGATTGTGTTTTCTTGCATGAATGTAGAAACTTCACATTTCTATACCTCATAATTAAATTGAATGGTAGCGAGGATCTGGTATGCCACTACTCCTTTCTACGATTGATGGAGGCACTGTTGTAAAGGATATTTTTATTTTATTCCAACAACAATGATTTTCGAGTCTCCTTCTATTAACCATAGCTCTAATACCATGTTGAAAAATCAAGATGGATGAAGAATATAGTTGATTTTAGTTAGCATGATAATTACTTGTGAACTATGTTGTCTGTTTATTAAATTATTTCTATTCTCTTTTCATCTAGAAATTATCATAATGTAAACATGAATATCACTAATACTATCCTAATTAATGCATAAGTGATAGCATATGAGTCTTAAACCTAATAGAAAGTGATTCAAAATCTTTGTGGAAAACAATGAATTTTCTCCTAACAATAAAATCCAGTTCTTGTTTGAAAAGCCTCAATTCCCTTGAGCTTAAGAGGGGATGGTTCCTCAGTAAAAGTAGCCTTACATTGATATTTCCACAGAAGACCAGTGACAAAGAGTTGTAATGTCTTCCTTAAATATTTTCAACTGTCCCTATTCATCCAAGTGTCCTAAAGGGGAGTACATTTCTAAGAAATTTGGGTGGTAATAAATTAGTTAAACTCGGCTTCATATCAAGCACCAAGTGTCTTGGAAGATGGGCACATGTGATTTGGTTTAACCACTTCATCAATTGCTTAATAAATTATATCAATTAAGCCCCAGATTTTTGGATATTAGTGAAACAATGTCGTTCGAGGTGTTTAGATCATTCGATGAACCAACGCCATTTGCATTTGTAGATGAAGGCATGGGAGATGAATTTAAAGGATTCCATGAGAGTCAGAGAATCTTCCCTTGTTCTCCTGAATATCATTCCCCTTTTCTTCTGAATATCAAAAAGAAATTAGACATAGAAGCATCATGGTATGGAAAATTCTTTATATGGGGGGCATGATGACTCGTACATTGTTCTTCTCCTTATTGTATAATGCAAATGGAATTTTCTCAATTGGTAGAGTTGGTGATAAGCATAACTTGATAATTTAGCCATGTGTATATTTACATGGGATGTGGCTACTCATTTATATGTTATCAATAATTCAAGACATTATAAAATACAAACTTGAATCAAATGAAATACCTCATGGAACATGACAACATCTTTTGGTTGATGTTAGAATGTTAACAGCCAGATCTTTGTCCATTTTTATGATCTGCACTTAAAAATATAAGGAACAAGAATTAAAATTTCATTTCTTATTGTATAATAAACAGTAATTATAATAAATGTGACTGAAATTATATGTCAAACCCAAGTCAAATGTTTCAAGACAATCTTGTGATCATATGATTCTTCTAGAAGTCTAGTGGCCTCTACAGCAGTTGTCAAATGATAATGTGTCAGACCACTTGAATCCTTCCCTATTTTAAACATAGCAGAAGAACCTTTCAAAGGTATTGTCAAATTTATCTGTGTTTTGATTCGCCATATGTCCAATGGTTTTTGTTATAATCCTTTACTTGCATATAATAATGCAAGTGTTCATAAATTCCCAAACTTTTCTAGCAAAGCTTCTAGTTCCTCCTGCACTATCCATTCAAGCCATAGGGTCATCCTTCTTGCAACCTTCTAATAATAGTCTCCATACGAAACTAGAATACAAGATGACATCCATTGGACTCTGTTGACAACGTGTAAATGAATACACACTTTAAACTAAAAAAATATTATGTATTGTAGAATCATAATAAATTACAATGAAAGTTACATAGCACAACGCAATGATTTTCAATTGGAAATTACAATAGAATTTTTCATGTTTATTGATTTATTTACAGGAGAAAGAAGAGGAATTCAAAAGAGTTACCAATGTCATCAACCCATCTTTGAGTAGTAAGAGCTTGTCATATGGAGAACAAATCCTCTTGCTTGAATTTGAATACCTATTTTGAGGTAGTTTGGAGTTCCCATATAAAAAAGGAAGCCTTACCAAGACAAATTGTGTGAAGGCTAGCTTATCATATGAGGCTACCATGGATAGTAACTCAGTTTAACTCAATATATTAAGGAATCTGATGACGGAGTTGGAAGAAACGAAATTTACACTTGAAGGTGAATTTCTTGTGTATTATGGTATGAATGGGCAAGAATAAAGCATAGGGGAACTACTAGCCCATAGCGTTTTCAACTTCTAACCTCCTATCAATGATATTCCCACTTCTACTCACTGATCTAGGGAATCCACAAACAATGCCCTTAACTGAGTTCTATGTTTCTCTAAGATCAGTCCTTAGGGGGCATATACCAACCATCATAATAGTATGATTTTCCAACCTAGATGTCTGTCCTTAAGGTACATAAGGAATCTCACATGTTTCTTAAAATTACATAGAAATTAGGGCTCCTTTACTTCTATTCAAAACATCTATGGATATACCTTATAACACTATCAAAAACTTATCAATTATCATGACAAAAGAATAAGTCGATCTACATTTCTATAACTCATCGCAGCTCACAAGGTACCTCACTTCTAGGATCTTGAGAACCTAAGATTCTAATCCCTCTTATAGTGCACATGTGGGTTCTTTAGCACTGCCTTAGCTAACCCTTGACAAAAATCATATAAGTGAGTCGTTATCCTTCTTCTATACCCATCACGCCTAGCATGAGGGAAATATGCCCTTATATTAGCATATAAACACATTATTGTTCAACTGATTTAGGGATTTCGCCCCCCTTTATTAGCTCAGATAACACTGGCCTAGTTTTATAGAAGTTTACACCATCAATTTTGCACAAAACATGCCTAGAATACACCTCCTTTCTTTTTCTACTAACTCTATGTTATTGCACCCAATAGTCACTAGAAGAACCATGTTGAATATATATCCTTCTTATCTTTGGTAATCCTTCTTTAGATTTGGCTCAATCAAAAATATGTTTCTTCTTAGGATGAACTAATCAATGTGCAATACTGGTACCCAATTATGTTCCCCCTCTCCCTTGAAAAAATTGGCCTCTGCTCTCGAAAATTACCTTGGATCTGAGCAACAATTTGTGTGGAACTTTGCCTTGATCAAGGAATCCTATACCCGCATAAAACTCATAAACACCACATGTATAAACCTCCTTTACCTGTGCTTCACTTGTAAAATGAATGTGGCTTGGTCTTGACAACTTACGAGGCTTCCCGACCTCCCAAACCGTAGGCTTACTTCCAAATGTGCAACATAATTTACTGTCATGATCAGAAGGAGATTGACCTTGTTCTCATGCAAAAAATTTACACTCAAGCAATCAGCCTATCCTTCTAGAAAAATTCCTCTCCTTTGCTACCTTAATCTTCCCAGATCATACCCAAACAATCATGAGATAGACCTCACATAACATCTTCTTCTCTTCTTCCTTAAGGTTACTAGCATTGTGACTTTCTGAAGTATTATTGGCCTCCCATTTCAGTATACACATGAGAGAGAATCCCTTGATTGAATGATTCAGTTGAAGGAACAAGTCCTCCTTGAGTACTATACCTTAGCTTTCAAGATGAACATAGTCATGGACTGTATCTTAGAAATAACTTGAATCAATGTCAAAGAATGACACACATCATTAGAGTAGCTTATATCATAGTCATGCATTTCCCTTGGAATAAACAACACATATTATTGTAGAGATAGGGTTACCTACATTCCATATAAAACCATGCCACTGGAATTCGATATCACTGTATCATTGCTAATCCGATTGCATCATTCTACTGTTGGTCGATTGCATTCACATATTTGTAGGAGTTCAAATCATTTACATCGTAACTTCTAACGATACTTACTTGTGTTTTTCACCAGTGTCAGTGGTATTAATTTATTTGCCTCCATAGTAATTTGGATTTTATTTGTTTTTACGAATATAGAAACTTCACATTTATATACTTGATAATTCTCATTTCTATTGAAATATTTTGAAATTGAATGCTAACCTGGATCTGGTATGCCACTACTCCTTTCTGCCATTGATGGAGGAACTGTTGTAAAGGGTACTTTTGTGTTATACCAACATCAGTGATTTTCAAGTCTCCTTCTATTAACCATAGCTCTAATACCATGTTGGAAAATCAAGATGGATGAAGATTATAGTTTATTTTCCTTAGCATGATAATTACTTGTGAACTATGTTGGCTTTTTATTAAATTATTTACGTTCTCTTCTCATAAAAAAATTATCAAAATGAAAGCATGAATATATCAAATAGTGTCCTAATTAACCTTGAATTTATAGCATGGGAGTCTTGACCCTAATAGGAAGGGATTCAAAATATTTATGGAAAGCAATGAATTTTCCCATATCAAGAAAAGCTAATTCTTGTTTGAAAAAGCTCAATTCCATTAAGCTTAAGAGGGGATTCTTCCTCAAGAAAAGTAGCCTTACATTGATGTTTCAACAAAAAACCAATAGGAAAGAGAGTTGTAATGTCTGCCATAAATATTTGCAACTATACCTCTTCGTCCAAGTGTCCTGAAGGGGAATAGCTTTCCAATAAATTAAGATGATAATAAAATGGTTAAACTCAACTTGAAATCATGCTCCAAGTGTCTTGGAAGATTGGTGCCTATGCTTTAGTTTAACCACTTCACCCATTGCTTAATAAATTATCTAAATTAAGCCCCAGAGTTTTAGATCTTAGTGAAACAATGTCGTCTGAGGGGTTTACAGAATTAGCTGAACTAATGCCATTTTCATTTGGAGACAAAGGCATGGGTGATGAATTCGAATGATTATATGAGAGTACAAGAATATTTCGCTTTTCTCATGCATAATAGTTCCCCTTTTCTCCTGAATGTCAAAAATAAATCAGACATAGAAGCATCATGACATGGACATTTCTTTATATCTGGGACATGGTGACTCATACATTGTTCTTCTACCGATTCTATAATGCAACTGAAAATTTTTCACTTCGTAGAGTTGGTGATAAGCATAGCATGAAAATTCACACATATTTCTATTTACAAGGGACGTGACTACTCATCTATATGTTGTCAATAATTCAAGACATTATAAGATAAAAACTTGAATCCAATGAAGTACCTAGTGGAGGAGGACTAGATATTTTGGATGATGTTGAAATGTTAACAACCAGATCTTGGTCCATTTCTATTATCTATAGTTAAAAATATAAGGAACAACAATTAAAATTTCATTTCTTATTGTATAATAAAAATAAATTATAATAAATTTGACTAAGATTATACGAAAAACCCAAGTCAAATGTTCAAAGAGAAACTTGTGATCAGATGATTCTTCTCGAAGTCTTTCTACCTCTACAACAACTGCTAGCTAATAATTTGCTAGACCACTTGACTCCTTCCCTATTTTTTTCATAACAAAAGACCCTTGAAAATGTATTCCCAAAATTCTATTTGCTGTGATTTTCCATATGTCCAATTCTCGTTGGTGTAATCCTTTACTTGCATACAAGAATGCAAGTGTTCATAAATTCCCAAACTCTTCTAGAAAAACTTCTAGTTCCTCCTGCACTATCCATTCAAGCCATAGGGTCATCCTTATAGCAACCTCTTTATAATAGTCTCCATTCTTTTGTAGCATGCATGGTTTCTAAATTCTAGAACCCCATTTATTTCTAAGGTATATGGAGGACACATGATCTTAAGTCCTCTAGTCACCAAGCTTGACTATGAAACTAGAATGCATGATGACATACATTTCCCTCTATTGACAATGTGAAAATGAATACACAGCTTAACCTAAAAAAATATTATGTATTTAAGTAACATAATATATTACAAGGGAAGTTACATACCATGGCACAACTATTTTTGGATGATGCAAGTTGATCCATTTCATCTGTAAGTCCAAGAACTCTTTAAAGGTACATTAAAAGTGTATCAACACCCTCCTTCGTTAAAGGAGACATATCCTTGTTTCGGGAAGTTCTGAGATACCTAGAGTTGTATAAGCAACATAATATTGCATATAAAAAATAAATTGTGTCAGAAAATTGCTTAGGTTTGGGGGAAAGAAAATCAAAAGCTCAAATTATTTTGTTTGGTAGACATAAAAAGCAAGAATATATTACCATCCTACAAGAAATTTATGCCAAAATAAATAGCGACTATTGTTGTCAAATTAATACAGAAGCGCTTCACATTTTTCTAAGTCTCTATTAATAGCATTGATATATTTCAAGTTCTGTGATGAAAATGGTCCTTATAGGTAGTTTCAGTGCTTCTTTGGAGATATTGTTTGTCATAGAATTTAATTCTCTAATAATGTGCATGAAGGATAATTAGTCGAAGGTGGAGAGAGAAGCCCTAAGGTCTTGTAGGATAGGTTGTAGATAGATGTTTTCAATAGAGATATCCTTGCTTTCCTAGTCGATCACAAGCTTTGGGTCCTCCATTATTTCTAGAGATTTGAGATTTTTGTGAGGAGCTATTTCCAAGAGGGTCTGGAGGGAAAGAAATTTAACTTGGTTATTTATGCCATACACAGGGGCATAGTGAACCTGAACACTAGAAAACTGTGTGAGGAATAGAACCACACCAACTTTACACTGGAGTAGGTATCCTTGTGATATTTCATTAAAGAAACCCCAACGGTGTCCCGAGTGTTAGGTGCTAAAAGGTGTCTTTGAAACACCTAATTACCTCACATTAATCATCAACCTCGGCAAGTCTTTTTGTTTCAAGAGTATACACAATATGTGTATGCTATAATCCTAGAGAGTAATGTTCTTAAAAGGAAGTATATACCTTTGATACTGTTGACACCTAATCCTTGTGATTGGGTGAATTAATGTAAATAAATAAATAGGAAATATGAACAGTCATTGGGAGACGAACTGAACAGTCTCTCCCTCATGTATATAATGAAGACCTACCTGAAGGAATAAAGTAGTCAAATCATTTTTGCCTTATCGAGTTATTGCCTAGCCTGACATGGTACCAGAGCCATCTCCATTTTTAGCTCTTGTCCCTTGTAACTCCCTTGTCTACTTTGATATACATGCGCTGCACCTCCATACAATTAGTTGCGCCCTCTGTCTGCCATATTCCATTTATATAGACCTGCTCCCTCCACACTCACTACCAGGTCTAAACACTGTCTACCTGTGCTATCTGCACTGTCCATGAATGTTTTGAAAGAAAAAAAGGTGTTGTGCGTTAACATTCCTATCCGCTCTTGCTCCTCACAGCACCACACTCCGCATTGATACCACGTTGCCTCTACTATTCATTACTTGTGTAATACGCCTCTACCTGAGATTTAATGCTGTGTATACCCAATACGCCTCTGCCTGAGATATAACACTATGTCCATTACTGTCACCTGAAAGATAACGCTATGTCCATCCTCTTCATAAAATCAGATCACTCTTATATTTTTTCATAGTCATGTAATATGCAATATTCCAGTGAAATCATCGGTGCAGAGAAGCTACATTTCATTCCTTTGAACTTCAGTAATTCTGCAAGAGCGTCTGAGCATAAATGGCAGTGACAAAAATGTTTTGAATCTTAACTAATTCTGTAAAATTAGTGCCTAGTGACAGTGATAGAACCGTTTCTGAATTCATTTGCAGTATCTTGGTAAACGTTGATACATACGCTGTTCACATGGTATTTTTTTAACGCTGGTCTGCTCCATATAAACGCTGCTTATATTGCTTTGAAGAATGCTCTCTGCTCCATATAAACGTTGTTGCTCTTGCTTTGAATAATGCTTGTCTCATAACCCGAGATGTCAGGCCTTCTTCGAGTGGATCGAGGGGATGAGCATGTCCTTGGAGGGCTCTCTCTATTGACTAACTAGATTGTGCCTTTTCCGACGACTTGAGCTAGAATACGACGAACAAAAATGTCTCTTCATCTGATCAATCTGTTGTCCGAACTTTAAATGAAGACATGAATCATTCTTTCATCGCAAAAAAAAAACCAAAGGCTTTTAATCTAGTCAATCTGTTGGTCGAACTGCAAAAGAAGCCATGACTCATTCCTACATCGCAGTTTTGAATGGATGAAGTTGTATGAAATGAAGGCATTAGGGCTTATGTTGTTTGTTGATGACATGACATATATTGCATGATTGCAGTTGATTCTATTTTTTGGGAAGTCATAGAAAATTATTGTTAGTGTTTTGCAACAAATACTGTAATTATTTTTGGGCTCAGTTCAAATTTTTATAATGGAGAATTTTATTGAAAAAGTGAAGGGTTTGGAAAAGAAGACAACACTTATTGCACACAAAAAGGATAATCTTGTTCTATATTCTTCCAGGGCAAGAGGTAGAAAACATTTTAGAGGTATGGGGGGTAAAGAATCTCAAGGAGAAAAGGCAAATTTGCACTGCATACGCTGCAAAAGAAATGGATCACATGATGCCTCTACATGCAAGCTACCATGGGACAAAATTGAGCAGAAAAGAAACCAACAGAAAGGTAAAACTGATGATACAGACAAAGGTAAAGCACCTAAATCGGCTCACTATGTTGTGGCACAATGTAACATTGGAGTAAATGAAGACTTATTTAATGCTTCACTTGCTTCTTGGAAAAATGATTAGTTGATTGATTCAGCAGCAACCTGCCACATGACTCATAGAAAAGATTTTTTTGAAGATTTCACTGACAATGTTTATGGAGCAGTATACTTTGCAGATCAATCAAAAATCAAGCCATCAGGGCTTGGCAAAATCAGGCTTAAACTGCCTAATCTTCCAAACTTTCTTCTGCATCATGTTCTATATCTCCCACAACTCAAGAGAAAGTTGTTGTCCTTGCTCCACATCTGCCAGGAAGGTCACTCCATTCATATGTTTTATGGCAAGCTTGAGGTAAGAAAAGCATCTGACCACTCACTTGTCATGAGGGGAATAGAAGAATAAAGGCTTCTCAAGTTGTAAGGAACTTCTGCTCGTGCACAACATTTCTCATACAATTCTCATCATGAAGAAGGTACACTTCCATCAAGTTTATTATGGCATGCTAGATTTGGACATTTAAACTATGACAGTCTCCGCTTGTTGAAGAAAAATGGTGTTGCTGGTTTGCCTACAATTCCTAGAAAACTTAAGCAATGTGATGCTTGCATTCTAGGAAAGCATAACAAACAATCTTCTCATGATTCACATTCAAGAGCACATAGAAAAATTGAACTCATTCATTCAGATTTATGTGGTCCAATGCGTGTTCCTTCTGCAAATGGAAATAAATATATCATGACATTTATTGATGACTACACCAGAATGTGTTGGGTTTATTTATTGAAGAACAAATCCGATGCTTTTCAAACATTCAAGAATTTTCATAAATGGATTGAAAATGATGCACAGTGTCATATTGGGTCTATTCACACTGATAATGGAAAAGAATACACATCAAATGAATTTGTAAACTATCTTCGCCAACATGGGATCGAGCATCAAACAACTGTGCCTTATAATCCCCAACAGAATGGTGTAGCTGAAAGAATGAATAGGACAATCTTAAATATGGTATGATCCATGCTTTTCTTCAAAAATGTAAAGATAATGCTTTGGGCTAATGCCGTTCTATGTGCTGCATATATAAAGAATAGATGTCCATATAATGTTATAAGAAACAATACTCCATATGAAATGTAGTATGGACATGTTCCTTCGGTAAAGCATCTCAAGGTCTTTGGTTCCATCTGTTATACCTTGATACCAAAGGTACATAGAAACAAACTTGGTGCTAGAAGTCGTAAGTGTATCTTTCTGGGGTATTCAAAGACCTCCAAAGCATACCGCCTCTATGATGAAGTAAATAATAAGTCTGTTGTATCTAGAGATGTAATTTTTCTTGAATCATCCAAGACTGACAATGTTGTTGAGCGGTAACTTGATTGCTTGGATAGATTCGCAAAAGAAAAATCATTTCAAGAATTCGATAATCAGATTCCACATCTTGAAGGGGGGATTCCTATACTAGATCAACATGTGGAATCTTCTTCTAAAGAACAATCATGAAACTCCAACAATGGATGATGCTTTAAGTGATGTAATTGATAGAATTGGGAGACTCAATCTTGATTCATTCCCAACTCAAACAATGGAGCAGCCTGGACCATCTAAAAAAGGTCCCCCAAAGCGGGTGACAAAGACACTTGAAAGTGTTCATCCTGATGAAGTTGGAAAGATAGGAACCAGAAATTCAAACCGGCAAAATGGAGGTGATGTAGATGACTCTAATTCATCCGTTGATATGGATGTTTCTTATGATTGTGAATTGAACTTGTCTACAGATTTTGAACCAACTTCCTTGAAAGAAGCTACTTCTCATGATCAATGAACAGAAGCGATGCAAAAGGAGTATGATGCCATCATAAAGAATGACACTTAGAAGATGGTTGATCCTCCACTAGGAACCAAACTAATTGGTTGCAAGTGGGTCTACAAGAACAAGTATAAAACTGATGGCTCACATGACAAGCACAAATCTAGGCTTGTAGCAAAAGGTTTTGCACAGAAGGAAGGGGTCGATTATGAGGAGACTTTTTCCCCCACAACAAAATGGGCTACCATCTGGACACTCTTTGCACTAGTAGCTCAGAACGGTTGGAAAGTCCATTAAATGGATGTAAAAACTGCTTTCTTGAATGGAGATCTAAAAGAGAATGTTTTTATGGCCCAAATTGAAGGATTTTCTATGAAAGGACATGAACATAAAGTATGCAAACCTGTGAAGTCCTTGTATGGCCTCAAACAAGCACCGCGAGCATGGTATGAAAAACTAACTGAGCATCTTCTGAAACTCAATTTCAAACATTTTGATCTTGATGATGCAACTTTATTTGTCAAGAAAGTTCGAAAAATAGTTGTATATATTGTGGTGTATGTAGATGATCTTTTGATGACAGGGAACAATGAAAGCTACATTGCATCCATAAAGAAGGAATTGGGGAAAAGTTTTGAAATCACTGATTTGGGCTATGTTCATTACTATCTTGGCATTGAAGTAACCCAACATCCAAAGTCCATATTTCTTTCTCAAAATAAATAAATTGGAGATCTGTTGAACATATTTGGCATGACAGAGTGCAATCCTCTCACTACTCCAATGGAACAAAACTTAAAGCTCACATCTATTGAAGGAAAAGAATTTGAGAATGCAACAATGTATAGATAGCTTGTAGGAAGTCTCAACTACCTAACTACTACCAGACTAGACATTTCATTTGCTGTTGGAATTCTCTCCAGGTTTATGAAAAAACCTTATCAGAGACATTGGTCTGCTGCAAAAAGAGTTCTAAGGTACTTGAAGGGAACTCAAGACTTTGGAATCAAGTATACATAGGTGGACAACTTCAGTTTGATTGGATACTCTAATTCAGACTTCGATGGAGACAGAGAAACTGGGGTATCAACTTCAGGATATGATATGAGTCTTGGATCAGGAGCTGTCTCCTGGAGATCATGCAAACAATCAGTTCCAACAGATTCCACAACAGAAGTAGAATACGTTGCAACAATTGAAGCAACAAAAGAAATTGTGCGGCTTAGGAAGATTCTTGAAGATTTCCAAGTAAAACAAGTACAATCAACTCCACTCGTGATTGACAATACCTCTACAATAAAGTTGGACAAGAACCCAAAGTTCCATGATCAAACAAAGCACATCAATACTAAATATCATTTGATTCGACATCATGTTGAGGCCCAAACAATCCATCTATGTCATTGTTCGAAAAATGAGCAAATTACAGACATCTTCACCAAAGCGCTTGGAAGGGAAAAGCTTGAATGATTTAGAATGATGCTTGGACTCACCAACATCCCTTCAGTTTGGGAGACGAACTGAACAATCTCTCCCTCATGTATATAATGAAGACCTACCTGAAGGAATAAAGCAGTCGAATCATTTTTTCCTTATGGAGTTACTTCCGGGCCTGACAGATACAAGAGTAAATGGATACATCTAATAAACTCAAATTGTAATCATTAAAGGAAATATAACATCTAAGCTTCAAGGCTCAATCCTCTCCTGAAAGTGTAATCAATTCTCACACAAGCAATTCAATTAAAAATAGCATTAGCAGAGAGCACAGTAGCAATAACTCATCTTTTCTTAGCTGATTCAATTTAAATCATACTAAATCTCCAATAAGCAATCCAAAAAGCAATGATATCAATCTGAGAGTTCAATAGCGATAACCAAACTCTTACAGCTGATTAAATCAATATGGATCACTATCTAAATAATGCAATCTAGAATAAGCGTAAATCAAATCAAATGATAGTGCTGTAAAACATATAAACAAAAATGCACTACTTCAATAGAGGAAAGCAATAAATATCGAATAAGATAAAATCACAGAAAGCAGGAAAATTAGCAAACCAATCAGAGTTACAACAATTAGAAATATATAACACAAAGAAGCAGCTTAATCCACCAGAGGCCAGGCCCTTAGCCACCAGCGAATGCTGCTGAGCTACTTCAGATAAGGCAAATGAACAACAACCTCAAATTATAGATTAATCATTGAACTTGAGTAACATTACAGTATGATCGCGTTCTCTTGACAACACAAGTCTGTAAATTAAATTTACAATTTGAAATAATAGATATCCATCCCCTTTCCTCCTATCCTATCCTATTCTATCTCTAATTATCTATCTAACCTCTAATAATCCACCTCATTTTTTATTTCTGTTTTGTTTTAAATATAGAGAGAGAAAAGAGAAGTTACAACTCAGATGATTACAATATGATTCCCATTACAATATTGGATTGTTCACAACAAATTGATCAACAAGTTCATTTCTAAAATATCTTTTCGCTAGCATTCAACAAGAACAGGTCGAATTTGGTATTGCAACTAAGATAATTTGAAACCAATCACAACAATGAATCTGAGAAAAGCATCTTAAGATAACCTTCTGTTTCTCTTAATACAGACAGAATTTGGGAAAACGGATAATTGCAAAACTAAAATTGTCTATTCTGAACAAAACCCATGTTTCAGATTTTCCAGATTCTTCTCCATTTGCCTGAAACGTCCAATACAAGACTATCGAATTTCTGAGTTGGCACATTTAATGATGAGCTGGAGATCAAATCTGCAACATGGAAAATATCTTGGAGGCTAAAATAGTGAGTGATGTTACAAAAAAATTATTAATAAACCATCATTGGCAAAATCATGCATAATAATCATCAATTTATTAAAAATAAAAGAGAAGAAACAATATTTATCCATAAGACCATAAATAATTATAAAATGGAATTATCTGATAAAGCATGACAAATGAGATGATAAAGAATGGTAGAAATCGATGAAATAGGCATTAAAGAGTGATAATAATAATGATAAACTAGCAGCCCAACATACCCCCAAACTGAATATATTGCATGTCCTCATGCAACCCAAAGCCTTTGTATTAACCAAGCAATAATACAAAAAAATTTCATCCCAACTCATGAAATGGATGGAACAAATGACTTCTTCCTCAAATAATAAATATTCAGTTTTAGCAATGTTGATGAAGGCATAACAATTTTTACATTGACGTTCAACTATAACTATATGAAGTTGCAACAAAATATGATATAACTAATAACAAACTTCATTAACTATTTTCTCAAAAAATACAAACCACTTCTTGCTGAAATTTTCCAAGTAGATTTCTACTATATTAAGGCTTATATGATCCAAAAATTATAGCATTTTGATGCACGGATCATGAGATATAAACAAAATGGCTGTAGGTGACAGTGCATGATTTCTAAAATTTGACAAACTAATTTAACTTGAAATTTTCTGGGTTTGTGTACTTTAATGATAGCTCTTTATTTTTGAGAAATCTTAAGAATTTAGTTCATTGTTTTAAAGATATACGCAAATCAATTTTTGCACTGTATAAAAATGAAATTGTATACCTTAAATGATAAATAAATTAGAAAACATCCATCATGTGTAGCAATTCCTCCTCCAAATTGGAGAATTAGCATGCCCTCATGTAATGCTATAAAACAAATTGAAGTGGTTGCTACAATCTGTTGAAATCTATGCTTGGTGTAAAACAACATGGAATAAGGGAGGTGTTGAGAATAAATAATCCATGTCTTTGAAAAAAGGGAAGTGGTAAAGATGTGGAATGAATGATGATAAATAATGCTCAATGGATTTTCATGAAATTCTCCTAAATTTCTAATAAATCAGAAAATTATGCTATTTTACCTCAAGTTTTACCTCCATAAAAATGTGGAATGACATGTATGGATTGATATTTGTTGAAGCTGATGTTGGTTGAGATGATGTTGAAAGTGATGCAAAAGGTGGAAGCCATGCAAGGACATCCTATTTTTGAGTTTCTCGAGCCTCTTCTATTAGTTGCAATAATGTGGACTTGCTGCGAATAGAGTTTCCCCTCATACTTTTCGTTCTCTTGTAAACAAATCACTACACTACATGCAAATTTCTTGAATCCATAGTTTTAGTTTTGAATAGAAATAGATAGGCCGCATGAAAAAAGTTCAAACAGATTTTTTTTTTTGAATAACCTTCCCCCTCTAATTGGAAAATGGCGTTTATGACCATAAATCATAGGAAAAATGTTATTCTGATGGTAAGGCAAGCGAATGAACAGTACAACAATAAATGAAACAAAGTACACTTTTCAATGATAGGACAATAAGAGGTATGGTTATAATGAGAGCAGAGTGTCTAAAGATAGTTATGAATAAGAGATATGACGCTTTGGATTGATGATACATTATGTGAAAAGGAAAAAGGACAACAATATGCCAAAAAGATGCTTTGCTGATGGTATTCTAGGTGAGAATGATGTGATTGATCAGAAAACAATTTCTCATGCGTAAAGGTTCAAAAAGGGAAAAATAAAGGAAATAACTTCTCTAATAAAAAGAGAGAATAAGAAAAGGGTATTATAGTAATAATTGACAATAAGATATAACTTCAATACCATCAGTAGATCGTCTGCTCCCAATAGGCGTCCATAGCCTCGACAGGGTTTCTTTTTAACCCATTTGAGCCAGGCTCCTCAATTTATAAATGGAGGGTTCCAGTGCTATTCTATATAAGAGATCAGCGGTTTGGCATGGTAACCAGATAACCACACTACCATTCACTGGGATGTAGCAAAAGTGATCAAGTCGGCTCATGATGAGACTTCCTGTTCCAAGGATATTTTGGCTATCCAATGGATCATAACCCTAGTGTGGAGGCCATAGTGGGAATGTCACTTAACTACATCCTTATGAACATGGTAGGTTGACTCTTAATGAGACCCCGTATCCTCTATTTGTAGGCAAAATTTTGTTGTTATTACACATTTTATGATAAATAGAGGGAGGCTCAACATTCTTTAAGAGTAGGGATGGTGGAAGAAGTTGAACATGTTAATAGAAAAAAACTATACCCATAATATTTTTATTATAGATAGAGAAGATTATAACCAAGAAGGGTGGAACCCGCATGGTATTAAAATGATCAATCAGTATCATGTACAACAGAAAACAATGAAATAAAGTAGTATATAAATAACTATGTTCCTTCAAAAAGAATCTCTCATCGAAAAGTTGTCCTATTAAAGATCATAACGTGAATGATATTAACTCGCTTCAATAGAATCCATAATTCTTGTCCTCATAAAAGTAGTGTAATTCATGCCATGAAAGGGAATCAGTAAAATGTGGTTGAGATGAATTAGGAATAATCCCACAAGAGGAATGAAGGGTTGTTCTCGAAAATACTCCCAAAGTGTTGTTCCCTTGAAGGAACAACAAACGCACTCAAAAAAGTGTTGTTCCCTAAAGGGGACAACAAGAAAACTGGAAAAAGTGTTGTTCCTTGTAGGGAACAACAAAGGAAATGCACACCAACAAAAAATACACATGAAAAAGTGTTGTTCCCTACAGGGAACAAAAAAAATGCACATAAAAAAGTGTTGTTCCCTATAGGGAACAACAAAAAAATGCACATGAAAAAGTGTTGTTCCCTGTATGGAACAGTAAAAAAATGCACGCGAGAAGGTGTTGTTCCCTATAGGGAAAATAAAAAAATACACACAAAACGCGAAAAAGTGTTGTAACGTGTAGGGAACAATAAAAAAATGCACGCAAAAAAATTGTTGTTCCCTAAAAAATAAACACAAAAAAGTGTTGTTCCTTATAGAGAACAACAGGAAACAACAAAAAATACACACAAAAAAGTGTTGTTCCTTATAGGGAACAACAATTGTTCCCTATAGGGAACAACTAAAAACACACACAAAAAGACATTGTTCCTTATGGGGAATAATAGTTGTTCCCTACAGGGAACAACAAAAAAATACACAAAAAAAAAAGTGTTGTTCCTTATAGGGAACAACAACTACTCGCTATAAGGAACAACAAAAAATACACTCAAAAAAGTGTTATTCCTTATAGGAAACAACAACTGTTCCCTATAAGGAACAACAAAAAATACACATGAAAAAGTGTTTTTACTTATAGGGAACAACAGTTGTTCCCTACAAGGAACAACAAAAAAAAATACATGCAAAAAAAGTGCTATTCCTTATAGGGAACAACAGCTATTCCCTATAGGGAACAGAAAAGATGTTATGAAACCAACTCAAGAAAAGATAGGAAAGATAGATCAACACCTTAGAATTCAGCCTCTTCGAGGGGGCAACCTCCTTTACATTACATAAATGAACAATTCTTGGATTATTCAAATGAAAAAACCTCCTTTCAATATATAACAGTCTAAGGAGTCACAATATAATCCAGCCGACCTAACAATAATAATATAAAGCCACAAAAATAACAATAGAGGGATTCTATGGGGCACAGAAATAACAATATGGGGGTAATAGGGGCACGACAATATAAATAAGGGGTATAACTATAATAGTAATGGGGTAATCACTAGTATTATAGGGACCCAACATGCCCCTCTCCTTCAAAAAAGTGTTGTCCTCAACGCTTGAGTAATTCTGGATACTTCTGCATAAAATTCTCATCCTCCCATGTGGAATCTTCAACAGATAAGTTCTTCCACTTGATAAGATACTCTGAAATTGATCGATTTCGTAGCTTTCGAGTTCTTGTTTCTGTGACTGCTTCTGATTCCAATATGATTTTTCCTTCCTCGTCAAGTTCTGGAAATATTGTTTGAATTGGGAGCTTGTCGCCTATAACCTTCTTTAAACATGAAACATGGAAAACTGGGTGCAATCGAGAAGCTACAGGAAGCTCCAATTTGTATGCCATAGTACCAATCCTTTGCAACACCTTGTACGGACCATAATACTTTGTTGATAGTTTATTATCCTTCTTAGATTGCTTTAGGGACATTTGCTTATATGGTTGTAGCCGTAGGAATACCCAATCACCTACATCAAAACTTCTTTCACTGCGATGTTGATCTGCCTGTTGTTTCATTCTATTTTGTGCCAACACGAGGTTATCCTTTAAGAGTTGGAGGACTTGTTGTTGATGTTCGATGTGATGTTCCATTGCCTAAACCTTAGAATTTTCTCTTAAATATGATGTGATGGATGGTGGTTGATACTCATAAAGTGCCATAAATGGGGTCATTTTTGTTGTTGTATGGAAGGAAGTGTTATACCACCATTCACCCAGAGGCAACCATTTGACCCATTGTGTCTGTTTATCAGATACAAAGCAATGAAGATATCCTTCCAAACATTTGTTTACTATCTCAGTTTGCCCATCAGATTGAGGATGATAAGATGAGCTATGAGCTAACTGAGTACCAAGACAAGAAAATAATTCTCTCCAAAAATTTCCAGTGAAAATGGGATCTCTGTCACTTACAATAATCTTTGGGTTTCCATGTAGCTTTTGAATTGTTTCCATAAATGCAGTAGAAACTGTACTGGCTTTAAATGGGTGTGATAATGCACAAAAGTGTGCATACTTGGTAAGTCTGTCAACTACCACCATGATGACACTCTTTCCCTAAGACTTGGGTAAACCTGTGATAAAATCCATTGAAAACTCCTCCCAACGTTGGCTTGGAATGGATAAAGGTTGTAATAGACCCGGTGTCTTAACTGTTTCAACTTTATTTTGTTGGCAAACCAAACATTCTGCCACAAACTTTTGAATATCTGATCTAAGGCCATCCCAAAAAATTCCTTCTTAACCCTGTGGTAAGTTTTTAAAAATCCTGAGTGCCCTCCTAAGGGAGAAGTGTGCAATTCGATAAGAATTTTTTGTTTTAGCTGTGAATTCTTACAGAGGTATAAGCGATCTCTGTACCATAACGAATCATTTTGCCAGCTAAATCTATCAGAAGTAATGGAATCTTTTTGTAGCTTTCGAATAAGTGCCCACACTTCTTCGTCATTCTTCCATTCCTCCCTTGCTTCGTTTATCGAATCTGGTTGGATAATAGAAATGGCACACAACAATGCTTCCACATCCTCATCCTTTCTTGAGAGTGCATCTGCCACCACATTTTTCTTCCCTTTTTTGTAGATGATTTCAAAGTCATAACCCAACATCTTTGTGACCCACTTTTGTTGCTCTTTAGAGGATAATCTTTGTTCTAAAAATTATTTAAGGCTATCATGATCCGCTTTTACCTTGAAGTGTCTTCCCATTAGGTATGGTCACCATTTCTTAAGTGCATGGAGTATTGCCAACATTTCCTTCTCATAAATAGCTTTTCTTAAAAACTTTCCCTTGATTGGACAACTTTCAAAAGTAATCGGTCTTTCATCTTGCATTAGAACAACACCAATTCCATTTCCTGAAGCATAACATTCCACAATAAAGGTTTTTGTGAAGTCTGGTGTAGCTAAGATCGGTGCTTGGCACATTGCTTCTTTAAGATGTTCAAAGGCCTTTGTTGCTTCCGGAGTCCATGAAAATGAATCTTTCCTCAATAATGTTGTTAGAGGTGCTGTTATTCTCCCATAATTCTTAACAAACTTGTGATAATACCCTGTCAACCCAAGAAATCCTCGTAGATGCTTTATGGATGTGGGGATTTTCCATTCCTTAATGGCTTTAATTTTGCTAGGGTCTAACTTAACTCCTTCATGAGATACAATATGAACCAAATATTCCACCTCCTGGACTCCAAAGAAACATTTGGATCTTTCTACATATAATTGTTTCTCCTCCAATAGTTTTAGAACCCTGTCAACATGTTCAACATGATCCTTCCAGGACTTGCTGTAGATTAGTATATCATCCAAAAATACTAACACAAATTTTCTAAGGAATGGTTTGAAAATTGAATTCATCAAACCTTGAAATGTTGAAGGTGCATTGATAAGGCCAAAAGGCATGACCAAAAATTCATAATGACCCTCATGAGTTCTAAATGCAGTTTTCGGAATGTCTTCAGTCTTCATTCTGATTTGATGATATCCCGAACAAAGATCCAACTTGGTGAAGTAAATTGATCCATGCAATTCATCCAGTAATTCATCAATGACAGGAATGGGGAACTTATCTTTAATAGTGAGCTTGTTGAGCTCCCTATAATTCGGACACATGCACCATGATCCATCCTTCTTGCGCACCAAAACTACTGGAGCTGAGAAAGAACTTTGACTCGGTTGAATTATACCAGCCTCTAGCATTTCTGCAACCATACGTTCAATTTCACTTTTTTGGACATAGGGATATCTGTACGGCCTGATGTTTGGAGGAACACTTCCTGGAATCAGATGAATAGCATGATCATGATCACGCATAGGTGGGAGACCTTTGGGAGTCTCAAATACCTTGGAATGATTGTCCAGGACTTTTTTGAGATCTGGAGAAATGGATGATTCCAGTGTGGAAACATCTAGTGAACATAATTGTGCAATTACACCTCTTTGCTCATTTTTTAGAAGCTTAGTCATGCCATTAGAGCTAATTATCTTTCCTGGTTTCCCTACAATACCCCTTAATTCAACTTCCTTTCCTTCTTTAGAAAATTTGATGAAAAGTTCTTGAAAATTAAAAGCTATTGTACCCAAGGATTGTAGCCATTGGACTCCTAGTACAACATCGCAGCTCCCATTGGAATGGAAAGCATTGGGCTAGTCAATACATACTCTCCCATGGATAGCTTGATATTATGGCACTTTCCAGAGCAATTTATTGTTCCTCCATTTGCAATCATCACTTGACACTCTGGTGCTAGATATAGGAAGCAATTCAATTCTTTTGCTACCCTACAATGAATAAAATTGTGGGTGCTTCCTGAATCAATCAACACTATTACCCTTTTCTTCTTGATTTGTTCTTCTATCTTGATGGCTTGAGGAGTGGTAATTCCCACCAATGCATTACAAGATATGGTCAGATTGATTTGTTCTTCATCTAGGCTTTGTTCCTGAAATATATCCTCTTCTTTTGACCTTTCTTGCTCCTTTTCTTCTTCCTCTTCACAATCTATGTAGAATAATTTCTTCTCAGCACATTTATTACCTTTTGTGTATTTGCTATCACAATTGTAACAAAGCCCTTTTTCTCTTTTTTCTTCCAATTGTTGTGGTGTCAACCTTGTAGGTTGTGGAAGACTAGGGGCAACAACACTTCCGTCTTTATAGTTGTGAGTGGTATGCTTCCTAGTTGCCATAATTTTTCTTTCCATTTTTCTTGCTAACCTGAATGCCTTCTCTAACGAATCAGGTTCCCAAAGGCGAACATCATGTTGGATATTATCCTTTAAAGACCCTATGAACACATCAATCCTATGCTCCTCTGGAATATCTTTTACCCTTATGTTCAATTATTGGAACTCCTCAATGTGCTCCATTATTCAACCCTTTTGTTTGAGACTTATCAATTGGCTAAAAAGAGTGTTGCTTTTTGTATCCTCATAATGTGCTATCAATTCTTCTGTAAAAATTGCCCAAGTGATAAATTGCTTACGAGAACAAAGCCATTGATACCATACAAACTGATTTGGTTCCAAATATACAGTTGCCATACGTACCTTTTGTGCGTTTTGCACATTATTGAGATCGAAGAATTGCTCCATCTGTAATATCCATGTGGCGGGATCCTTGCCATCAAACTTCCTCATATCGATTTTTGGAATATGGTCATTCTTCGATCCAACATTAGCGTCTATGGAATCATGATTAACATTTCTTTTGTTCTCATCATGAGTTTCCTTTACTACCTTTTCACCATTAGTAAGTATTTCTTGTAGAAAATTTGTCAAATCTGTCTTCAAATCTGCCATGCCTATCTTCAAATTTGTGTTCAAATCTATCTTCAAATTGTCCATCTTAGCTTTTGTGCCATTCATCTTAGCTTCCACGCCATTTATCTTAGCATATGTTAACTTTTGTGAGCGTGACATTTGTTGCACTTGTTCTTGTAATTTTGATATATCATGTAGCATTTCTTCCTCTTCTTCACGAGTCATGCTAGAGCTTTCAGGTTCCTTACTAGGTGTTTGCATTTTCTTTCCTCAGGGCATCAGTTACCGATAATAATGCTCTAATATGCCCTTTGAATTCCTTCAAAATAAAATTCCAAACCAAGCTTAAGCAAAAATTTAAAAAAAATCTACACACCTTTTTTCACTATGTAGGAGCTCGATATTGCCTCTGATGTATCTCTGTAATTTACAATCATCTAGTTCTGAATTTGTGACCTGTAGTAGCTCTCTATGTCCTCTTTCCAATGCAACCAGTCTGATCCAAATTGGATTCTCCAAGAAAGAGTTATGCACAATCTCCCAAGATGACCTGATCATAGACCTTTCCAGAAGAGCGAAGTTGTATGAAGTGCCACGTGTACAATTTTCGATATTTGGTTCTGAAAAAGATATAAAAAAAACTACAGTCCATCCTCTTTCTATACCTTCTTATGAAATTTCAATCTAATTCCCATAGAGAAAGTTATGACAATTTTCCCCAGGTCACCTGTTTTGAATGTAATTCAGGAGTCTGCAAAAACACCAACTTCCTCAGATCATATCTCCGAAAATATCATGTGAAAAGCTCTGAAATTCAGACCCAAGGTTCAGAGCGATTTCTTTACAAATGTGATTTTTTTACGACTTCTAAAACGTCACAGAAAATAAGTTATAGCGAAAATGCCACGATGACCTGTTTGGAGCAGCGAAACCCTAGAATCCAAAGCTCTGATACCAAATGTTATGAAACTAGCTCAAGAAAAGATAGAAAAGATAGATCAACGCCTTAGAATTCAGCCTCTTCGAGGGGGCAACCTCCTTTAAATTACATAAATGAACAATTCTTGGATGATTCAAATCACAAAACCTCCTTTCTATATAGGAGTCTAAGGAGTCTCAATATAATCCAGCCGACCTAACAATAATAATATAAAGCCACAAAAATAACAATAGAGGGATTCTATGGGGCACAGAAATAACAATATGGGGGTAATAGGGGCACAACAATATAAATAAGGGGTATAACTATAATAGTAATGGGGTAATCACTAGTATTATAGGGACCCAACAAAAGAAAAATAGGAAAAAAATGACAAACAATCATCTCTACTACTCTAAGAAAATAAAATTGAATAGAAAAAAAAACAATTGTATGTACAAGTTTCAAAAATAAATTATTTACAGGACTAGTGTTGTCGAAGAGTGGCCTTCTGCAGCGAGAATTTGGATGGTGGGGTCTTCATCATTCAATCGCCAATGGAGCGGAAACTACATTTTGAAGTAAGCAACACCTGAAACAGAAAAATATAAGACAAATCATAAAGGAAACAACATTTTATTTAAAAATAGTATGTAAATTTTGGCATTATGATAAAAGTGTTGTCCTTGATGGCAACTCACTCAGAGGTATGAAACAGGTGATGGCAACTAAATCAGAGGACAGATCCTAGTAGAGCAGGTCAAGAGAGAGATATACGCAGGATAACCTTGATGGAAGTGCATATACACACGGGTGAGAACAACAAAAGGTGCGTATGCGTACACATGCAGGTTTATAGAAGGAAAGGCACGTACATGTTGGAAAACTAAGTTTTGGTCCATGGTATTTTGGTATTCGTTCGTGGTATTTGGTCCGAAGTGTTGATCCCAAGTATTGGGTCCAAGGTATTGTTTCTACATGGTTTTCGACCATGGCATTTAGAGAAGCCTAAACCTATATAAGGAGAAGATAATTAGGCCAAGGGAAAAGGTGCAAGTAATGAATGTCTGATGAAGGGTGAAGATCTAGTATTCTGGTTATGGGTCTGTGATTCTTGGATCGATCTGAATCAAGTTGGAAATGGCAATGAAGATATAAGTAATTAACTTTAGATCTATACACGGGTTCTCTCTGGTGAAAGCACGTGTACACGTGGTTTTGACACAGTGAAGTGGCGTATACATTATGAGGTTTGATTTTCAGGTTGCTTTTAGTTCTAGTGGTTGTTGCAGAGTTTTGGGCTTTGGTCTATGTTCAGGTAACTGTATTTTGATGATAGGGTTTCAGTGATTCAGTATTGGGTGATTCGGAGATTGATGATGCAGCTATAAGTTGATTATTATATTTCAGTGCTAATTATATTGTATTTATGGATCCAATATGAAAATGTATGAAATGTGGTCCCCGGAAGAAAAGAGAAGGTTGTAGCCTTCTGTAGGCTAGCACCTACGTAGTAGTACTTCAGCTAGTACAAGAGTTAAGAGGGTTGTGGCTCTCTTTAAGGAGAGTCTAGAGAATGAGAGAAGGTTTTAGCCTTCTACAGGTGGCAGCTTGCGTACTGGTATAACACTGTACCAATACAGAATCATTGTAAAAAGAAGTTTCTAATTAAAAGAAGATAGAGACGAATTGTAGCAGTTGGTTTTCACCCACATTGGGTTTCCGCCTTATATCATGGTGTTCATGTGTGCTCCTTATGTGTGATTATTTGTTCTGTTTTACTGCACCTGTTTACTATTCATATGGTTAATAATGTTCTGATGCACTCATTAAGGATCAGCTAACTAAATCATAAGTTTTCTTGATATACGCTTGTTGCATTACACACAGTTTCGTATACACACGGTTTGTCTTAACTAAAGTAGCGCATATGAATCGGAGTATGAAAATGAAAAATCTATATTGATTTGATAATAATGATTCACCCCCCCTTCTCAGTATTATTTCCAACAATTGGTATCAGTGTAGGTCCTTTAGAAGAAGCTTGATCTCTTGAAGGAAAGATCCCATTAGAATGAGCAATCAATAAAGAGAGGCATCCATCAAGCCACCAATCTTTGATGGGAGCAACTTTTTCCACTAGAAGATAAGAACCACATCATATTTACAATCGCTTGGAATGGATGTTTGGGGAATCATGGAAGGTGGATACACATATCCATCAGAAATTCCTACAGATACAGTAGAGAGAAAAGGAGGACCATCAGATATGAGAGAAGCTACATTCGAAGTGTCAGCAAATGAATCAGGATACATTTCAGAAGGAGAAGATGAGGTACATTTCGTCAAGAATCTTGAACGGGGATATGGAAGGTTCAAAGGTAAGCTACCTTTCAAATGCTTTTCATGTGGTAGAGTTGGTCATTTCGCTGCTAGATGTTCTCATAACAAAGGAAAGATGTCTGAAGAAGGTAATAGAGTTATTATACCCATATTAAAAGTAATGACGCATCCAATAGTGATGAAGTCATTAGAATTCTCATGGCATATGAAAATAAGGACGTAGAAACAGAAGAAGTTACCAGATTAAAGGAACAGTTGGGGTCAGTAACCAGAGTAAGGGAGCAATTGCAGGATGTAGTAAAAGATTAGAGCATAACAATTTAGAGACTTGAAGTGAAGATCCTCTCTCTAAAGGAAGATCTTAAAGAATCAAAGAAGCAAAATAGAGAAGCTCTTGAGGAACAAGAACATGAAGTAATCGAATTAAGGAAACAAGTGGAAGAAGGGAGAAAAGCTGAAGAAAACATAAGAAAACAGTATTTGGAAAGGGAAGAACAACATCAGGTTGAGGTAAATATCTTAAAAATTAAATTAGAAGAAAATGATAAACTCTTACGATTTCAAGATAGTACTAAAATTTTGTATGACATTCTCGATAGTCAACGATCCCCTACTATCAAAACTGATCTTGGCTTTTATGGACCTAGTGAAGGTGAATCTAGCTGACAAGGTGAGGCAAGCAACTCTAATGAGAATTCTGAAATACCCAACAAGGAGATGAGAGGACAACCTCATCAACAGCCAAGGAAAGAAATTCCTCAATGAAAATTCTTTACTCCTAACTATGGAAGTGATAGACGATTATTCCCTCCATTGAATAATGTTGAATGTTATGTATGTCATAATCTTGGACATGTTACAGCCAGATGCAGAAGTAGAATGGCTCAAGACTGTCACATAAGATCATCACATTCCAGGTACTTCAAAGGATATTGTTTTGCTTGCAATATGTTTGGTCACAAAGTAATTGATTGTAATAGAAGGAACATAAAACATGTATGATGTTATGCATGTAACATGTTTGGACATAAAGCAAGGGAATGCAGGAGCAAAATTCAAACTCCAAAGCAAGAGGATTATACATCATCACAATTCTAGGTATTAAAGAAGACAAAATTAGAGACAGAAAGGTGTGACATAACTCAGTCAGCTGACATAACAGACACAGGGGAAACTGAAAGTGTAGACCTTCAGTATTCCGTCTTACATACGCTAATATAATAGAGATAAGTCACGTATATAAGCGATCTAGAGGTTGCAGAGTCGCGTATATGGAGCTCGGAAGAAAAAGACAGTTGAACAGACTCAGGAAATGGTTCGATCATGGTATATGGTGGTTGGCACAGGCTCAGGGGGAGCATATACTTCAAATAATGAATTGTTGGCATTATGGTTAGAAGTCTTTCGTGATGATGCTTATGTGGCTAAATGAAACATCTTGTTGTTTGATCAGAAGAATGGTATTGCAAGGTACAGAACTGGATGATGATGCCTATGGTGCAGATCATATATGGTGTATGATAGTGGCTAATGACTATCATGGTCTTGAATGGATTGCTAGCCTTTGTTATAAAGACATTGCATGTGCTTAGGGGGAGCCCAATGAGAGATTTCATCAAGTACTCAGGGGGAGTATGGACTACAGAGTGAGAGAACTTCTTGGTCTTCCCTTTGCCCTTGATGTCAAAGGGGGAGAGTGACTTGGTGTGGTGGTTGCCATCAAGTCCAAAGGGGAATATTGTTGGCATTATGATAAAAGTGTTGTCCTTGATGGAAACTCACTCAGAGGGATGATATAGGTGATGGCAACTCAATCAGAGGACAAATCCTAGTACAGCAGGTCAAGAGAGAGATATATGCAGGTTAACCTTGATGAAAGTGTGTATACATGCGGGTGAGAAGAAAAAAAGGTGCGTATGCGTACACATACAGGTTCACAGAAGGAAAGGCACGTACATGTTGGAAAACTAAGTTTTGGTCTGTGGTATTTGGTCCGAAGTGTTGATCCCAGCTATTGGGTCCAAGGCATTGTTTCTACATGGTTTTGGACCATGGTATTGAGAGAAGCCTAAACCTTATAAGGACAAGATCATTAGGCCAAGGGGAAAGGTGCAAGTAATGAATGTCTGATGAAGGGTGAAGATCTAGTATGCTAGTTATGGGTCTATGATGCTTGGATCGATCTGAATCAAGTTGGAAATGGCAGCGAAGAGATAAGTAATTTTCTTTAGATCTGTACGCGGGTTCTCTCTGGTGAAAGCGCATGTATACGTGGTTTTGACACATTCATGTGGCATATACATTATGAGGTTTGATGTTTCAGGTTGCTCTTAGTTCTAGTGGTTGTTGCAGAGTTTTAGGCTCTGGTCTGTGTTCAAGTAACTGTATTTTGATGACATGGTTTCAGTGATTCAGTATTGGGTGATTCAGAGACTGATGATGCAGGTATAAGTTGATGATTGTATTAAAGTGGTGATTATATTGTATTTATGGATCCATTATGAAAACGTATGAAACATGGTCCCTGGAAGAAAACAGAAGGTTGTAGCCTTCTGTAGGCCAATACCTATGTAATAGTACTTCAGCTAGTACAAGAGCTAAGGGGGTTGTAGCTCCCTTCCAGGAGAGTCTGGAGAACGAGAGAAGGTTGTAGCCTTCTGCAAGTAGCAGCCTGCGTACTGGTATAGGACTGCACCAGTACAGAATCATTGTAAAAAGAAGTTTCTAATTAAAAGAAGATAGAGACAAATTGCAGCAGGTGGTTTTCACCCACATTGGGTTTCCACCTTATATCATGGTGTTCATGTGTGCTCCTTATGTGTGATGATCTCTTCTATTTTGCTGCACCTATTTACTGTTCATATGGTTAATGATGTTCTAATGCACTCATTAAGGATCAACTAACTGAATCATAAGTTTTCTTGATATATGCTTGTTGCATTACACACAGTTGCGTACACATGCAATTTATCTTAACTGAAGTAGCGTATATGAATCTGAGTATGAAAATGAAAAAGTTATATTGATTTGATAATACTAATTCACCCCCCCTTCTCAGTATTATTTCCAATAGTAAATAAATAAATTAAGTTACAACAGCTATGATGTTATTTCCTAAGGGAATATCAATATGTCAATGGAAAAAATGATCTCTTCGAAAAATGTTTTGGCGGCAGTGACATTAATCTTCGAATGCAAATAAATTCTTAATTTCTTCTTTATAAATCCATTAGGTAATGAATTGGATGAAATGCCCTTGTTTCATTAAAATTTCTTTTAAGAATCGCTTGTCCATAAATTGACCTTGTTTATTCTCCTAAGACGTGCACAAACCGAGTGTCTACCTGCAATAAAACATTAAATCATGGAGAAAGAGAGGTGATAGGGCTCCCCTAATCCAAGAATTATGCAAAAAACTAACAAGTAGTTACTCTATGAAACAAATCCATGGAAAAAAATTACAAAGTAAAATTTATTTGTCACCTAGGGGAGAGTAGTGGTCGACCATACTAACCATCAATGTTTTATTCACAACTTCTTTGTTCTTGGTCTGATTCGAGTGATTCAAAATCCAAATGAGAGCTAATTCAAATTTATATCACCAATTGAAATAGGTTTTGAAAATTCCATGATATGATAGGTCAATTTTACTTAGAACAACCTCCATAACAATGTCATTTTTGATTTCTTGACATAGAGAAACAGTGGATATTTTAAGAATATATTTCTCATTTAATGACAGATTTGAATGATTCAAATTAGAAATGAAGTTAGATTCATTTGTTTATCTCTAGTAGAAACAGGTTTTGAAAAAAAAAGGAATTGATGGGTCGATACTCTAGTGAAGAACCGACAAAACATAGTTCTAATAGTGCTAATTTACGATAGACAGTCAGTATTTTGGTCATAAATTTCTCATACGATATTGAAAATGAGTGACTCAAATTTATTTGTAAACTAAATTCATAAGGTAATATACCATAAAAATAGGTTTTCAAAATATAGTCATTTAGGCCACCAAAAACTGATTGTCCAACTCTGTCCTTGAGTTGCCTACTGGACATCCTGTTAATGTTTTGGTTATAACATTTCTGTTTCAAATGAAAATTGAGTAATTAAAAATTAGTTGGAAATTATACATCAAGGGATACTTAGGATAGAAACAGGTTTTAAAAATATAGTCATTTAGTCCTCCAAAAACTTATTGTCCCAACTCTGTTCCTAAGCTGCCTACTAGACACCTTTTCAATGTTTTTGTTATAACGTTTTTGTTTCAAATACAAATTGAGTGACTCAAATTGGGTTGGAAAGTAGAAATCAAGGGCTACTTAGGATAGAAGCATGTTTTAAAAATATTCCCTTTTGGTCCCTCAAAACATGACTGTCCCAACTGTGTTTTCAGAAATTTCATCAAGCCCACAAGCCAAACAAAATATGATATTCAAGATTTTTTTTCAAATCGGTGATAAAAATGAATATGAGTGTTTGTAGAAATTTTATTTCCATTACAATTCATATACATATATAAATTAATTAAAACATTTGTCACCGATGTTGATTTCCACACCGTGTTGCAACAAAAACAACTATTTTTACATAAAAACAAAATGTACCTATTTATCTCTTTATTTATTTTATTTTTTTACACTAACCTACTCTGATTTGAACAATGAATATGATTACGTATAAGATTACTTCCAGTGGAACCATTTTAGAAATAAGGCTTCAACTATGTACATGCCCAATTTGAAAAATGCATGTTAATAAATATTAGGGTATGAGAAGCCAACTTCCGTTGAAAAGATGATATCAAAAATGGTTGAAGTATGGAGTTATGCTGCAAACCAATGATGGAGTGAAAAAAATCTTCAATATATCCTTTACTTTCTTGATTTCCCATAGCCATCATATCATGAAGTTATTGAGCTTTCAAAACGGCTTGTTGATGCAAACTAGAAGAAACCTCACTTTTTTCCATAACCTCTACAATTTTTGGATTTGAAACATTCTAAATCTCAATATGAGTTTTCTCCAATGGTGCATGTGAGATATAATGGGTGGGAAGGGTGAATAAATTTTGCCGTTCAACACTGTAAGCATGTTGTACTGGTTTATTATGGTGAGGGTGTTGAATGAGTTGAGCAGGAAATTGTGTATGGAATGGAGCATTTTTATGATGTAGTTGATTGGGTTGAGTGGATTATTTTTATAGGCAAGCAAGATGTTGTGGAAGAGCTGGTGGAGAATATGGAGGATGTGTTTGTGGTGGTTATATTGAAATGGACATGGCTTCCCTAAGACATGAGTATTCCATGCAAGTAAGAGAATGGAGAGGAATTGTTTTGTATCATACACGTAGGCCATGATTTCCATGGTTTTGACCTTGTTGTAGCTTCCCCATCTCTTTGATATGTTGCCTCCATCCTAGACAAGGAAGAACAACTATCTATGGGATGCTCCTTTCGGTAATGAGGGAAAAACACTTCTTCAATTTCTTGATATTTCTGAACCTGCAAAACATCCAATTTTGAATCTAGAGAGCCAATAAAATCAACTTTAAAATTTTCAAATAAAACATTTATTTCAACTCTTACGTCTCCTGTGCTTGTAGTAGATTTGGAAAAAAAAGAAGAAAATTTTGTAGAATTCTTACCAGCCTTGGAGATTCCTCTTGAATACCTTATGCACAATTCACAAACATCATCATATGAAAACTAAAAAACATCACCTTTTCCTATGAGATTTAAGAGTTCTAAAAATGCATCTTTGATTCCTTTGAGTAGGAGTGTTTTTAAGATCTCTTTTTCCAAATACTTATCCTTTTATTTTTAAAGGTTGTATCGAAATCGCTCCACATAGTTCTCCAATCTTTCATCTTCCCCTTGTATCAAACAGAAAATATCTTCATTGTCCTTACAATAGTCCTAGTACTTATTCAAGAATATGTTCTTCATGACCTCCCATGTTTGGATGCAGTTCCCACCTAGGCTCGTGAACCATCGGAGAGATGCTCCTTTTAGAGTAAGAGGAAACACTTTCGACCTTTGATCATTAGTACAATAACCATATCCTCTACAAAGTATTTCGAACTCAAATAAGAATGTATCTGCATCTTCATTTGTCAAACCATGAAAATTTGGTACAGAAGAGGGGGGAATTATGTGCATTTGTGTCACTCCTCCTAGATCTTTGATAGGGAATTCAAAAGTTGCAATGTGAGCCATTTGTTACCATAATAGGAGATATTCTTCATGTGTCTCTTTGAGGCTCCTCCTTCAAATGCTCATATCAATTGGTTAGTGAAATGGGTGGTGCTTACATCACCACTTGAGTGGAATTATGATATTTTTTCAAAAAAACAAAAAAACAACCTCTAAATTTCCTACAAAATTCCGACAAAATTATGTTGAAAAGTAGATGGAGGAGCAAGAACTTTATTTGCTCCTTACGCAAGTTCTTACCTTCCATTTTTAATACCCAATTCATTCACATTAGACAAATATGAAACACCTACTTCAACTTCTATGCAAATGTGCTGAAAAGCGGGCAGAAGAGCAAGCACTTTACTTGCTCATTATGTAGGTTCTTACCTTCCGTTTTTAATACCCAATTCTTTCCCAACAACAAATATCAAACATAGATCACTCTCTATGAAATGGCAACACTCTCCCTGGCAATGGCACCAGAATGTTGGGTGCTAAAAGGTTTCTTTTAAAACTCCTAATTACGTCACATTAATCATCAACTTGGGCAAGCCTTTTTGTTTCAAGAGTGTAAACAATATGTGCTTGCTATAATCCTAGAGTGTAATGTTCTTAAAAGGAGGTACAGACCTTTGATACAAGAGTAAATGGATACATTTAATAAGCTCAAATTGCAATCATTAAAGGAAATATAACATCTAAGCTTCAAGGCTCAATCCTCTCGTGAAATTGTAATCAATTCTCACACAAGCAATTCAATTAACAATAGCATCAACTGAGATTACAATAGCAATAACTCATATCTTCTTATCTGATTCAATTTAAGTCATACTCAATCTCCAATAAGCAATCCAAATAGCAATGATATCAATCTGAGAGTTCAATAGTGATAACCAACTCTTACTGTTGATTAAATCAATACAGATCATTGTCTAAATAATGCAATCTCGAATAAGCATAAATTAGATCAAATCATAGCGCTATAAAACATATAAAGAAAAATGCACTACTTCAATACAGGAAAGCAATAAATAGCGAATAAGATAAAATCACGGAAAGCAGGAAAATTAGAAAACCAATCACACTTGCAAGAATAAGAAATATATAACACAAAGAAGTAGTTTAATCCACTAGAGGCCATGCCCTTAGCCACCAGCGAATGCTGCTGAGCTACATCAGAGAAAGCGAATGAAAAATAACCTCAAATTATATATTAATCATTGAACTTGAGGAACATTACAATATGATCGTGTTCTCTTGACAACACAAGTCTGTAAATTAGAATTACAATTTGAAATAACATAGATCCATCCCCTTTCCTCCTATCCTATCCTATTCTATCTCTAATTATCTATCTAACGTCTAATAATCCATCCATTTTTTGATCTCTGTTGTTATTTAAATACAAAGAGAGAAAAGATAAGTTACAACCGAGATGATTACAATATGATTCCCATTACAAAAATTGGATTGTTCACAACAAATTGATCAACAAAACATATATAAAATATCTTTTCACCAGCATTCAATAGGAACAGGTCAAATTTGGTATTGCAACTGAGATAATTTGGAAACCGGACGGAACAGTGAATCTAAGAAAAATTTCGTGAGAGACCCATCCATTTCTCTTAATAAGGACCGAATTTTGAAAAAAATCTAACCACAAAACTAATATGGTCCGTTCTAAACAAAACCCATGTTTCGAATTTTCCAAATTCTTCTCCATTTGCCCGAAACATCCAATACAAAACTATCACTTCTTATTCCAACGAATTTCTGAGTTGGCACATTTAATGATGAGCTAGAGATCAAATCTACAATATGGAAAATATCTTGGAGGCTAAAATGGTGAGTGATGTTACAACAAATTTATTAATAAACCATCATTGGTAAAATCATGCATAATAGTTATCAATTTATTAAAAATAAAGGAGAAGAAATAATATTTATCCATAAGAACATAAATAATTATAAAATGGAATGATATGATAAATCATGATAAATGTCGTGATAAAGAATGGTATAAATGGATGAAATAGGCGTTAAAGACTGATAATAATAATGACAAACTAGCAGCCCAAAACTGAGGTGAGGGGAAGCATGATAGTCATGTGACACTTCTGGGCTTTTGGTGATGTCTTGAGAACTAGATATATTGTTGTTTCAAACCTACCTGAGGTTTCTTATGAGGATACATGGAATTCCTTTGAATGAATATGTAGATTTATTATGAAGCCATGTTTTTAAGCATTCTTCCAAACCTGTGTGGGACAAGGACCTTAAATGTCCAACTCGACTATTACTTTTAATATGAATTACATTATGTAGGAATAATAAATGAAGAGGTGTCAAGAACATTTGCATGAATATTTGTACAAGGGACATGAACTAGTGACCTACCAACCCCTCTTGTTGGCCTTTTCCCAAGCGAGAAGCTTGTTGGATATTGCCAACCAGGATGTGAGCTTTCATTTTAGGGGGGTGGGCATGCAGTTCGAGAGCAAGTCCCACCACCAAATTTTTGCTTTAGAGAAATGTAATTTTGTGTAGGCTTCATATACCAGTTTTCCAATAAAAGCCTATTTGATTCATTTTTTATAACCAAATTCATCCCTTATATCCTCCACCATCCCCTTCGATCACTTCTTGTCTTGCGAGTCCTAGATCAATAGTTGCTTTCCATCCTACCAGACCCCATTCCTAGGAAGACTGGGCCTTTTCATCTGCCAACATGTAGATACTAGATTGGTGAAGGTGATCTCTGAGGTTAAATGATAGAGTGAAATCTTCACCTAAGACGAGCCATGGGTCTAAACTCTAGGCCCAACTTTACTTGTTGGCCATTACTAATGGATAAAATTATCAAGTTTCCAATGAGTGGGAAGTAAATAACTGAGGCTTTACATGTGTTCGAGCCTTTTGTGGATTTTGATGGATGGAAGAACCAATTTGAGAAAGATATGGAGGGAATATATTTGGCTTTAAATGTCCTTTCCCCATAGGGAGGTGTTCTGCAAAATATATGATAGACTTCGAGCCATAAGGGATTTGCTGAAGGTGTACATGTTTTTGAATCCTTGACTTCCCAAGGACTTTTGAAGAGATTTTTCTTTTCCATTTAACCAAAGGTATTCCGTCAATGGATTTTTTCCCTCACCAAAGGAATTGGAAACATGATTTTCTGATCTTTGTTAAGACGAATTTTACAAATATGGTATGGAACACCAATACACTGAAATTATTTCGAGGAACTCCTTGATAAGAATGAATCTATCCCCTCATGATAGTAGTTTATTTTCCGAACAAATTATTCAAGATTTGATTTTCTAGTGTAGCCATAACTAGTCTGCAAAACAATACCCTAGGGACTTGAGGAAGAAGCCAAGGTACTTGAAGCCCAACTTAAAGGAAGAATGAGTGTTATAGACATTTTTGTGCCTTACAGCATGGGGCATAAAATGTCAATAATCTGAGGGATCCAAAGTCCCTAAACATGTTGTTCTTACCCTTAGAGGAACAAGGTCAGCAAACCACAGCACTGCAAATCAGTTCTCCACTGAAAAACACTCAAAAACAGGTCAATTTTGGATCAAAGCAGCTGCTCCACTAAGCATCTGCGCTGAATGTCAAAAGCTCTATGGTGTACCTGCGCTGCATAGCAAGTGCAACAGAGGCTACCTGCGCTGGGCGTACTTTGACATGTGGAGGAATCTTTTTCTCAATGTGCCAGTGCCCAGGAAGCTTCCAAAAAGACACTTGATCAAAAGATTCGCCTAATGATGAGTTAAGAGCTTCTAAAACTCCAAGTGGAAGGTAGAAACTCCGAGTGAAGAGCTGAAGAACAACTGGAGTTGAAGAGGACAACAAGTCACACATCAAGCTGATTTACCTTCACTCCAAAACTCTATATAAGGATCTCATCCCATGGGATCTAGGAGGCCGGAATTTAGTGCAAAGGATTGCTGTTGGTTTACAGTTGTGAGCATTGGGTGATTGCTTGAGGAGGTGAAGAAGAGATTTCTCTCCGCCGGGAAGGTGATGCTGGATTGGACCTCTCATGGTTGTATCACCGCCTGAACCTTAATTCCATATATTAATAAAGCATTTGAGGTTCTTCTATTCGCATGTGTTTCAATGGTGTATTGTCTTACTTGCGTCTTTGATTTATACTAATCCTTGAATCGATTATGAAGGCATGCCTCTTGTAGTTTCCTTTTCTTGTCTTATTTGCAGGATCTCGTGTAGCTGGGCCTGTGAAAAGACTTGGATCTGGGAGCAAGCGGCAAACAAAGGAGATCGGATCGACCATTTGCGCAAGACATCGGTAAGTGGATCTCTTCCTTCTATCTCTTGCATGTCATAAAGAAGAAACTTTAGATAGCTTTGCTTTCAGCTGTTGCTAACGAACTGTCACCCTTAGAGTGGGTTAGGGTCATTCCGAGTTGGATACTTTCCCCCACAACAGACTGGCGACTCCGCTGGGGACCGTGTCTTGTTGGTAGCTTGTGTTTCTTGCTATTCATTTCTTAAACAAAGGGAGTACCGAATCGAACTGCATTCGAGTCCTTCGAATGCAAAGTAGAGGGCAGATACTCTAGCCCAGTGCTGGGCATGTTTATGATCTGAAGAGCTGATCCACAAGGACTCTTTGTAGCTCTTTGTGATAGTGTTCATCTTCCTTTAATCATCCTCTAGTGTATACTTGACTGATAGCCTCTGATTTGGCCAAAAACCATTGATTTTTGAGCAAACTGTGACCCAGAATCTGAGAGAGACGAGAGTTGTCTCATCAGTGCAGCTGCAACAAAGGCTACCTGCATTGCAACGTAGGTCCCGAAGGGGCTACCTGCGCTGCATCTCAGATTGACAGTGCAGCACCTGCGCTGATCCAGTTTTGCCTTGTGCAACTGGGGTTCCCCACTGTCTGTTGCCCAGTTTTCAGTATTGTTTTGCAGCCTGTTGTCAACCTGTATACCCAGCTGAAACCACTTCTCTTTGCATTCATTCCGCCTCAGTTGTATGAAGAAACCGTGATTGTTCTTATTGTATTTCTTGCTGTCATTCACAGTTTCCCATAGCGAAAGTGAACTAGTCTTGCTATGACCTCTTGGATGTAGACCTATGAGAAAGTGTCGTTGTGATTCTAAGAGTTAGTTTATTGCTATTCATAGCTGCTTGAGCATTTGCTTTCGTTATATGGTTCGAATTTCAGTATTTCTTGTGTTGAAACGAGTGAATCTTAAGGTGTTCTTTTGTTTATTGGACGAAAACTTGTTTGCTTTCGCTCGAAATTGAATTTGAAATTATACAACAGCTTTCTTTTTGTAATACATCAACATTAAGGAAGAAGAAAAGAAATACTTGCATTGTGCATGTGCATTTTGACAGTTTGCATGTCGATTTAGGAAAAGTGCATCAGTGTGTGCTCTATGATCTGTTTGAAAAGATGATGTCTTTCTTTTCCTTCAGTAGTTAAGGTTTTCATAAGTTGAAAGAATTGAAAAAGCTTGCTTATCATTCTTAGACTGCATTTAGGAGTTGTATCATACATCACGTGGTGATCCATAAAGGCAAACTGCTAAGCAAGATCAACCTAAAAAGAACTGAATTTATCTAACAACGCTTTGAAACATAACGAAACACAGTAGAGGTCTAGGTAGAGACGTGAACCGGCGTCGTTAAACATAGTGACTGTCGATCTCTACGAAGGTGGGTGATTCCTCCCGAGGGACGATAGCACTAATACGGACTTGTGCCCCCGCGTACCGTCGCGTATATTGGGGGACCCCTATAGGAACAAAGGCTTTATCCATAGGAAGCCGTGTCGGCCGCCCTACTGATCGCGATGCAGTGAACACAGCATTCACGAAGATCGACCACTCGTACCGTAAAACGTATTCTGTGGTTTCGCGAAAGGTTTGGCACACCCTCTGCCTAGAACTCCAGAGTAGTTTCTTTTGGCCTTTTTCAAACTCTATAACTGAAAAAGTCCATCCGAGAATTTGTCACTTCGGGCTCGTTAATACATCGAAGGAGACTAGAGTCATCTTTAGATTTTTCTCGACTCTTAAAAAGTGAAAAAGCAAGTTGTGTCTAAAAGCGTCGTCATATAAAATTCATTCTAAGCGGAACATAATCACCCCTTATTCCTACGTTGATCTTTAGGTTGAGAACATGGAACGCACCAACCAAGGGATTCCACATGATGGGACCCCTAGCCCTTTCTCCTCTTGGGGAGAAATTGGTGCGCCCCACATGGCCACATTGTCGCTTCCAGGACCGACAATTGGCCTGCCAGTTTGGCTATTCTCAACCACTGTAGTTCAGACCACCACGGTTCCTGAACAGTCGAGTCAGCAGTTAGACCAGTCAAGAGCTACCCCCCAGCCTTCCACTTCTTATAAACCTTCCTCCAATCCTTCTTCTTCGAAAGGTCAAGCCACCGAAAGCGGAGCTCCCATGGAAAAGAAGAAGGAAAAGAAGAAGAAAGAAAAGAAGCAGAAGGAGCCAAAGGCGCCTGGGGGCAAGCAAAAGGTATCTAACGAAAACCCACACACAGCACGGATCGGGCCCAAATCGCCATGTGTCATATGTAGAGGAGACCGCCTTCACCGTGACTGTCCCAGTATTCCCCGGATACTAAGGGACTGGTCCCCTCGTTTGCACAGTTCGGAAGCGTCAACCTCTGACAACCAGGTTGAATGCTTACCGTCGACCAGCGAAAGTGAAGGTTCTAGATGACGAAGGGGAAAGAGATTCCCCTGCGAACTGTGTGAAGGAAATCACACTCTTCGCCGTTGTCCCTTTTTAGATGAAGCAAAGAGAGTTTTTGAAGATCAACCGATTGCACCGTTGCTACTTCCTCCTGGATACCAAAAACTCGCGCCAAGTCCTTCGTTGGTCGAAAATACAGTTGCCCCACTCACAGGGCCAGCTGAAGTGTCAGTCGCTGAAAGTGAACCTACTGAATCCGGACCGGACGAAAGTCCAAAGGTCGAAACGGCAGTTGACCCGATTCTCCCTTCAGAAGTTTCATCTTCAAATACCATAGTCACTGAGGATTCATCTTCAGTTGACACCCTCACCGAAGAGAGTAAGGATGACACCGTCCAGATTCTCTTCATCAACACCGATTCTGATGAACATCAGGGCAATGTGCCCACTCCTTTATCGCAGGAAGGAGCATCGTCAGGGTCATATCCGGCTGTATATTCGGTCCCACCACCAAGCAACCTAGTTGTGTCCTTTGATTGGAACCAACTAGGCAGACCCCGGTTACCAGCCAGTATACCATTTAGAATTATAGTCCAAATATACAAAATGGTGATGGCTGGAACTATCATTGATGAAGGGGCATCTGTGAGTATCCTGTCCTCTATTGCTTGGAAAGCACTGGGTTGCCCGACGCTTTTGCCTGAGACAAGAAATCTCTCGGGTTTTGACAAAGGAACCAGTCAACCATTAGGGATTCTACCTAATGTGCCTATTACCTTGAAAGAGAAGGCCGTCAAGATGAAGTTGATGGTCGTCCAAGGACCCTTGGATTATAACCTACTCCTTGGACGAGACTACATATATTGCATGGAAGCAATAGTCTCCTCACTCTTTCGGATAATGTGTTTTCCATACGAAGGAAGAATGGTCAAGCTCGTAGACCAACTTTCACTTCCGGGATCACGCATCGCAAGTAGTCACATACCTATCCTGAATGGTCTATTTGATCAAGAAAGGTCTCTACCTCCGGTTCTTCTTCCTGATGAGTGCGAGTAATTCGGGAGAGGAAGGCCGGAACCCAGGGGGCATGCATCCTGGTCTGCTCTGGAGGCAGAAAAAACCTTGGGTGTAAAGTAGAATTTCCGCGGGAGAATATGACTAGTCCGTACCCCATCCCCTCCTTCTTCTTCGTAAAACAGAAGAGCCGGCAAGAGCTCTCATGTGGAAGAAGCGGCAGTTAGGAATGGGGTTGTTCTGGAAAAAGATTCTTTTGTTAAAGTTAAGTGTGTGGTGGAGCATCGTCATTCACCTTTGTCTAGAAAAGTGGGCTCTGCCAAAGAGGGGGATCCGTTTGCGGCAGCAAGTAGTAACCATCTTTGGATAAAAGGCAAGCCTCACCCATTAAAACAAATGTTTTAGAGGATAAGTAGGGGCAGCCTCCAAAGAAAGGGATTCAATTGCTGCAACAAATTGTAACCATCTTTGTGTAACCTAATGATAGACATCGCCGAAGAAAGTTTCTGTTTGAAAGGATTAGCAGAACGATCTTTGGGTAACCTGAAAGAGGTAAGCCTCACCTGTTGAAAACAAAGGTTTTTAACGGAAAAGTAGGGGCAACCTTGAAATTAGACTTACACCTGGGCGCATGCAAACCTCTTGGAATTCAAGCTCGGGCGGCTTTTTAGTTTTAGGTAGGACTAACCCCGCTAACCCGTAGATAAGCCGATACCCGGCTTTCACAAAGAGAGGATATGGAGCAATACGTAGGGAGATGAAGCTCTTTAAAAAATAGCGATCTTCCATGAGACCTTACTACTTTATGACTGGTAAAAACGAGCAGTTTTGGCAAAGTTCATGCTCGTTAAAAAATAAACGCAAGATCCGAGCAGTTTTAATGCGGAAATTCATGCTCGTTAAAAAATAAACATAAGCTTGTGAGCAGGCTTTCCCCAGAGTTCAAGCTCATTCAGAAAAAAAATGAACCGGTAAATAACCATTTGAGACCGTAAATTCATCAGCCATAAAAGCCTTGGTCGTGTTTGTGTACCGTCACCTCCACTTTTCATTTGGCCGATCATTCACATCCACTTGATTGTTTACCTATTTTGAGGAATAGCTGCGAAGAGTGATCCCACCTAGCCATCCTTGTAATACTGTCGTGATTGGAAAATTCCAACCTGTACCTGGAATCTGCTGCTATCCCTGTTTATCACTCGTTCCTCAAAAGAGGAGTCTTCTTTGAGCTCTTTCCACTGACTCGTAAAATATGAAAAGTTTGCCGAGTTTTGGCCTTCCAGCTCGTTAAAAGGACCGGAAGAGCTATCCCTCCTCTAGATTTTAATCTTTTTGGACCTGAGGGATTATTGCACAAAAAGATCGAGCGCTTGTCTAGTTCGGCTCGATAAAGATATCGAACATTCATCCCTTCTGTATTGTTTTATACTTTTTCGGACTTAAGGGATTAAATGACGAAAAAGGACCCCTGGAGTCCACTTTATGTACCCTTTTCAGACTCCCTAAAAATGAAAAGGACCGAGTTGTCTTTGTCGCTGGGCTCGTTAAAAATATTAGATAGCGACAAACTTGTCTTTAGACGAGAATGAGTTTCCCTATCACTAGGCTCGTTAAAACATAGCGATGGGCTTGCCCGAAGGGCAGGTTATAGAACAAGCATATGTTATCCTCCTCAAGCTTGACAAAAATAAAGAGGTACTGGCCAGAAATGACTGGGGAAAAATTCGGAAGAACCTCAAAGCTTAATGGTAGCAAGTCGCTCTTGAACATGACACTTTTGCCTCCGTAAATATCGGGTTGGGTTATTATCATTCACCGGTCCCTTCACCATGGTCTCGCCATACCATCCATACATGGGGCAATGCTACCGATCCATCACATCAGTGTCGTTATATGTTCAAGAGATGTCATTCAGAAAGTGTCAACCGGGTCCCATCCACTACCGTACATCATCTTTCATCCTTCCATGACCGCCACCCTGAATCATATTTCACAGATCGTTTTCACCATCATCACTAGCTCCGTTCCGTGTCACTGATGTGGGATTCATTAAGGCCCTCCTTTGACGGATAACTTCTTGTCGACATCAGCTCATTATCCAAGAAGTTGATCTAGGAACACCCCCTCAGTACTTTGAAGCTTGCATGCCTCAATGGCAAGTTTCTCACTCCCGGCGATAGGTATACATTAATGACCTTCGACCAGGAGACTTTGCGTGGTGTTCGACGTCAGATCCTATATTCACACCACGTGAATTGTGCTACAGTACCTTGAGGGTCATCATCATTATCGGTGATTCCTCTCGCGCTTGTTAACAGTTTACATTATTGACTGGTAATCAAGCGATGTCTTTCCATGTTCGACTTCAAGAAATTCTCACATGGATCGACTTGTACTAGAGTGAAGATCGGACAAGTTTGAAGACCCCGGATCTAGTTTCATCCATCCAGGCTGCGATATATATTCAGGAGATAAAAACATAGACATGTGCAGCAGATGATCATCCTACTGAAAGGATGATAATTGAAAGAAGAGAATTATCAGTCTATTATCAGACGATCGTCTGTTTATGTATAGCAAATGTATTTATAAAGCTGAGCATGGGAAATGCCCACATCAGCTAGATCATGAAAAGAAAGTGTGAAAAGATAATGTATTGTATTGTATTTTGTTACAGGTCACCTCCCGACGATTGAATGAACTTCGGATCCTCCTAATAAAGCATTTCAACCGATAAACGACTTCATACTTTAGGGGGCAACTGTTATAGACATTTTTGTGCCTTACAGCATGGGGCATGAAATGTCAATAATCTGAGGGATCCAAAGTCCCTAAACATGTTGTTCTTACCCTTAGAGGAACAAGGTCAGCAAACCACAGCACTGCAAATCAGTTCTCCACTAAAAAACACTCAAAAACAGGTCAATTTTGGATCAAAGCAGCTGCTCCACTAAGCATCTACGGTGAATGTCAAAAGCTCTATGGTGTACCTGCACTGCATAGCAAGTGCAACAAAGGCTACCTGCGCTGGGCGTACTTTGACATGTGGAGGAATCTTTTTCTCAATGTGCCAGTGCCCAGGAAGCTTCCAAAAAGACACTTGATCAAAAGATTCGCCTAATGATGAGTTAAGAGCTTCTAAAACTCCAAGTGGAAGGTAGAAACTCCGAGTGAAGAGCTGAAGAACAACTGGAGTTGAAGAGGACAACAAGTCACACATCAAGCTGACTTATCTTCACTCGAAAACTCTATATAAGGATCTCATCCCATGGGATCTAGGAGGCCGGAATTTAGTGCAAAGGATTGCTGTTGGTTTACAGTTGTGAGCATTGGGTGATTGCTTGAGGGAGGTGAAGAAGAGATTTCTCTCCGCCGAGAAGGTGATGCTGGATTTGACCTCTCATGGTTGTATCACCGCCTGAACCTTACTTCCATATATTAATAAAGCATTTGAGGTTCCTCTATTCGCATGTGTTTCAATGGTGTATTGTCTTACTTGCGTCTTTGATTTATACTAATCCTTGAATCGATTATGAAGGCATGCCTCTTGTAGTTTCCTTTTCTTGTCTTATTTGTAGGATCTCGTGTAGCTGGGCCCGTGAAAAGACTTGGATCTGGGAGCAAGCAGCAAACAAAGGAGATCGGATCGACCATTTGCGCAAGACATCGGTAAGTGGATCTCTTCCTTCTATCTCTTGCATGTCATAAAGAAGAAACTTTAGATAGCTTTGCTTTCAGCTATTGCTAAGGAACTGTCACCCTTAGAGTGGGTTAGGGTCATTCCGAGTTGGATACTTTCCCCCACAACAATGAGGTAAATGGAAGTATTGTTCAGCAATGGACTTTTACAGGCTTGGAAGTAGGTTGGGAATATAGTTAATATTTATTTGTGTTAATCAACATTCCTGTGGAACTTGAAAAGAAAGTCCATTTCCAACTAGCGTTGAGTGCTTCGGGATATATCAACAATATTGTGTCAGGACAGAAAGAAAAGGAAAGGTGCCTGATAATATTTTGAATCACCAACTCCAGTAAGATATTTCTACTTGAAGAACTAGAAACATGATCTCACACTCTGTAAATGGCATAGTTGCAAGAAATTTAGCATAAACCATGGGATAACACTACCAAAGGACAACTCAGATGCAGTAGGAATAGTAAAGGAAAAAAATTGAATGGATTTGTTTGACAAGAACTATGTCGTATCATTGTATCAAAAACCACTTCTCGAAATCAAATTATCCTAGAGAAATTTCCCACTCGAAAATGTTATTGAAATATAAAACGTAAATATTAATAAACATGGAGAAACCTAACCAAAACTAAGAAACCTTCTGAAACAGTAAGGAAACCTTTTCATGTAGGAAAAATCATAAAAGAAAGCACACATACCAAAGGTGACCATGGATTTGGATCAGGCATTATAAATGGAAAACTCTCTGATGATTGCATCACTTCTAATTGGAGGAAATGGTATACTGCTTTCTCAAACTGCAGATCAAATAGCAACATAAAACTAGCCTATGCATGGACAAAAGAAAGCCTTTCCTTAGCATGCTCCTCTTCCCCCTATTTATGCACTCCTCTATCGATAGACTACCTCATCATAGCTTTTTTTCCTCAAGAGTTCTTATAATTATTCTTCTATAGATACTTGTTGCAAGCAGCTTACCTGATAAAACCTTTAATTAGCACGACATTACGAGGAATTATGTAGGAAATCTACACTATTTTGGAGTCATCAATCCATAACATAACAATGGCTAGGTTGCAAAGGATGCTTTCTCAAGTGAATACGGAACTACATCCAATCATGTGTGTTTTCAGGTATAGTCGACCTGATTTCAGAAACATGTTTAAGAAATGATTCCTCTTGAGAAGTAGATGAGATAGGCTAAGATAATTTAATTCATATCTGTCAAAGGTCCATAAAAGTAGGGCAATGGGACTAAAAATGGTAAATCCAGTGTAAATTCAATATGGGAGAGATATGGCAAACCTTGCTCCAATTTTGATATTGCTTATATTAATTGTATTCTTGTTCCATCATGTTGTTTTCCAGAAGTAAATATGGCACTAGGGATTTAAAAACACTATTGATCATATGACATCAATCTAAAATTGACCTACAAGCTTTGAAACTTGGAACTGATTTGGCAGTTTTAAGGAGTGAAAAATTATCTCATGGTGGGAGATTTTGTTTCCACGAAGCTTTGGTATTTGGTTTGTACTTTATTTATTTATTTAGATTATTTCATTAATAATGAGACACATTTTGAATAATTATATTTATTTAATGTAAATTATTTGGTAAAAAATAATAATATAATATATAAATTCAGGTGGGAATTTGGATGAATTTTACTTTAATAAATATTTAATAATAGATTAATGTTAATGTAAATTTAAATAAAGGGATGTATTTAAAAGTAAAATACAGAAATTTATTATTATAGAAGAAGTTTGATTTAATGAAAAAATGCTCAAGAAAGTTTCATCATTAAGTAATGTTTAATTTTGTTGATGGTTGTTTATAGGGCCTAAGTTGGGCATGCCTTTAATCGAGGCAAGGTGACATACTCATTGCACCATTTTTTATCTTTATATCACAAATAATCCAATGTAATGAAGGATTTCATAGAGGGTTGAGAAGTGGGCCAAGGCTTCAACAAAACCAAGACAATAGAGAAAAGAACAATATTTTGAGTTTCCACTTGGGCTCATTGGTTTTGCACAAGTTTGGCTTGGTTAATGGGTGCCATGAAGGTTGCAACATGACCAACCATCCCAATTTTCCAAAGAGAGGAAGAACCAAGGTGGGTGAGAGTGCAAGTGAGCTCGCGGGTGGCATGGTTTCCACAAAGGCATGACACGACAAAGGAGCACACCCCCAACAGTGAGTCCAAACAAGTTTACAGTAGTGCCAACAGATTTAATGCAATTTGAATTTGGTGTGGTTTGACCGAAAACGGTGGATGAACATGGAACAAGTTGAACATTGGAGGTCCTCCCAAATCAAAGAAGTGTTGTGGAAGATATGCTCGTAGAGAAAAGATGAACTAACTGAATGGAAGGGTCACAAGGGATAAGCTAACAAAAAGGGGTGAATTCGCATATATATAACGGACACAAACGATGGTTGGGGAGAAGAACAACACATCAAATATATAATTCAAGGGACATTTAGGAAAGTTGTAAGGTGAAGAGAAGAAACCAATCATTAATAGACAAATATGAGTTGAGGTAGTAAACCCAAAAGCAAGGGAGCTCGGGTGAGTGGGCACTTGGCAGACAAACCAAGCAAGTCGAGAAGGAACTAAAGGGAGACATGAGTAGGGTAGAGATGACTCACTGGGTCAGTTAAACTGAGCAGGATAGGTTTCTAGGAAAGTAATTGTTTTGTTGGTTTATTCGTTCTATTAAGGGTTAAGCCTTTGTATTGGACCCTCATATAAAGTAGTTTTACATTGTTTAATAAAAGTACAAGGTTGAAGGGTTGTTTCATGCAAATTGTGTATTGTGAAGACGATGTTGTTAATAATGTGAATTCTTTACATTTATTGCACATGAATGTAAGTTAATTAAACTATTGTGACACTAAATTAAATTATCAAGGTGAAATTAATGAAAAATTCAATTACAATAGGGAATTTGCTAGATAATAAATCTGACATAGATGAGTCATGTGTTGACTCATATGAAAATTTTATTCTCATTGCTTGAGGGAAATAATACACACTAATTATTTATTAACAAATTGATTGACTCTAACCACTATGGCCTCAGACACATAATGAAAAAGGATATATAAAAATGATCTTAAATTGTTATCTTTGGACAAAAAATATATGAACAGTCACATAGTATCATCAAAAACACATTAGAATGATCAATTATGATGAATATTTTTTTATTGTCACCAAAAGTAATCGAAAAGAGAATTGGTGAGGGTAAATAAAATATTCTCACTAGATGTGTCACCAAAGAGAGAATTAGTGATGCGCCTTTAATAACCCTGACCAAAAGTGTCATTGAACTGGCTTTGGTGATAAACTTTAAAGGAATATCACTATATGCACTTAGAACAACGCCTTTTTAAAGACCATCACCATATGCAACATTGGTGACGAACCTTAAAGGTCCTACATAGGCATGACCCTCACCAATTACCTTTTTTGTTGTAGTGTGTATTAAGGTAGTACCTGTTAGGTAGTCGTATTTTTGTTCCTCGACTAAATTAGTCATTCACGTTAGTTATTTTTAGTTGTATTACTTATTTGTTAGTCATATATTTTAACTTGGGAATAAATTAGTTGTTTTTAGCTGGGTTACTTAAGATTACTCATTATTGGTAATATTTCACTTGGAAAAGTTTTGGTGATTAACTTTTTTAGTAACCTAGTCACTAATTTGTCATTTTCTACTAGTGCACTTGACCCTCATCATGATTCCCACAATATGTAAAATTAAATTGACAGGAAAACATAAATAGCATCTCATATCATGCAGGTGTTATTGATTTCAACTTTTTCCACCTTATAACCATCTTGTAATTTCTAAAGATATTGACATAGATTGCATATCATAATATCATACCATCTTGTTTTTAGTTGCAATTCACATTGCAGCGTTTTACCTTTCACAATTTCTTATGTTGCCACTATCCTACCCCTACTTGATCACATCAACACCATTAGTTACAATTGTTTCTAATAGAACCATAACTTATACAAAATATTGTCATGAACAAAATATTTGTCATATAGACTCAATATGGATTTAATTTTCACATGCATCTATGTTATCAACATTTCAACATGTAGAAAGGTATTGAATCAGTTACTTTTCTTAAAATATTTCTATGCATCAAAAGCAATTTACCAAGTAAGAATCATATTCCATATGTTAAAATGAAATTTCTATCAATTTGTTTTTTCAAAACAACATTTAAGGGACCAATACTTTGATCATTGACATTCCCATCATTTCTTACTTTTGTAACATGCATTTTAATTTATGCACATGAATTTAATCAACATTCATTAATTAATAGAAACTAATAGCACCATTGAGTCATCAATTTATAAGATTGGTAAGTTTGAACAAAAAAGGTAATCAACATCATCAGATTATACTAACATTAAGTTCATGAAGCCATCAAATCAACCCTTTAAATAACACTACTATATCATCATCTAATTTATTTAACACCTTCAAGAACTTGCAGTAATAGATATGCATTGTTAGAATAGTGTTGAACTTTGCAATCATTGTAGTTTCATGCATATAATATTGTCATGCATAAAGGTATATGCAAGTATTCATTAATGCGTAAATTTCAATGATAGTTAGGATAACAATACAAAAAATTATAATTTCCGATAGTGTACTATTACTCACAGACTAGCACATGAAGTAAATACCACAATCACTTGTTTACAACATGCGATAATCTTTAATAAAAATTGATTCATGCATATTAGTTTTAATACTTAGTCATGCAACCCTAACTAATCAATGCTACCATCCATATTAATACATACATGACAAGGATCTATCAACAACTAGCTATTCCAGTCAAAAATCGCATCTTGACTCATTGTTTATTATTGACATCTAAAAGGTTTTTTCCAATGTCCTTTTAGAAAATTCTATCATACACTTCAAGGAAATTCCCCATCTTTTAAATTCATGCATTCATTAATTATAAGTCATGCATTGTAACTTTAGACATGTTCATTAAGTGTATCATTAATATTGTTATATTTGGAATGTTGGTAGTCAACTCTCACTTTCACTAGTTAGAGTTTTGGATTGTTCATAGGTGCAACAAAGGTTTTATTGTTTTTTATCCTCATCAGGATTCGAATGCAATGAACACAGTTTTGCAACATACTTTATTACTTAGTCTTCATCAATGTGATTATAAAAATGCATCATGCATCTCATGTGAAAATTAGACAATTACATATATCTATTTTTTTTTTTAGAATCATACCTAAGATGATTCCCACCATTATCATACTCGATTTCTTTTCTTCTTACCAATTCCCAAAAGGTTTAGGGGCTGCAACCCTCAGCTCTCATATCACTTGTAGCATCCCCACGTAACCTCACATGAAAATGCATCGAGTTAGAATTTTTTTATAGAATTTTCCAATGTGTAAATTTATAAATAAATTTTTATATTCCTTCCATGACCATTATATAAACCATCAACTATACATAGACTAATCTTTAGTAAAGGAATAGTAATTTAGACAACTATTAATGGCCATTGTTGTAGCATACTAGCTTAAACTTCTTGATGTAGCCTTTCCTCAACTCCATGATTCTTTTAACTGAGTTAATGAATTACATTCTTGATAATATAAATTTAACATCATGAAAAGAAGCAACATCACAAAAATTCCACAATATGCAACTACTTCGTTAGACTTCAATATATCCTGCGAATCCCACAGGGTAAAAACTAGCAAACATTTAATTTTAGTATCAACTCTCATGTGGATGTTCACCCCTCACTCAATGTCTTGTAAGGGAGTCCATACCTTAACCATTTTCATAAAAATTTACAAAGAAATATCATTTAAATACAATGTATCTAGCTAGAAGCTATTACTATAATTATGATATCATTTACCCACAAATCCTCAATCTTCATATCCTTGTGCCTTGGTTTTTCTTTTCAGCAGACCTTATTGCAACTTCCACTCCTCAATATTCATGTACCATTGGTTCTTTACATACCATAATGTTAAATACAGTCTATCCTTTGGATAATTCACCTTCCAACCATTGTTGTCATAAAAAATAAATTATTTCATGATTAGATAAAATATTAATCAACTAATAATAAATCTTTAATAGTGATTATTCAACATCTATTAATGTGCACGCATGTCTTGTAGAAAAAATATTATGACATGCTTCCTTTAACAACATTGTGTATGCATTAGTAATAAACATATAACTATAAAAGCATGCTTATAAAATAAATATCACAATAACTAATATTTCTATGACACAAGCACACATTCCTTGTGAAGAGGAAAACCACTACAATTATAGTTGATCTTTGTGTATGTAGTTGAATAAAATTTACTCAAGTAAACTAGATCCTCGACTATTTTCTTGTACATGGATCTATGTAATCTTTCATGCATAACACATATTATTGTTATGCATGAAAATGCATGTCTCTTTCGAAAACAAATCTAACATAAGAGGTTATTATTTTCTTGCAAGAATGACATAAATCCCTAATCAGAAAAGAACACGTTCTTTTCCAAGAACATTAACTCATTGGCAATATTTTATGTATAAAAACACCTATTATTTTCAAGGGGTCTTACAACGTGGCTAATTTTTTGCACATCTCTACGAATATTATTTTCTATAATAATTTGAAATATTATTCTTTCAATGGATATTTATTTCAAAATAATCCCACATCATGGTTGTACTTTTTATGGATCTAAAGATCATATTTCCTTTCAAGACAATTAAAAAAATATTTCTATTTTTCCTGCAAGAAAATGACATTTTTTTTTCAAGAAATATCAAACATAGTATTTCTATTTTGTGCTTGTAATTAACTTATTTCCTCTCAAAAAATATCAAACATATTAGTTCTATTTTGTGCAGGCAAATAAGTTATTTCCTATAAAGAAATATCAATTATAATATATCTATTTTTTTGCATGTAAAAAACTTATTTCCTCTCAAGAAATGTGAAACTTAATAATTCATTTATTTTCATTCAAGTAACTTACTTGTTTTCAAGAAATATAGATACAATAGTTTTATTTTGTGAATCAAAATACATTTTGCTTTTCCAGGCAATCAAAAGCATAGTAGCCTTTTTTTGGCATATGCAAAGACAGGTTTAGATTTATTTTTGTTTTTTTGTCAACCAGTCAAACATAATGTGCATGAAAACGCATGTTTCTCTCCAAAAAAAAAATCAATGCCACACAACATGCAAATATATGTTTCTTTTCAAATAGTGGTTTACAACAATAATTGTTTACTTCATGATTTCCAAGATATTTATCATAATCACTTATTCTATTCATCTAATTATATATTTTATTTCGAGGAAAATACTTTTACTGCATGCTTTTATATATATAGTCTTTTCAAGAAATTGACGCAATACTATTCTTTTTTTAATGCCAATATTTCCAAGAAAAAATGTAGTAATGTAACTTGCCATACCTAATTCTGTACAATTTTTTAACAAAATATCATAGCTTCTTGACTTCTTGATATTTTTACATGCATTGTTTTTCTTTAATAAAGTTACTTATTTTTATGAAAAACATAAAGATTCGATAGTATGAATACTTATTTTTAAGCCAAAATATATATGGACCATATTTTTGAAGAAACTAAGATTATTAAGTTAACTTTTATGTGCATAAATGATGCAAATATTTCAAGAAAATAGAACAGTTAACTTATCTTTATCTCTCCATTCGCTAGGTGGAGTTTTTTTTATGGACTAATTAACATCAACACATCTCCCATTAAATAAAATTACTTTAGTAAATAGACTTCAAGAATGAATCTATGTGAAGACATCTAGTCTCCCATTAAAATTTTCTCTTGAATGTTCTATACCATCACGCAAATGAGAGCAATGAGTAGAGGTTGCCACAGCCTTGGAAAACCAATACTCGAATGACAAAAATGACAGCAGAGTACCATGTGGCCTCAAACTTCCTGATCACATTAAAGTAAAGAGTATCACATTAAAGTAAAGAGTATAAGGGCTGAGGGGTGACATACACAATGTATTCTCCGGTTCGTCACATCCTACCCACAATAATATACAACAAAACCAAATACAAAACACAACTACACACAAACTTCTACCATCCATCTTTGGCTCCACAACCAAAGAGTGCTGACAATAAAAGATGAAGGGTAAATCAAAGAATTCATAAAACAAATTAAGGAGGTAGTCACAATGTAGGCAATGACTCACCATCACTTCAAATACAGAGAAAAAATATATCTGTGAGATATGCCGCAAATGTATATCAAAAGGCTATCTCCAGAAAAAGATTATGTTATTAAATATCTTGAAATGAATTTTAATTTAGATGTAAATCAATTTCGCCTATTACCACTAGTTTTGTAACTAATTTCTAATCGTAGTCATTCAAATTACACTAAATTAATAATATTGTCAGTAATAACTTTATGTATTAAAATTATTACGTAGCGGTATTACATAGTTAAAATTCTAAAATAAATATTTAACATTAAAAGTCATATTAAAGTATGGAGTTTGTAAATAACTTCATTTTGATAGGAATTCTTTATTATCATTTAAATGATATATTCAAAAAAAAAAAAAAATCATAAAATCCCTAACCAAACTTTTCAATAATAATACCTTCACTTTCCTGTCGACACAATTATTACTCCTTCCTCTCTTATTGGTACACACTTCACTTAAAACTTGTGCTCGATAAATATGGAAACCTTATTTACTTAATTGAGTAAAGAAATATTATCCCTACTTATCTTATTGGTAAAACTTATCCTTAATCAATATGGAAGGTTTATTACTTTAATAAAATTAAAAGTAAAGGAAATATTTTTATAATAAATATTTTTACACATTTTTATATCTTAAATTTGTAAAAATTCTTTGAGGATAAATTAAATGTGAACTTTTATATTAAATATTTTTTAATTATTTACTGTGGTTCATCATTAGGACATAGATGAATAGGAGATTCATCATTATGACAGATGAATAGGAGATTCATAAACAAATTTAAATTTTTTTTTTATTTTTATTTTTAATATAAATATATTAATAATCTAAGTTCATGTTTTTGCCTCTTTTTATTATAATATTGTTAGTTATAATTTATACAATTTTTATATTATAATATTATTTGGTAATAACAATTTTTTCATAACGCTAATAATTATACTTATTTTAATATAACTTTAATTGTTTTAATAGTAATAAATAATTATAATCATTCTATTAGTTAGTTTTTATTTTCACCTCTTTCATAATACTATAGTTTTCATAGTTATATTTATAATATTTTTAGTAATTATATTTAGATCTTTTATATTTTGATTTACTTTTGATTTACTTTTTCATATATATATATATATATATATATATATATATCTCTCGACTTTATAGTTTATATTCACTTACAAACATTGAATCTCTACTATTTATTGGTTTTCTAGTTCAAGCTATCCATGTATGTCTTGATGATGAACCATAGTAAGTGATTTGAAATGAGTCAACATAAAATATGATATACGATTTCTGTAGAAAGTATTTTTATAAATCATGAACCACAAATTCCATTCTGACATCCTAAATTTGATTACCTTATTTACAAAAATATAAATTCTTATCAAATTTTATGATGTATATTTATTTATTTTGTAACATTCCCCATTAGCCTCGCATGAAAATGTGTGGAGTTAGAAAATTTTAACATAATTTACTCACGAGTAACTATATAAATTACTATTTCATATTCCTTATTAACCATAAGATAGAATCTTCATGATTACATATAGTAACTTTAGTGAAGGAATATGAAGTTACATAACCATTTACATGCATTGTTGTAGCACATTAACATAAATTTTTATGATGTGACATTGCATCATTTTCATAATTCCTTTAACTAGATAAGTTAAACACATATTTGATACTATAAACATCAGCTCATGCAAAAATTCCATTTCATCAAAGTAGCACAACATGAAACCACATCATTAGACACCAATATACCCACCAGTAAAAAATGGAAATTACTTACTAAAACAATGACTAAAATTTGCATATAAGCAACCATTTTTGAATTGGTGACTAGTAGTAGCTTACTTACAGTATCTTATAACATGACCAATTTTAGTCGTTTTTAGTTTAGTCATCAATGGGTTGTCTCAATTGTATTGTCTAGTAGTATATTTAGTCATAAATTTGGTCATTAATGTAGTCAATTATTGCCACAATTAATGACCAAATATACAATAAAATATACTAGTATATAATCAACGAAGAAAACCAACTAATGACCAAACAAATATGACCAAATGTTGGCCTTGTTATATTATACTATAAATTAGCTACTAACTGTCACATATATCCAAATTTTGGTCATTGTTTGAAACAAATTAATGACCAAAGAAATATGACTGAATTTTGGTTGTGGTATAATATATTATAAAGTAGCTACTACCAGTCATGTATATGCAAAATTTGGTCGTCATTGTAATCACAAACTTATCATTGGCATTAGTCATTTAGCTTTTTATGTTAATTTCATATTCATTATATAAACAAAATTATATTCATTTCATTTACTTTTATTAATAATCATTATAAATAACTAATTTAATCGTATATTAATTTTATTTATGTTGATCATTAATCAATATAAACTGCTAATTTACTAATTTTAGATTGATTTTATGTGTTGGTTATTAATCAATATAAATTAATTAGTATGATTTGTCACTAAATTAAAAAAATCATACAATGTGCATGTTCATTTAATATTAAAATGCAAATTTACATATGTTAATTATAATACTAAACAATAGCAAGTGAAACTATAAATTCTTTCAACCTCATAAATTATATTACATTAATTGTCAAGTATTACAATAAGAGTTTCCAACTTAATATTGGTTAGACTACAATTTACACATGAAATGTTCTTTCATCACTTCAAAACATTATGATTGTGTTGTCAACGCATTGGACGTGAATTCTCCAACTCTTAATACTTGACCATGAATCTCTATATATGTGTCTCATATGAGATATTGGCTCTAAGGGTATCACTAGATTGATTCTCTTATCTCTGTCTCCTTTTGTATTTGTTTCCTCAGTGTTGTTGTTCTCTTATTTCTCCAATTCTTGCTTCTTACCACCAATATTCAGTTCCTTTTCTAAAAAAAAAAATACAATGCAAAGTGTAAGACATGAAAGCCGACAAATACTAGAATATAAGGTAAAGTAGACTATTAAGAATTTATACGACAAAAGAAAAATCACATTAAACTCCAAACCTCACAATCATTGAATCCATTAAACTCTCTATATGGCATGAGAAAGAAAGTAAATTAGATGAGGTGAAAGTTTAAGGCACTGCCTCTATTTAAATCATGACCGTAAGAGGGTTACAGTGGCTTTGTGATCAGTTTTCATGACATGCAAATGTTTAGATGAGATTATTCCATTATTAAATTCACAATAGTTGAAAAAACACAAATCCCATTTTTTTTTTGGAATTTAGAATCTGTTTAAAGCTTAATATAAATTATCATGATTGATATCTTATGAGAAATTAAGAATAGACTGGCGATTCATGGAAAATTTTTCATGACATTAAGAAAATAAATGTAAAGATTGTAAAATTGTACATACCTAATATTATATCCTCACCTTAAAATTTATATTTTGATACACATCCACACGTGTTGAGCCAAAATCATTAGTGTGTTGAACCTTTCATTTGAATTGCAGCTTGACGATGATCTCAAAAGAGTTCTTGCAAGTAAGCACAATAAACATTAAATTTCCTATAGCAAAAACACCTATCATGAACCAATGCATGGTTTCATTGGGTTTGCACAGTCAAAAGCTAGACTTTCAAATTTCTACATTTCGCACTCTCAATATAAACCAATCTCCCACATTCTTTATCCTAGAAACCAATAATATTTTAGTGGCAATTAACATGGTTACTTGAATGAGACTTGCTAGACTAGCACATATTTTTGCACGAAAGTGTTCATAACATTTTTCCACTATGATTCGGGGTGTCCATTGGACCTTCATAGCCAACACCACTACATATCCCCAAATTCAAAATCTTTAAAAAGACCACAACTTCTCCAAATGGCGCTTAATCAATACATATCTATTCTAGTCTTGGAGTCAATGTTAGACCTTACGAAGAAAATATGAAATCCAACGCTTCAATACGAAATTTACCATATTGGTTCATGTACTCCACCTAACTCTTAAAAAACAACTTTAATTCAGGCATAGTATTTCTATTGAAATTTTATTATTTATATTCCTCTGAAATGACAAAAATAAAACTCCAAAGCAACAACGTTATAAATTCCAACCATCCTAAAAATTTTGTTGTACCTAGGCAAGGAAGAACATGTAATGTTATAGCTTCGTGATCGTACAAAATTTAAGGTATTACTATACCTTCCAATAGTTCTTTTATGTAGAAGAGAGGAAAAGATATATTTATATGTGAAGAAATAGCCATTGATAAATGAATAAATTAATGATTGAGAATTAATTTCTGATTCTTAGATACCAACTCAGAAAAGATTCTTATTGTAGTAAGGAACATAGTAATTTAACTTTTCTAAACATGGAAAAAAACTATTTCATATCTTCCTTTGATGGGTAAGGTTGAATTCTACTTTATTATATAAACTTGAATGGACATTCAATTGATACTAATTTTAGTTTAAGGAATAAATTCAAACAATGTTAATAAGTCATTAGAGTTGGGGGCATTCTAGTAACTGTCATAGGATATGATATATAAATAAAAAAAACAAGTGAAAGGTTGAGAATAGATACATTATGGTCTAACATAATAATGAAAAAGCCATTTTGAAATGTGATCTTGTTGATGTTATACATGTCAATGCCAATCTCTAAATTTCTGAAGGATTTTTTTATGCTTTTACATCATGTTCATACAATGCCTCCCACAATTGAATACATGCTTACCTATTTAGTGAGCCACAAGTACATTATCAATGGGTTATGAAGCACAAAAGAAACAACTCCACTACTATGAAAAATGAGTTGCTTTTATTTTCCGAAAACTATAATCAATGTAAGGCCTAGGATGGCTAATATTTTTATTATATTTACCTTAAAAAATTGCCATATTGTCACCTAATAAAGGCTTTCATATAGTAGTAATTCGGTAAATTTAATTTATTCTTCAATACACTATTTCCAAAGACAGAGTGAGAGGAAACCTTTTAAGACCTCTTATCTCTACAAACGAACTATAGGAAATTAGTCTAAGATCACTTGTTAATTACTCTTCCCTTTGAACTCCTGCCATTACAGTCACAAGGGGCTTTCCTTAGTGATGTTATGTTGTCAACGAGTTAAGGCAAATGTGTAAATAGACAAAGTGATCAGCACACGAAATATTTGTCATCGAGATGCATGCAAGGAACCAAGGGAATATGAAAACTCAGTCAAATCATATGAGGAAGTTTCAATTTCATTAGTGAACAACAACTATGAATGATGGAAAGGAAACCAAAATTGACCTTAAATGAATGTAGAATCAAAATAAGGCATTACAGGAACACATAACATTGTAAAAAAATGCAGTTATACAACAACAAGACTGAAGGAGGTATAAAGACAAGGCATAATCAAACCTTATATGTATATTAATCAAGATATTATTTACATCATAGTGATGAGTACAACATTGGCTGCATAACTAAGAGTGCATGTAGTTACGGTAGAAACAAAAATGGTTGGAAAAGGATGAATAAAAATTATGGGAACCCAGAGCACTGTAACAAGACACAACTATTCAATGATGAGACATAGAGAGGTAGAAATATTGTTGTAATCTCACTGTTTTGACTTCAATTTGGTAGAATTTTTTTATTATTATTAGTTCCTCAACTCAAATAATGTTTTTTATATGTTACAAATCCTATATAGGATGAAAATAAGTTACTACAACACTTGATCACTAAATTTTTTTGTTTCCCCTGATAATTATGTACATAACATGCTACCTACTTAAAATACATTAAAAAACATCTCCTCTCACCAGTTGAGGAATACACCAAAGTTTATGCAATAACATGCTCTAGCATCGCTATGCTTAGTCGTTGATTGGACTCCATGGAACTCACATCTAGAAGAGGCTGATAAACCAATTTGATTGTTTGAGGTTAGAAAGTTACATGCATATTCCAAATGCTAGTTTCACTTTTTCAATTCATGCTACCAAGATTAATCTAGCCCATTGACCTCCCTTGAATAATTGTGTCCCATGGAAACGTTCAACCAAAATTTTAAATATAAATAAGTTAGACCTAAGTTTTTTAAAGATAGTGCAAGTCAAACTTGGGTTTGGGTTATCCAAAGATAGAATGTCAATTTACAGTTTTAATTGACCAAAATCGGTAAATGATCACCTCCTAGTAAATGTAGAACTCAAACCATGAGAAGAGGATATAGATTAAGTTGGAAAAACATACCAGACTACCAAATATACCAAAGGAGGTCAAATTAGGGTTTGGAGGTTCACATTCTTAGCATGCCTCAAGTGAAAACCCTCTCAATTGTTAACATATGTCACACAAAGAACACCTCCACTTATGCAATTACTGCACATTGGAATGATCAGACTAGAACTCGTACCCGCCACAACGAGAAATGCTAAATATAACCATGCCAAAAATAGCACAGTGAATCCTAAAAGATAGGAAAGATGGAAAATGAATGTAACTCCTAACTTCCTATGAGACTGTTGCCAACTAGAGCATACCTAGAACTACCAACATCTTGGATGTTGATAAAAATAGCCTCATCAGACTCACTACAAAAAACCCAAATATATGCTCAATATCAACATGTAAGCCCTAAAACCAGAACTACTAAAAGCTTAAAAATAGCAATGTCATGAAAAGATTGGCATGTCCCAAAAAATTCTCATTCGTAATGTGAGCTGACAAAGACAAATGATACAGGGTCAATTGTCATAAGAAGGCCTTGGACCTATGGCTCCTAGAAGATAGGGAACTTACTAGTAACATAATTTTCCTCAAAATTTGGTGAAACCTGATGCACCTATCACTAAAAACTCACCCGATGAAAATGAAATGGATATTAACACTCCAATTTCATAGGCTAATTTAGGGGTTAACAAAGCTTAGTTATTCCCCTCTTTTCAAACATCTTAAGGCAATATATTACCCTTGAACTTAGGGTAAGGATTGGTACAATTCATTTAACTTCATCAAATATATAAAGAAAGAAAATATCCATGTTGAATGAAAAAACAAAGGAATAGGATAAGTGTGGAAAGGCTTATATGTTGATTAATAGATACCAACATAGATATATGGTATTGATATAGGTTGGTGTGTATGCACATTTAATTTTTCCAAGTGTAATACAACCAACATGCAATTTATTTGAGTTGTAATTTTTCAATTTTTTTTATTGTCATGTACATAGTCATACATTATGTAACAACATGTCCCCCTGTAATAGGTGGTAAAGCAACTCTCGGTGCAATAGGTAGTACTAGATTTGACTAAGACCCATGAAAATCCATGTTCAAAACAAATTTACAAGTCAACGAGTTTTTCCTACTCATGTGAGACAAACATTCCCATTGATAGTTTAACTCAAACAACATGAGTTTTACTAGAAAGTAAGAGTATGACTTGTTTGGCTGAGTCCAACTCTACTTAACCAAGTTAAACTTGCTTGACAACCTACATAGACCCTTCATTACCAAAAATTTTGTCACTATTTGGTCATTTTTATCTCTGTTGGGAAATTTTATATTGTGAAAATTCAACAAACCAAAAAAAAACCAAGATCAAAATATTCTCAAGACATTTTATTTTTGTTAAAATATTTGTATATCTTTATTTTTTCACTTTCCTAGCTTTTCTTGATTTTTTACCAAACGGAGTCAAACTTGACTCTTATACATCAATTTTTTTTTCCCAATTCAAAGTATTATAACTTTATAAATACATTAAGATTATGACAGTGAATTCATAAATTTATTTAGTTTTTTCCTTTAAGCAAATGAATTATGGTAGTGTTGTTCAGAAATATAATAGTTGTGGTAGGAATAAATTCATAAGTTGGGCAGAAGGTAAAAAAAAACCCACTACATATTCATTTTATTTTCGTTCATCTAGATCTTGTCACATGCTCAACTATATGCATATATAAATCCAAACTTCATTTCCTCAGGACTACAAAAATATAAAAACAAGGATTTAGATAAAATGTATCCTACATACGAGTTTGTGTGGAAATTTTCAACTCCAAGATCCTCATCCCAAAGGAAAATGTATTTGTAGTTAGCAACTACATCTGGATGTAGGAAACAATTTGCAAACCACCTACATGAGAAGTAATCTATTGACTTAACATGAAAGATTTTGCAATATGTATCCATAAAGAAGACAAATATATTTAACAATATCATTACCACTTGGTTTGATTGATTGCCACTATATGAATAGTCTATTGCTCCACTCCAAATCACTCCATTTATCTGTGACACCATCATAATGGAACAACATGACTGTGAAGTTCTTTAAAGTAAGATGGAAAAAATCCCATGTAACATAGCCATTAGTTAGTCCAAAACGAAAATTTAGGACATAGATAACCACCTAAATAATGCATTACAACACACTAATTATTAGCTAAACTCATTGAGAAAATACCTTCCTAACAAGCAGGTCTACATTCTCCTTCTATTTTATTCCAATTGCAATGTAAAACAAGTTCTGCGGACTCTTTACTAATGGTTGTAGACATAGAAAAGGTACAAGAAATTGATAATAATGAGTTATATTAATGAAAAAATATTGAAATATTGATGCAAAAAAATTATCGATATTTTTCTAAATCCAAATGCGTGCTTCTGAGCCATAGATGAAAATAGTTTATGCTATAAGGGAGAAGGTGATAGAAATGTGTACCACAAATTAACATGCATAGGTACTGGAAAAATACCATAATATTAAACCATGATTGAGAAATAAATTTTAACTAAATCAAAAGCGAGTGGAGGGTTCTTCTTAGCCCAATAGTCCATGAATAATGCATAGTAACCCTAGCACACAAATCCCTAGAAAAATTGAAAATGTAAGCTTCCTAACCATAGATGAATGAATAACTATTATAAGCGAGAAACAAATAAAACAATGTGCATCAAAAAGTAGCCTACATAACGTACTGGAATTTTTTTTTAAGAAAATTCCTTGAGTGAGCAATAAACTAGGGACAAAATAGAATGGACTAGATAAGTATTATTAATATGGTAGTTCTTAAAGAATGCACATTGTATACTAATGCTTATCACATACAAACACATCTTAAAATGCAAGCATCGCAGCCATAGATGAAGTGAGTTGATGCTCCAAAGAAGCAATAAAAAACTACATGCGAACAATAAACTAGGGAAAAAAATAAAATAGAGTAGATAAGTCTTCTTAATTTGGTAGTTCTTAAGGAATGTACATTGTATAATAATTATTATCACATACAAACACATCTTAAAATTCAAACATCGCAGCCATAGATGGGGTGAGTTGATGCTCCAAAAAAGGAATAAAAATTTACATGTATAAGAAATTAAATGCAGTAGGAACTACAAACATAGATAGGAGTGAACACTGAAAAGAAATAAATTTATGATGAAATAGAACAGAGTATGGGAGCATTTTTAACTTGGAATTCCATCAAGAATGGATTCCTTACAAATGGAGGATTAAAAATCGATTAAGAAAAAAAGAGGCCAAAACAAGAGTCTTTTTAACAAGACAATCCATGAAGACTAGATTCCTTAGAAACAAACAAACACACCCAAAAAGGAAATTGTGTTGTCGGATTGGTTGCCAAAAAGGGGTATCAAGCAGATTTCGCAGTCATAAAAGCTGCTCCAAGATGCCACAAGATAAGATTATTCGATTGTTTCACACACACCCACACAACATATCCCACAAAGGGACGAGAAGGCCAACCAAAAAATCATACTCAAACTTCCACTCATTAACCATTATATTAGTATTGGAAACCACATATGTTGGGATTTATAGATGAGGTCACAGAAATTTTTGTCAATTACGAAATTGCCTCATCCATTTTTGGTGGTAATTTTGGATTCCCAATATATTTCTTACTCCAAAAATCTATATTTCATTGCTAGGAATGGCTTATTGTTACTTGGATTATTTGTTTCCTTAACCTCCTTCTACTCTTCTTCTAGTGCCCTTAACATGGTCGCTTGCTACTTCTTCTGGTGAGAATATGATCTTATTAATGCCCTGAACAAATATTCTTTGATAAACATAAATATCATTATTATACAGATGGGCACTAATCTTTCCATACACAAACATAACATTCCCATCCACTTCCTGAGTGACTATCTTATGACGGACCCTATGAGTATCATAGTTGACCTTATCGAACCTCCTCATAGTAGTATAAAAACTCTCCTCACTCTGATTCTCTAGGATAATGTGATAATACATAATCTGCCCCAGAGCACCCAGTTTTCTCAATTGATCTATTGTTAGTCTCCCCATTGTCTCATCATTGTGCATCAAGACAGTGGTGCGGTAACCCTCTGAAATGAACTTGGTCATATTAGATGCTAAGGAGCTCAAGTTCTTGTGATGTGGTAACCCTATGAAATGAGCTTGGCCATATTAGATGCTAAGGAGTTCAAGTTCACCAAGATATTATACATATCATTGTAGCCACCATAAAGCATCAATGTGTGAATGAAGTCATTCATCTGGCTCTTCCCATCAAACCAAATGGTGAGAAAAAGATTTTTTTTTTTAAATATTATATATCTTTCCAATTAACTTTGGAAGTCTATTGTCTTTCAATCATGAAACTTCCACTCTATAGACACTTTCCTTTTTATGAATTTTAAATACAACATTTAGCGTTTGGAAGCATTCAAGGTGTCATAGTTTGATACTTCTGATCTAAATTGTATCCGGTTTATAGCTGCATATTGAGTACTCAAACAGAAATGATGTGATTTCCATTGGCACTAAATATTCGTATCATGCAACATCATTCTATTTAGATTCTAGAATACTTCCAAATGATACTTGCCATAAATTTCTTCTCTACACAGACTTCATCAAAGTGAGTTGTCAGTTAACAAATCTATCATGGCACAATGAAGACCCGTGAGCCACAGTTGACAAATTCACCAATAATGGCACATGAAGGTAGTGGAAATAAAATTAAATTCTATGGAACCAACAAGCAAAGAAACGTTTGAAAATAACACATTCTTTCATCTTACCCCTGATTATATTAGATAAGTAATTGTATGTTCATCAGAACCTCCATAGGAAGCCATAGAAAAACAAATTCCTTTAGATTTGTTTTAGGTGAGAATCCATCAAATAAAATGGATCCATTGGTGAAGAAACTAAATGACAACACTACTAGTGTATCAAGTTATCAATAAGAAGCAAAGTTTTTCCATAATGGAAAATATTCTACCCTCTAACCAAATGGCCAAGTTTATATCTGACCACCACCATAATCATTATCTAATTATAAAAGTAGGGATATAGATCATTTACCATGCATATTTTGTACAAAACCCATAGGAGGAATTTTAACAAATGTGATATATGGTACTCATAGGGATAGGAATTTAGATTTTGCATTGAATTTTCCAATCTAACCTTTCCAACAGAAAATAAAAGGACATGAAAATAGTATTAAAGAAAAGATTCTTTCAAGAACCTCAATTTATGCTTTTCATCATCCATAATTAAATCAACTGGGCCTCCCTCGGAATTACTTGGATCTTTTTGGGTTTTACTTTGATATCATGGGTGAGTAGGAAGCAAAATTCGGTTGATATAAGCACTGCCAAGACCGAACACATAGCCACGAGTATGATCTCATATGAAGCTTCCTGGTTGTGGAAGCTCTTCAATGAGCTATTTGAACACATGATGAATACCAACATATCCTCTATGACAACTAGGGGGGGCTTTGATTGTTGAGGAATCCCATAATCAATGATTTCTCCAGCGAATAGACATCAGATACTACCTTATCTGGGATATGGTAAGCCGATGAGCGAGGAAGCTCCATCACATTAAGACTAATGTATAGATCGCAAACATTTTGTCAAATCCCCAGGGAATGGTCAAATCTATGACTTCCGCAAACGACCTGCAGTTGTTGAGAGACCTTCGTATAAGGGTCCTGCATGTTGCATGCATTGAGCTTTGGGAGCTCTGGTGGATTGGGGTACTTATTGGAGCAACACAAGACCATAGGGTGACTCACCCTCCCCTAATGGTGTGTTGTGTAGAGGGCGAATAGCTCAGCATTCACCTTTGATACCGTGAGGTGACTTTGGGACAGGATGATTCATTCTCTTATGAGCCAGGATGACTCATTCTCCTGTGCACTAGGATGATTAGCTCTCCTGTGTGACACGATGATTAATTCTCCTGTGGTAGAGGATTATTAGTTCTCCTGTCGGGGAATCCTATCCATGAAGTATGGGACTCACGAGAAGTACCTCTCATCTGATCAATGAGCAGGGAAATGGGGTTAGGGACCATAGTAGTACTATCAATGGACACATCGTTGTATCTATTGCACTCCCTATGCTAGGATGACCTCCAACTGATCTAGGATCAATAAAACTAACTTCGGGCCAGTAAAAATGATATGACACACTTGCTTCATATGGAACTGACTTCGCATTAGTCAAGAATGGTATCAGACATTCTCAATCAATTCTTATTTTTCATGATTTATGAGAATGGGGCAGATCAGATCTTAGCAGAGCAGAACTAAGTAGATCTCAGAAGAGCAAAGCAGTGCAAAGAAAAGCAGTGTAGGGCACTGATGGCAGAGATAGTACAGTTGGACATATGGATCAACAGATGCAATTCTCCCTAGTTGAGAGGGAGTGTTAAAATTGGAAACTAGGGCAAAAATCCATGTGAGTCATCCTATTTATGATAGCTGATATTTTTCTTGGATCCCTCCCATCGAGAGGTGTAGGATTGATCTAAAGATCATCTAATTCGATAAGTATTCATGCAGTTATGAATTTATTTGTGTTATCAGACAATGTGTCAAGGTCGGCCAGCAACTAAATAACACCTGCATGTGCTCAACGTTTTAGTATAATAAGAGGTGGATTGCTAGTCATTTGTACACACTCTTCTTGTGATCTCTTTGTCTCCACTTGTCTTTGGGTTTTGGTGGGAGGATAGATCCTAAGAGATATGCTGCCCTAAGAATATTTGCCCTAGATGTTGCCATGGGGAAGAAGGATCTACACAGCTCCTAGAAGATGATTCCCTAGCTCTATGTGCCCTAGATCTAGGATGTTGTCATGGTGAAGATGCCTAAGGCAAAGTCATGTTGAAGCTACCCAAGTGAGAAGAATATTTGGAGGGTTGTTCGAGGACTGTTGAGAAGCATTTTTGGCTACACAAGTGCCTTAACTAGAACAGTTTGGAGCAACAAAGTGAGAAGAATATTTTGAGGGATGTTCAAGGATTGTTGAGAGGAGCTTAGGGCTTTCCATGCGCCCTAATCAGAACAATTTGGAACAACAAAGTGACAAGCATATTTTGAGGGTTGTTTGAGGAATGTTCAGAGGAGTTTAGGGCTGCCCAAGTACCCTAACTAGAACAATTATGAACAACAAAGTGACAAGCATATTTGGAGGGTTGTTCAAGGACTGCTGAGAGGAGTTTAGGGATCCCCAACTGCCCTAACCATAACAGTTAGGGACAACAAAGTGAGAAGCATATTTGGAGGGTTGTTCGAGGACTGTTGAGAGGAGTTTAGGGCTACCCAATTTCCCTAACTAGAACAATTAGGAACAACAAAGTCACAAGCAGATTTGGAGGGTTGTTCGAGGACTATTGAGAGGATTTTAGGGCTACCCATGTGCCCTAACAAGAATAGTTAGGAAAAAAAAATTGAAACGCAGATTTGGAGTAGTGTTAGAGGTGTGCTGGGTCAAGGATATTGACCAGATTTGGATCAGATTCAGACATCCTATGGAGGCCATGTTTTGGGTTAACATGGAGTGTTGAATACCCCAAAGGAGTGCACCATCATGTGATGGATGCAGTAGTATTGTATATTGCAGCACCATGGTGCAGTAAGGTGCATCGAACAACATGTTTAGATGTAGTAGTTAGACAAGAACAAGCAATACAAGGGACAACAAGCTAGTACATGAGACAACTGCAATCACAGTGAAACATCGAACAGATGCAAGCATGGTGAAGCATGGAAAACAATAAGAAGCTTGGGATAGCTAAAAGCATGGTGAAGCATGGACAATCGCAGTATGGTAAAGCAAGGACAACAACAAGCATAGTGTTGTAAGTACATTGGGACAACAATATAGTACTTGGTTCAACAAGGACACAAATCAACAATGGTGCAGCACACACATGGTTGACCACATGGTGCGATCATGGCACTAGGTACATCAATGCTAAACACTAGGACAACAACAGCATGAGGTCCAACATTGTGATGATGGGTACAACATGGTACAACACAGTGAGGTGCAACATGATGACGAAATGTACCACAATGGTAGGTGAAGGAGTCACCTTAGAGAACCAGTTGAAGTAGAGTGTCTTCAACTGATCTCACGTATCATTTTCCTAGAGATGATATATTCTCTTACCTAGATAAGTCAAAGTGGTGACTTCTGTTGTAAATGTACTCTCTCTCTTCCTCTCTCTCTCTCTCTCATGAGCTATTGAAGAACATATAAGGTGAATTGATCAAGCATTTCCCCACATTGGGGTTTGTCCCTGGTTAGCACCACATCTTGTGTGCTCTTGTTTTGTCTTGTCTTCTACGATTTATATTTATGTTCTATTTGCAGTTTACTTTAATGCTGATGTGATTGCTAATATGGAAAATATATTGAGCTAACTGTGAAAATTGAAATAAATTGCTCTAGCATGGAACATATTTAAAATTAACATTAATGTAGGTATTAAGATTGGTTATAATAAGGCATCTTAGTGCACCAACATTTTGGTGCCATTGTCAGGGGGAGTGTTTCAAGGTGATTTCCTTTCATCTTTCTGTAAAAGAATTGTGTTTTGAAGGTGAGAGGTAAGAACTTGCTTGACCAACAAGTAAAGTTCTTGCTTACTAGCCAACTTTTGAGCAAAATCACAGACATTAAATAGAAATAGTTCTTTATGAATGACTAGGAATAAAAAGATATAAAAATATCACAACCCCCCACCTAAATACAGAAAACCCAAGGGATCAGTGAGCCTTGGGAGAACAACTTTTATAGGTGAAATCGTAAGAAAATAAGAGTCTCAAGCATCAACAGGATTGCACATTGTCTCTAGAAAAATCCCTACTATAATCCCTCAGGTAGTAGGCTCATCATCTGCAATATACGCTGAGATTCATAGCCAAATTGGAGGATCTGAATATAGTTTTTAGGTTACAGAAAATTTACATTATGATCCTCTACAAGAGGGAAAATTGTGCAACTTAAGAGAAGGACACGAAGAAACTAGTGGAATTGCTAAGGCACGACCTCAGTTGTGTGAACAAGGATCTCCTATGATCCCATATCTAGGCAATGCTACAAAACCAACTTATATTGTAAATCCTCCACTTGCTCAAATAGAACCTCCTAAAATCCCTAAAGGATATTGACACATTTTTGACCAAATGGTGAATCTACCACCTCAAAGTCAGACCTCGATGTTGTAGTACCCCATATTTGAAAAGGACACCAATGCCTTGATGAAAGTTATTCCCTTGAAAAGCATCCAAACATTTCATGGGATGATCACAGAGGATACAAATGCACTCTTATTTGATTTTGATGTCCTCTGTAGGGGATATGACTATACCACCCTCAAAAACTAAAATTTTTCCCTTTTACTCTCAATGGAGCAACTTTGAGGTGATTGATGGGTCTAGGTGGACATACTATTAACTCTTGGGATGACATGAAAACTTCTTTGCTCACAAGATATCAAGACTTTTGCAATACTAGCGAATTAAAAGATGAAATATTTAAGATGGCTATGAAGGATATTGAAACTCTAGAAGAATATGTCGAATAGTTTAACTATAATTTGTGGATATCCCCTCACACCACTTTACCAAAAGAAGTCTTGAGAGATATCTTAATTAAGGGAATGAAAGAAGAATGGATATAAACACTAAATTTGATGGGGAAAGGATATATTTCTCAAGAATATTATGATGAAATCGTTCGCTTGTGTATTAGGTGTTCACGAGGTAGCACACGCACAGGGTCAGGAAGTCGAGATCCTATAACGAGAGGAAGAAAAAAACATAGTAGTGGTGTAACAAGAATGGAAAGTGGTAACCTCTTGGAAGAATTCAAGATGGACATCATTGGAATCCTTACAACGCAGTTGGACATCTTGCAGGCTAAACAAAAATAAGCCTTAGTAGAACAAAATTTGGTCCTTTTTTGCCTATGCTACCAGAAGAAGCACAACCAATGTGAGTGTCCATTGGACATGATTTAGACATTTTCCATCTGCACCAAGGACCACACCACTGAACAATGTCCATCACTTCCAAGGCTAAAAGTAGTTTTCAAAGAAGTAGAAGAAGAGACAGAGCCAGTATACTTAATGAACCAGAATCAATAGTGGTATGCCAAACCCACAGGTATGTCACAAAACACATCCCAATTCTTTCCTTCTTCACCATTTAATCAATAATAGAACCCTGGGGCAGCATGGCAAGGTCAGTCACCTTACTCAAATTTGGAATCCCATCCATTCCCTTTCACACCTTGGCCAACTCAGTCCTTTCCAGGTAATGGTTGGAAAAATTATCCTTTTACTCTTGTTTGACAAGGTAATTGATATCCATCCCAGTGGCCTGCCTCTACTTCTCAAATCCAAACTGGTCTCCAAATTGGCAGCGACCTTTGGGGATATCCAATACACCTATGGGGACAGGTCCTCAACCTCAACCTGCATTATCAGCCGCATATCCATTATAGAAAAATCATTAGCCCTTTTTGCTCCTCAATTGCTAGCTCAATCAAATCTGAATCCCAACAATAGACTGGTTCAGCTAGTGCAAATTGTTGAAAGCTCAGACTATGAGATTGAAAAAAAAGAATGTAATCAACTTAGATTGAGGATAGGAAGTATTATTACCTCTAAAGAAAATAGAGACCAACCATCTTTTGAGTTGGAAACCCCACCTGTACATATACCATCAACTATGATTGACACATAAATAAAACAAGTAGAAGATACAGAACAACATTAAGATCCTGAGAAACTCATAGTCACTTCTCCTCCTTTCCCCAAAAGGTTAACAATACCTAAAACAATTGTTTAACCTGATTTTGATCTTATAGGGGAACTAAAGAATATTTGTGTTAAAATTCTTCTCCTCTAGGCCATCGAATATGTTCCTATTTATGCTAAAATGATTAAATAACTATGTGTGAAGAAGCGTGTGAGGGAAGCAAAAAAATCACCCACCATTCATGTTGTAGGGACTTTATCTAATTTACTCTTGGAAGGGTAAACTCCAATAAAATATGAGGATCTTGGGAATCCCATAATTACATATCAAATATATGGCCACTCCTTTCCAAGCACACTAGTTGATCTGGGTGCAGCCATTAACATCTTAACAGTATAAACCTACCAGACACTTGGTATTATAGCTCTGAAACCAACCACCACCCTACTAGAACTTGTTGATCGTTTGGTGGTAAGGCAAGAGGGAACTTTACATGATATTATGGTTTATGTTGATTCCTAGGAACATCCAGTAGATTTTCTCATTATAAACCTGTTGAAATGGCTAATGTGCGCTATGCCAACAAGGGGAACTAACCCCATCACAAGCCCCAATTAGACCTACTTTTGTTTGGAATGGCTAGCTCTGACGGGTTTTAAGGGACCCCGTAAACTGTTTGATCATATCGAAAGATTGATTCTTGGAGGAAGACTTCAGTTAAATCAACAAAATAAAATAGCTAACCTCTATGTATTAAATCCTATCTATACTACTTCTAACTACTCTAATCTAGTCTTAGCTATACTAGTCTATCCTGTAGAAGCATAATACAAAGGTTTGAACATCATATATATGTTCAGCAGGAGTGTGATAAAGAAGATTACACATCATGTATAGATTCAAGTCCAAATGAATCAATCACTGAATTCACAGCTAGACAAGGCTGTATGAAAGATAAATTACAATCCAATCACTCATATAGGAATCCACATTCTTTTATGGAATTAAACTTGCAACTAATGTTTAACTTAGTTTCAAATCAGAGACCATTCACAAGTTAACCATGAAACTGAATCACATTCAATTTAACAAGACTAATAGTGAAGTTAAGTCATCAATATGCATAAATACAAATCAAATTTGCATTCATGCCAGCAACAACACTTTGATCCAAAACATATAAAAGAATAATCAAATAAGTCTGAAACTAAAGGCTCCTTCTTCCCCTAAAACAGTCCACAATAAGGCAAAATTGTTCCTCTCGAAAATCAAAAGCCCTTTCTCCTCTACAGAAGTAATACTTATGCAAACACCCCTAACTCTAGGTCTACCCTGCCTCTTCATCTTCCCAATATTTCAGATATGAAAATCGAGTACATAGAGATAGGATCGTCAGCGTGACTGCTGGCATGTAGAAAGCGTAGTGGCCGGATCGATTCCTTTCCTGAGGAAGTGAACAAATGTTGGTAAAAAGGATGACTGTATGATGCCTTCCCATAATGAAGACCATGACATCTCTACTTATGGAATGTGTAGGCAACACGTGGGGTTCCCACCCGGAATGCTTGCGGCCAAACCCTTAGACACAACACTTCTGCATACATGGCTCTTCGAATCGCCTCCTATGTCCTTTACTTCTCACCTCCAAGGATAGGTATCATTAGATTGATGATTGTGAACAATAAAACATAAATGTTCAATCAAACGTAAATTCTACCTTGATTCATTTTATAAATTACGAAACAAGTGTGAAAAGGATTTATGCCTAATACACAGTCAACATACAATTTCCCGCTCAACCCATAGGCTTGGAACTTTTTTTTTTAGGGCTTCTTTTAAATCGCAATTAGGTATCGGCACCTCTGCAGGTCACAGTACCCATGCCTCCCACTTCTCTGATGCGTAATTACACTATCGGGACTCCACAGGCCCACCTTTTACACTGAAAACCCGATCCCTTTGTAATTTCGGAAAATTTGGAAAACACATGAAGGAACAGGAAATCTTGCCCAGATGGTACAAGCTGGACCTCAAATGTTATATGTTGGAGTCTATAAATATCGTCGGGTCTGGCCTTTTGCATATCGAAATATGCACAAGCCTGGGGCTCCACCTCTCGCAATATGCGATAGGGCTTCGGAACCCAAAATATATATATCGTATTTGATAGCTTGGCAGGTCCACCATATCGTTGCATGTATTATGTATAAGGCTCAAGCTCCACGGATACTCGATATGTGATTGGGGGTCCGACCCAACAATGTATACAATGAGGTTCATAGTGTCGTCGGGTCTATAGGCCAAGGGCATGCCATATATATATAAACCTTGGACTTAGGCCGATTGCAATATGCGAAGGGATTTTGGACCCGGAAATATATATATTATGGTTCATAACGTCGTCGGGTCTGGTGCCTTGTGGCATGCATTATGTGCCTAGATTGAATGTAATAAGCGAAAGAGGGAGGATATATGTATTTTATGAAGGGTTTCCTTTGTAAAGGGATTATAATGGGAAAATGATGCGATGAATGGTTTTTGAAGCTAAACAAACCCCAATGAGCATATGAATGAAGGGATTAACAAGGTTATATGTGAGGAATTTGTTAAGGGGCTTTCACCATTTGTGAATGGAATACTTGGCTCTTCATAGAGTTAAAATCACTGGGATGAAAAGGATCATTCAGAGAGATGATAGATCAGACTTATAGGGGACACATTCAAAATTTGGTATCGAAACATGTTTTAATAGGGTGGTAGTTGTGGCCACAACAAATGGCGAACCGATGGGCGAACGAGTTATCTCTATTTCCAAAAAACCTTCAGATTAGTAAAACATCAGGGTCTTAAGATAAGCTCAAAATTCAAACTATATAGATGGATAAGCATGGGTTCCACTTAAACATTAACTACTTCAGGAGGGATAGAGACAAATAACTTCTAAATACTGATATGATTTTGATAGGAATTCTCCAATGGCAGTATTATGGGGTTTATTGACCTTCCTTTACTTGTTTCCCACTTTCAAAAAAACCCTTTGAGGTTGTCACTGGTCTATCCAGACCTGTTTAGGTGTGTACCTCAGCTCCGAATTACTCATCAAGCCTGATGTAGACATTTTATCTTAAACTTTATATGAGAATTTCAGTGCTATATTTTCATTGATTAAATGGGGTGTAGTCATGGATCATGCCATATTTTTAAACCACTTAAGCAAGGTTGGGATCACTGTGTTAACCAGTACTTTGAGCCCAACAAAGGTCCTTAATCTAACCAGCTTCCCAAACAAACTATCCTTCCAGATTGGCATAGGGACTTGACATTTCGTTTCCTTTTAGATAAGTCCTTCTAGTTTTAGACACGAGGACTAGAGCACAATTAGATTTGCCACAAGGTATGAGACAGTGAGCTTAGCCCATGAAAGGAGGTTTACTTGTGAGAAACAGGTATTCGACCATTTAATGTGGTGGATGGGACCAATGGAGAATGACTGTAAGCCTTACAGGTAAGTATAGGCTAGGTCTAAGTGGGATTTATTTATATTAATGTTCCTCCATGCTAGTCCAGCTGTAGTTACACATTTTTTTTGTTTTATAAATATGCCCCTACATGCTCTAGATATCCACTTTATCAACAAATCTTCCATAGTTTCCAACAGATTCCAACGAGGGGTTTCGATTTGCATTCCATTGTTGATTTTCAAGTGCTTATGGGCTGATAGAAAGTTTGTTTGATTTGCAAGCAAATGATGGATTTAGGAACAACAGAATCATCAACAAGTTAATGAGGGGTGCAAAAGTTGAAGGCTGGGAATGAAGGTGACTTGAAGGGGTTTGAGAGGGTGAAAGCAAGGTTGGAGAATAGAAATCAGATGGCTGAATAGGTTGAAACTGAAAACAGGAAGGAAATACACTTTCAAAGAAACAAGAAAGGAAAAGACAGAACTGTAATTAAACTGGCAACAAAAATGAAAATGAATTCTAACCTACTTAGGAAGTAACCACCATGTCGTGGCTATTGGAAGTATCTCTTGAAACATTGACCATTAATAGGGATTTTTTCATCTTCTACCTGTAAAGTTCTCAGCCTATAAGTTCCCTAACCAATTTTCTGCTCAACTTGGTATGGGCCTAGCCATAGGTGCTGGAATTTTGTGTGTTTACCGTTTGACTTACTCAACCTGCCACAGTTCAGCACTAGCTTTCCGTTTCTTTGGGGACAATAGTCTCATGCGTGCCTTATGAGGATTATTTTATTAATAGCGAATCCACTTGATTTTAGAGATGAATGGTAAGGAGCATTACCTAGCATGAGAGCGTAAGGGATTCCAAACCTGTTGATGATGGATTTCTCCATAACAGACATTACCTCGCCCTCATTAACATTCCAAAGCGGGATGGCTCTGGTCCGTTTGGTGAAGTGGTCAATTACTATGAGTGTATGCTTATGCTCCTTTCCAGTGATAAATGTATTTTTGAATGCCTTTCTACAATGCACGAACTCCAGGGTTTGATTATGACCTTCGAGCACCTGCCAGTTTGAGAAGTTATCAGGAATGAACGGTCTAAAAACTAATTCAACATAAAATTTATTCTTCTTCAATCTAAAATCAGGCAAAAGTTTAACAATTGTACTAGCCATCAGATTGGTATTTTGGTTTCTCCCTTGAGGTACGTATGTGGAATTAAAGGAATCAAAACCATCAATTAAGCTCCATACCTCATATTGGTACTTAACGAGGTGTGGTGAATTGCAGTATATCCTTTTCCTTACCTGACGTATGATTATCAGGGAATCACCAACTATATGATTTTTCACTTCGACATCAATGGCCCCTTTTAGGCCCCGTTGCAATCCTTCATATTCTATGTGTTGTTGGTGTATGCGACCTCCAACCAGCCGACCATGAGATGTTGGTTCCCTTGCGCGTTGATGAGAATGTTTCCAGTGCCTACACATTCAAGACAATTAGAGCATCAAGATAGAGTGCCCAACATGTATAATCTAATGCTACATCAATTGAACTATTATCTACAAAATTAATCCTATCGTCTACTATAACACAAGATAGCTCATCAGTTGGATTATGGGGGTGATTGATTCTTTCTTCCAACTGTGCTTTTGTCAAAGCCTCCTTGACTGTTTTTGCATGGTATTCTCTGAGACACGTTTCCATGGCACAAACCTCAAAACTGTAATTCCCAAGGATAGAGTTATAGAACATTACAGGTTCATTGGGGCTGTTTAGTTCCGTTACCACATATTTCATGTATCTTTCTCTATCGAATCTCAGGATATCACCTTTTCCCCTCTAAGGTAGCAAGAGATGGGATGAATCAGTTTAGAAATATCCATTGATATTTGATGACCAATCCCTACTAAGCAGCGTTCCATAAGCCCTGGGTATGTCGACCACCACTGTATCAATGACTTGTGTGTACTGTGGTTTAGTAGCCATCCGAATCAACAAATCTTTTAATTCCCCAATTACTTTCACATTCTTTCTGTCCAATTGCATAATTCAAGTTCCAGTTTTCTTGGTCACTACCTAAAATCTTTTAGCAACAACATAAGGCATAACAGTGGATGAGGCGCCAAAATCTACTAGGCATTGTGTACATTCATGTTGAAGATTTCAAACGTGATAAGGAACAATGGAGTCATAGATTTTGATTTCCTCCCTATCATGGTTGCACTGACATCTTGGGGTCTTCTCTTTATTTTAGATAAAGTGGCCTCCATAGAAGATGGTATTTGGGATGCACTAGAGGTACTTACAGGTTTGGACATTGGCCTTTTGGTTTGGGTGCTTGAGGTAGCAGGGGATTTGTAGTTCCACTCATTCATAGCTTCCAACAACAAATCTCTTTGCTGCAACAACTTTAACAAGTCAAAATATGTGATATTAGCCCTAGACTTCCTGAGATCATCAACAATATTGTAGTCATTGTTATAAATGGGATAGGGTAGGGTAAACACACCTGTGTTGGGATTGTTATATGGGAGTTTACCATCTTGAGTTTCCTTAGTTGCACTGGGAGATGTCTTATTATTTTCTGGATGGTTTTCAACTCGGGTATTCCAGGAATCGCCAATAGATATATCTTGTCCAAGAGAAACTTTGGGAGCGGATGTTTTCACAGGGCAAACATCTTGCTTGGTCCGGTCTATGGGCTTTGTCACACCTAGGAGCAGCCCTTTACTTTGCGTGTGGATCTCATTAGAATTGATTTATGCAGTGTTATCTCCCTCGTCATCGTTCTCATTACTATGGAAATCCCATAGCACATTAATTTAGGTTTCCTCATCCGAGGATTCTTCTACATGGTATTCGTCGTCATATCCTTGTTCTGGTTCGAGCTCTAGTATAGGTTCTTCTTTGTTAAGGAGTGATCCAATAAGAGCCAACTCTTCTGTGTTTAAAGCCCCTTCATTAGGTGGAGCAGGCAATGCAAGTTGACCATGACCATATTCTATTTTCTTACGATAGAAAGGCTTGAAGGGCTTTCTATTATTATAATCTCCTCCATTCCCATTTGTACTCTCTCCAGCATTTCTTTTCATATCGATGATTGTGTTTTTTAGTTTCTTAATGATCTATGCAAACCTTCCACATATGTGGTATCCCCTTCTTTTCCCTTAGCTACTTTGTTATCACTCCCATTGTTCTTCTTGGATGACTTAGAGGCTTTCTTCTCTTCATTTGAAGGGTGGCACGCTATGAGATTGATCATTTTTATCTTGATTTTCACTGCTTCATTGATGGCACCTTGTAAGGTATGTGCGTTACTCCTTTTAACCCACATCGTTGTAGGGACAGGGAGAGCAAAGATGTAGAATTCCATTATCACTTCATCAATAGCTCGAGCATTAGCTGAGATTCTATTAAACAAGGTGTTGAACCAGATATTAAAATCCTTGGCCTTGTCTTTGATTCCCATTTTTAGATGGGATAATTATAAAACTAAGGCCACAGATGTTTTGTCATCACCAAAATTGTCTGAAAAGGCCGGCTGAAAAGCATCCCAAGAGGTGATTGACCCTATTCTCAAATTGAAATACCATGTGGAGGCTGCACCAGTCAAAGTAAAGAGAATAGGTGCCACACCACATCTTCATCAGCGACCCCCAACTTGCGCAAGGCAAGGAAGAAAGAGTGAATATGGTTATCAACGATATCTCCCTGCTCACGGTCAAAATCGGTTAACACTCTTTATTTATTTTTGCGTAAGGGATGTTGTTGCCTAGGTACTACTACAACATCTTGTGCAAGCCAGGGAGGGAGTGCTCCTAGAGGAGGTGGGGGTTGATTCCCACCCGGAGGATGAGGTGGAGGTTGATTACCACTTGGAGGAGGAACGTTGGCCATATTATGGACAAGGAAGTTTTGGTTGGAGGCTTCTCCATTAGGATTCTCAAAATCAAGTGAGGAGTTACCTTTAGAGGGTGAATCCTTGGGAATTTCTTCCCAAGGGGTGTCGATACTTTGTAAGGATTCTAGCACGATATCTTCGAGAGAAGTGTTTGTAGATGTATCTTTGCTCAGGGTAAACATCTTCGGCTTTCTCTTAGTTGTCAGAGGTAAAGAGTGAAATATGGCAAGCTGAGAGAGGGAATGAATGTAAGCCCAAGTAAGCATTTTGACTAGTTGTTCCTGAGTGATAGGATACTCCCACAGTCTCTCTTCCTTAGGTGACCTAGAAATAGGACTTAGAGGGGTGTCTATTTCTTCGAAATGAGGCTCTTTCGAATGGGTGGAGTGGTCTTTTCGGCCCCTACGATCAATACATTAATCCTTTTGAATCCATGCGTGGCACTTATATATGAAACTTTGAAAGGCTAGGGACGACGGTTCAGGCCCTCCTTCTAGTGCCAATTCGTTGACATTGCTAATGTGTGCTATGCCAACAAGGGGAACTAACTTGATCGCAAGACCCAATTAGACCTACTTTCATTTGGAATGGCTAGCTCTAACAAGTTTTAAGGGACCCCGTAAACTCTTTGAACATGTTGAAAGATTGCTTCCGTGACGAAGGTTTCAATTAAATCAAAAAATAAAACAACTAACCTCCCAAGGGGTGTCGATACTTTGTAAGGATTCTAGCACGATATCTTCGAGAGAAGTGTTTGTAGATGTATCTTTGCTCAGGGTAAACATCTTCGGCTTTCTCTTAGTTGTCAGAGGTAAAGAGTGAAATATGGCAAGCTGAGAGAGGGAATGAGTGTAAGCCGAAGTAAGCATTTTGACTAGTTGTTCCTGAGTGATAGGATACTCCCACAGTCTCTCTTCCTTAGGTGACCTAGAAATAGGACTTAGAGGGGTGTCTATTTCTTCGAAATGAGGCTCTTTCGAATGGGTGGAGTGGTCTTTTCGGCCCCTACGATCAATACATTAATCCTTTTGAATCCATGCGTGGCACTTATGTATGAAACTTTGAAAAGCTAGGGACGACGGTTCAGGCCCTCCTTCTAGTGCCAATTCGTTGACATTGCTAATGTGTGCTATGCCAACAAGGGGAACTAACTTGATCGCAAGACCCAATTAGACCTACTTTCATTTGGAATGGCTAGCTCTAACAAGTTTTAAGGGACCCCGTAAACTCTTTGAACATGTTGAAAGATTGCTTCCATGACGAAGGTTTCAATTAAATCAAAAAATAAAACAACTAACCTCTATGTATTTAATCCTATCTATACTACTTGTAACTAATCTAATCTAGTATTAGTTATTCTAGTCTATCCTGCTGAGGCATAATACAAAGGTTTAAACATCATATATATTTCCCGTAGGAGCGTGACAAAGAAAATTAAACATCATGTATAGTTTCAAGTCCAAATGATTCAATCACTGAATTCACAGCTGGACAAGACTATATTAAAGCTAAATTGCAATCCAATCACTCATATAGGAATCCACATTCTTTTATGGAATTAAACTTGCAACTGATGTTTAACATAGTTTCAAATAAGGGACCATTCAAAAGTTAACCATGAAACTGAATGACATTCAATTTAACAAGACTAATATTGAACTGTAAGCCATCAATATGCCTAAACACAAATCACGTTTACATTCATGCTAGCAAAAACACTCTGATACAAAACATATAAAAGAACAATCAAATAAGTCTGAAACTAAAGGCTCCTTCTTCCCCAAAAACAGTCCTCCTTATTCACAATAAAGAAAAATTGTTCTTCTCAAAAGTGAAAATCCCTTTCTCCTCTTCGGAAGTAATATTTATGCAAACGCCCCTGACTCTATGTCTAGTCTACCTCTTCATCTTCCCACTATTCCAGATACGTAAATCGAGTACACAAAGATAGGGTCGTCAGCATGACCATTGTCATGTAGGAAGCATAACGGCCAAATCGATTCCTTTTTGGAGGAAGTGAATAGATGTTGGTAAAAAGGATGACTATATGTTGCCTTCCCATAATGAGGACTGAGACAACTCTGCTTACGGAATGTGAAAGCAACGCCTGGGGTTCCGACCCGGAACGCTTGCGGCCAGACCCTTAAACGCAATGCTTTTGCATACATGGCTCTTCGAATCCCCTCCTGCGTCCTTTACTTCTCACCTGCAAGGATAACTATCATTAGCTTGACAATTGTGAACAATAAAATATAAATTTTCAATCAAACGTAAACGTGCCTTCATTCATTTTATAAACTATGGAACAAGTGTGAAAAGAATTTATGCCTGATACACAGTCAACATATAATTTCCTGCTCAAACCATAGGCTTGGCACAATTTCTTTTTTTTAGGGCTTCTTTTAAATCACAATCGGGTATCGACCCCTCTGCGGGTCACAGTACCCATGCCCCCCACTTCCTCGATATGCAATTACACTATCAGGACTCCACAGGCTGGCCTTTTACACTAAAAACCCGATCCCTTTGTAATTTCAGAAAATTTGGGAAACACATGAAAACACAGGAAATCTTGGCCGGATCACCCATGCTAGACCTAAAATGTTATATGTTAGAGTCTGTAAATATAACTGAGTATGGCCTGTCACATATCACAATATGCACAAGCCTAGGTCTCCACCGATCACGATATGGGATAGGGCTTAGGACCCGAAAATATATATATCGTATTTCATAGCTCGGCAGGTCCACCATACCACTACGTGGATTATGTATAAGGCTCAAGCTCTGCCAATATGCGATATGCAATTGGGGGTTGGACCCAAAAATGTATAGAATGTGGTTCATATTGTCGTCAGGTCTGAAGGCCGGGGGCACGCCATACATATATAAACCTTGGACTTAGGCTGATTGTGATATGCGACAGGCTTTCAAACCCAAAAATATATATATTGTAGTTCATAACACTATTGGGTCCAGTGCCTTATGGCATGCATTATGTGCCCAGATTGAATGCGATAAGTGAAAGATGGAGGATATATGTATTTTGCGAAGGGTTTCCTTTGTAAAGGGATTATAATGGGAGAATGATGTGATGAAGGCTTTTGGAAGATAAACAAACCCTGATGAGCATATGAATGAAAGGATTAACAAGGTTATATGTGAGGGATTTGTTAAGGGGATTTCACCATTTGTGAATGGAAGATTTGGCTCTTCACAGAGTTAAAATCACTAAGAAGAGGAGAGGTCATGTTGCACTCGCATTCTCAATTTGTAAATTTATCGGGTCCCTCATTCGTCTTCTGATATTCTCAAGTAAGTTACAAAGTCCAGCGTTCTCATTTTGTATCATAGCCCTATTCTGAATCCTGTTATAGATTACATCATGGAAAACTTCATTCGATCTTTCTCTAAAATCAATAGAAGATTAGTTTCTAAAGTCAAATCTCATTCAGTAGAACTTGAGGTTGATCCCAATCAAGAACATGAAATAGTAGACAACCTTGAAAACTAGAATCCACCCATTCGACATGCTACCGACATCTATAAGACTCCTATAACTTATATTTTAAATAGAAAGATAGTTCTTAAAGAAGTAGAAGTGAAACTTAAGATTTGTGGTCCACCTGTACAAATTGTTTCTTTATCATTGTTCACAAATGAAGAAATAAAAAAATTTAAAAAATATGTAAAAGACAAAATATATTTTTATCTTCATTTTGGAGGTACAAGCATAGGATTAGCTCCCTTGTGTTGTCATGGTCTAAATACACCCTGTATAGCCAAAGTTTTTGATACCCGACATCAAAACTATGATCAAGCTCGAATAGGTACCATAGTTAGCAATTTAGCCTCTAGATGTCAACATGGAACAGTCTATCCAGACTATGCCATTAGTCTATCAGACCCACATCTAAAGGACTATTGGAAGTTAATAACTGGTATCGAAGGAATATAGATGGTTGATGACAGTGAGTACCTCTCGGTATTAGTTTAGACATCGTTTCAGTTAACAAATATTGTGCATCCCAAACTGAAATAGCCAGTATTAAGAGACTGCGTCACTACTAGAATAGGAAATGCAAAAATTGAAGGAAGTTCTTATGATGAGATAGGAATTCCTAGTGACAGCTAATTTTAGTATAAATCACTTGCAGATGATAAAAAATCTAAAGATAGACCTCGTAGAGTCTATATGAGAGATGGACAAGTGAGAATCATACCAGACAGACCTTCAATTCCCCATCCAGTAATTCATCCCAGAAAGTTTTCTCTACCCAGATATTCCATTGATGAACCTTCTTCATCATACATAGCCAACAAAGATGTTGAGACTATTAATAGTCAACAAATATTATCCCCTCATGATTTTTATATTCCAAAAGTCAAAACACTTTTTGTTGTTAATAATATGTTTAGAATTTCTAGTTCTCAATTTCCCCCTATTGAGGAGTGGCATTTTGCAAATCGTAGATATGTAAAAGGAGGAAAATGGCTCCGAAAGACAAATTTTTGTACTACCTCATCTTTGTCCAAACAACCTCCTACTCATGTTGATTGTGCACCCCTCATTGAACATAATTCATCAAATCCAAATGATCTAGATCAGCTCTATCAGATAAGTAATTATGTGACTACATGGTGTTCTTATGTAGAAGATGCCATAGATGATCTAGGGAAACAAAAAGAACTTATTCTGGCTAATCTAAAACTATTATATGATGAACAAATAGAAGACAAAATTGAAAAGGAAGCCAAAAAGCAAAAGAAAGAAAAAATAAGAAAAACCAAAGAATCCTAGAGTTTGAAATTCACAATTGATATGTCTACTCCCAATTTTTGGGACCGCGAAGAAAGAGAGGCCAGCACATCTAAAGCCAACACATATTTTGAACCTCTAAAAGAACAACATGCTTTAGAAAGATTTTGAAAATCAAATGCAAAAATAGTCACACTAGAAAATGCTACTTCTAAATTCCCTTCTTTTATTTTACCGTCAATCCAGAAAGCAAATTTTGTCAAAGATGTTCACAAATATCCTAGAATAGAAGAAGATATTTTTGCTTCTAATTCTAGTGGATATATCTTAGATCTTGACAAATCTACAAATCCAGGAGAGTCGATAAGAATATGGATAGGAGCCTTATATCAAATGCAAATTACAACAAGGCTAGATAATATATCCATATTTGTCCTAGCAGAGAAAAGAATGGCAGGCATTGTATATGACTGGTGGACAGGACCGCCAGAAGCAGAACGACAAGCAGTGATAGCTACAGGACCATCTACAGTAGAAGCACTATTAAAAACATAGTTTTTTCCTGAACCCATTGACGAAAAGAAACAACTTATTACTGATCTCACTAGGATGGAATTGAAATATTTAAAGTTTCTTGAGAAATTTGGTCAATATTTTATGGGCAAAATCTACAAAGCCAATCTTTCAAATGATTCAACTCAAAAAGTTGCATTCTTATCAAAGCTACCAGGAAATTTAGGTGATATGACTTCCAAAGAGCTTGAAATTCAAGGTAAATCCATTGACCAAATTTATTGGATAGATCTGCTATTTAGATGCCAGGAAAAAGTAAAGTATCTCTGTTGGCAAAAACAAGCACATGATATAAATCCTACTGCTAATGTCTGTTGTGCAGCTCTTCGCTGGACATCTTTTAAAAAGAGAAAGAAAATTAGAAGATAGGGTAGATTTAAGCCTAAGAAGGTAGCCAATCCTAGAAAGAATTTTAAAAAAATTCGCTTCTTGAAAAATAGGAAACAACCAAGAAAAAACAACAATTGTTGTTTCATATGCAAACAGGAAGGAAAGTTTGCTTGAAAATGCCCGAACAATTCTTCCAATAAATTGAAAGCTTATGTTAATATTTAAGAATTTCTTGATGATTGGTCAGTGGTTGAATCACAGGAGGATTTATTAGATGTATATATTTTGACTGATGCCTCCTTGGCAAAAGATGAAGAAAGTCTAGAATTTGCTCAAAATATGAACATTTGTACATATTTTTTAGATGACGATATCTCAGAAGAAAATGAACTTCATTATAGTGATGAATTTAAGACAAGCTCAGAAGTTTCAGAAAGTTCAGAAGAGTCTGTTTCATTATGTTGGTCTCCTAAAAAGACTAAGGACAAAGGTAAGCAATCTATATCATCCTTACCAAAGTTAAATTCTTTTTGTCCTGATGAGAATAAGATAGCTGCCTCATCCTCTTCTATGCCTATTCCACAATTTTATCCAGAAGCTGAACAAATTCTTTTAAAGAAACTGGTGAAAACTAATAATTTTTTATACATATCGATCTCTGTACAAGTCAAGAACAGTTAGATAGATGTTGATGCTTTTATCGACATCGGAGGATCCAACAATTTAACCAAACCTTTTTTATTCAAAGGAATGTGGAAGCCACTCCAGAATATACTTTTTAAGAAAAAATTGGAGGTACAGTAAATCTCACTCACTATGTTGATAATATTTCTATGAAATTCGGAGGGAGTATTCTCAAGATTTTAGCTATTCAGCATTATGATGCCTCGGTCAATGTATTTCTTGGTATGTCTTTTATCAATTCATTTTTACCAGTAACAATCAGTGAAGAAAAAGTGATCATCAATTTAAATAAAAAAACAATCTCTATATGAAGGCTACAAATTGCAGATTCTGAAGCAAGAAAAAAAAATAGTCAAAGAAAAACTGGGTTCAGAAGGCTAGAAAATGATTCTCGAAACTCGCAAGAAGTCTTGCAAAAATATGCAGAAAAGGAGACTCTCAAGACAAATAAAATAGCAGTTATAGATCCTTACTGGTCTAAAGAATAGGAAGACACAGATAAAATACTACTTTAAAGTTGCTCAGAAGACCCAAAGAAGTTTTGGGAAAAAGAGAGTCCAAAACAAGAAATCATCACTCTACGTGACAATGGAGTAAAAGATAAGCTTATTCCCTATACTCCTGGTGATCAGCAGGAAATCAAAAAACAAATTACAAAATTACTAAATCTCAAGCTGATTGAACCTAGTATTTCTCATTACTCATGCTTTGCATTTCTAGTAGGAAATCATTCAGAAATAGTCAGAGGAAAAGCAAGAATGGTAATAAACTACAAGCCGCTAAATGCCATCACTCAAAGTTTTAATTATCCTCTACGCCATCAAGAAGTTATAATGCAAAAGATTCAGAAGAGCAAAATCTTTAGCAAATTTGACATGAAGTCAGGTTACTACCAGATTCAAATTGAAGAAGTAGATCGACATAAAACAACCTTTACATGTCCAGCAGGATTTTATCAATGGAAGGTTGTACATTTTGGGTTAGAGAATGCCCCTGCTTTCTTTCAAAGAAGGATGGATTTCATATTTGGTAAGTATGAATTTATCATTACTTACATTGATGACATTTTGATTCATAGTCCTGATCTTGCTACTCATTTAGCACATTTAGAAATATTTTTTAAAGAAGTCCAGAACCATGGAATAGTCTTCTCAGAAAAGAAAATGGTTCTGTTTCAAGAAAACATTGATTTTCTTGGAATACATGTCGTAGAAGGCCACATCCAGATGCAACCCAATGTACTCACCGAACTTGTTGATTTTCCTAATGAGCTCAAAGACACAAAAATGATTCAGTGTTTCCTAGGAGTGTTAAATTATATTCATAAATACATTCCTAGACTATCTGAAAAGACTGCACCTATTCGAAAACATTTAAAATCAGGATGGTCAAGCCAAGCAATAGAAGTAGTCAAGAAGCTGAAAGAAGAATGCAAAAATCTTCCTAAATTACAGCCTCCAGGAGAAGGTTTACTCATTATACAAATAGATGCCTCTGATGAATTTTGGGATGTAATTACTTTTGAAAGAAAAGGGGATAATAAAGAAGAAGAGCTATGTGCATATTCATCAAGAGAATTTCTGCCTAATTAGAAAAATTATTTCATTGCTGAAAAAGAAACTCTTGCAATCTTTAATGGTATTCAAAGGTTTGAACTCTATCCTGCCCCAAAGAAGTTCTTAATTCGAATTGATTCAATGAACTTTAATTACCTTTTTGTAGTAAAGGTATCAAGACAAATGGCCAGAGGAAGGTTATTGTCATAGAAAATATGGTTTCAGCAATATGATTTTGATGTTGAATGGATTCCTGGAAATTCTAATAATATTGCAGATGCTCTTACAAGAGACATGAACAAAACTCATAGGGTCAGTAGCAGTAGAGAACCCCAGCAAAGCATATTTGAGTTAATAGGTAAACAAGATGATTTTTCTAACTTTGTATATAGATTCAAGTTGTTAGAGAAATGCTGTGAATATCTCTATACAGAAATCAAGAAGATAGTTGGGTTAAGATTACGAAGAAACCAATTGATACAAAGATGCCAGGCATGGCAATCAAAGAATATTGGTACTCTTCTAGGACTTGATCCAGAATTGATAAAGATTTACTCTCTCCCAAACATGAAGGTGAAAGTATATTTTAGAATGCTTGATGATTTATGGTCCATATAGTATACATAGCCAATGATATGGGTCTTGCAGATTTTGAATTATTATCAGTTAATTGGCAGCATTGATTTTTCATTAGAAATATTTACTAGTGCAAAGATGATGGATCTTGAAGAAATTAATATCAAGGAAGATGTTGGTAAATTTATGTTAACATTAACGATCCCAGATCTGTTTGATGAATTAGAAGCCTCATTCTTACAAAGGCTTACTGAACATTTTGAAAGTACAGATACTTTCCCTCAATATGAGATTTTCGAACAATTTGCCGATTGGGAAATTAAAGAAGGATTATGCACAAAGAAAAGGATGATCAGAACATCCCAATGCATTGAAAGGACTTTTCAGTATATCAGGATATTCTCATCACCATGGGATTATCAGAGTATGGAATTTAGGAATGCCATTATCCCAAATCCTTTTGCATAGGTATTTGAAAATAATTTCTCTGAAATGACTATGATTGCAGATAACAAAGAGGAAATACAAAAGATAATCAATTGCTTGAAAGAATTCATCAAAAGCAAATTGACTGAGAAAATAGACATTCTCAAAATTCTGAATACTTTGCAAGGAAATAATAAGGTTTTTAAAATTTTCTGTTAATCAAAACACCTTAGTCACCATTGGAATAATGTTAAGAAATTGGACTGAAGATACAATATGTTTAATCACTCTGTTTTTATCTACAAGGGTTGGTACAACATTTAATTTTGAGTTGGGTTGGTAAGAAAAAGATAGCATCAGCGATTGCCGCAGATTATGGATACAACATACAATTTAAACAGCCACCAATTGTATGTTGTATCCATAATCTGCAGTGATCGTTGATGCTGTCTTTTTCTTACCAACCCAACTCAAATTTAAATCTTGTACAAATCCTTGTAGATAACAATAGACTGATTAAACATATTGTTTCTTTTGTCCAATTTCTTGACATTATTCCAATGGTGACTAAGGCTTTTTGATTAATAAAAAATTTTAAAACCTTATTGTCTCCTTGCAAAGTATGCAGCTTTTTGAGAATGTGTATTTTCTCAGTCAATTTGCTTTTGTTGAATTCTTTCAACCAATTGATTATCTTTTGTATTTCCTCTTTGTTATCTATAATCATAGTCATTTCAGAGAAATTATTTTCGAATACCTACGCAAAAGGATTTGGGATAATGGCATTCCTGAATTCGATACTCTGATAATCCCAAGGTGATGAGAATATACAAATATACTGAAATGTTCTTTCAATGCATCGGGATGTTCTGATCATACTTTTCTTTGTACATAATCCTTCTTTAATTTTCCAATCGGCATTTGTTCAAAAATATCATATTGAGGGAAAGTATCTGTACTTTCAAAATGTTCAGTAAGCCTTTGTAAGACTGAGGCTTTTAATTCATCAAACAAATATGGGATCCTTAATGTTAACATAAATTTACCAACATCTTCCTTGATATTAATTTCTTCAAGATCCATCATCTTTGCACTAGTAAAGATTTCTAATGCAAAATCAATGCTGCCAATTAACTGATAATAATTCAAAATCCGCAAGACCCATATCATTGGTTGTGTATACTTTATGGACCATAAATCACCAAGGGTACTAAAATATACTTTCACCTTCATGTGTGGGAGAGAATAAATCTTTACCAATTCTAGATAAAGTCCTAGAAGAGTACTGATATTCTTTGATTGTCGTGCCTAGCATCTTTGTATCCATTGGTTTCTTCATAATCTTAACCCAACTATCTTCTTGATTTCTGTATAGAGATATTCACAGGATTTCTCTAACAACTTGATTCTATATACAATGGTAGAAAAATCATCTTGTTTACCTGGTAACTCAAATATGTTTTGTTGGGGTTTTGTGCTGGTGTTGATCCTATGAGTTTTGTTCATGTCCCTTGTAAGAGCATCTGCAGTATAATTAGAATTTGTGGGAATCCATTCAACATCAAAAACATATGGTTAAAACCATATTTGCCACGATAATAACCTTCCTCTTTCCATTTATCTTAATATTGTTGCTGCAAAAAAGTATTTAATGTTCTTTGAATCAGTTTGAATTAAGAACTTCTTTGGGGCAAGATAGCGTTCAAACCTTTGAATACCATTAAAGATTGCAAAAGTTTCTTTTCCAGCAATGAAGTAACCTTTTTGATTAGGAAAAAATTCTCTTGATGCATATGCACATAGCTCTTCTTCTTTATTATCCTCTTTTCATTCAAAAGGAACTGCAACCCAAAATTCATCAGAGGCATCTATTTGTAGAATGAGTAAACCTTCTCCTAGAGGTTGTAGCTTAGGAAGGTTTATGCATTCTTCTTTCAGTTTCTGGACTGCTTCTGTTGCTTGGCTAGACCATCCTGATTTTAAATGTTTTTAAATAGGTGTAGTCTTTTCAGATAGTCTAGGAATCTATTTATGAATATAATTTAACACTCCTAGGAAACGTTGAATCATCTTTGTGTCTTTGAGCTCATTAGGAAAATCAGCAAGTTTGGTGAGTACATGGGGTTGCATCTGGATGTGGCCTTCTACCACATGTATTCCAAGAAAACCAATGTTTTCTTGAAATAGAACCATTTTCTTTCTTGACAAGACTATTCAATGTTTCTAGACTTCTTTAAAAAATATTTCTAAATGTGCTAAATGAGTAGCAAGATTAGGACCGTGAATCAAAATGTCATCAATCTAAGTAATGATAAATTCATAATTACCAAATATGAAATCCATCCTTCTCGGAAAGAAAGAAGGGGCGTTCTTTAACCCAAAAGGAACAACCTTCCATTGATAAAATCTTGCTGGACATGTGAAGGTTGTTTTATGTCGATCTGCTTCTTCAATTTGAATCTAGTAGTAAGCTGACTTCATGTTGAATTTGATAAAGATTTTTCTCTTCTGAATCTTTTGCATTATAACTTCTTGATGGGGCAGAGGATAATTAAAACTTTGAGTGATGGCATTTAGTGGCTTGTAGTTTATTACCATTCTTGCTTTTCCTCTGACTATTTCTAAATGATTTCTTACTAGAAATGCAGAGCATGAATAATGAGAAATACTAGGTTCAATCAGCTTGAGATTTAATAATTCTACAATTTGTTTTTTGATTTCTTGCTCGTCACCAGGAGTACAAGGAATAAGCTTACCTTTTACTCCATTGTCATGCAGAGTGATGATTTCTTGTTTTGGACTCTCTTTTTCCCAAAACTTCTGTGGATCTTCTGAGCAACTTTTAAGCAGTCTTTCATATATGTATTTCTGTTCTTTAGACCATTGAGGATCTATAACTTCTTTTTTCTTTGTCTTGAGAGTCTCTTTTTCTACATATTTTTGCAACACTTCTTGCCAGTTTCGAGAATCATTTCCTGGCGTTTTGAACTCGATTTCTCTTTTACTATTTTCTTTTCTTGCTTCAAAATATGAAAATTGTAGCCTTGGTATAGAGATTTCTTTTTTCTTTAAATTGATGATCACTTTCTCTTCATTGATTGTTACAGGTAAGACTAAATTGATAAAAGGCATACTAAGAAATAGACTAGCTGAGGGATCATAATGTTGAATAGCTAAAATCTTGACAATACTCCCTCTGAGTTTCATAAAAATATTATCAACATAGTGAGTGAGATATATTATACCTCCAATTGTTTCTGAGACAAGTATATTCTGTAGTGGCTTCCACATTCCTTTGAATAAAGAAGGTCTAGCTAAATTGTTGGATCCTTCAGTGTCGATAAAAGCATCAACATCTATCCAATTGTTCTTGACATGTACAGAGAGTGGTATATACAACAAATTATTAGCTTTCACCATTTTCTTTAAAAGACTTTGTTCAGCTTCTAGATCAAATTGTGGAATAGGCATACAAGAGGATGAGGCAACTATCTTCTTCTCATAAGGACAGAAAGAATCTAACTCTGGTAAGGATGATATAGATTGCTTACCTTTGTCCTTAGTCTTTTTAGGAGACCAACATAATGAAACAGATTCTTCTGAACTTTCTGAAACTTCTAAGCTTGTCTCAAATTCATCACTATAATGAAGTTCATTTTCTTCTGAGATATCATCATCTGAACAAAATGTAAAAATGTTCATTTTTTGAGCAAATTCTGGACTTTCTTCATCTTTTGTTAGGGAGGCATTAGTCAAAATATATACATATGATAGATCCTCCTGTGATTCAACAACTGATCAATCATCAAGAAATTCTTCAATATCAACACAATCTTTCAATTTACTGGAAGAACTGTTCAACCATTTTCGAGAAAAATTTCCTTCCTATTTGCATATGAAACAACAATTATTATTTTTCCTTGGTTGTTTCGTCATTTTCAAGAAGCGAATTTTTTTTGGGATTGGCTACCTTCTTAGGCTTAAATCTACCATATCTTCTGATTTTCTTTTTATTTTTAAAAGTTGTCGAGGAAAGAGTTGCACGACAGACATTAGCACTACGAGTTATCTCATGTGCTTGTTTCTACCAACAAGGATACTTTTTTTTTTCCTGGCATCTAAATAGTAGATATACCCAATAAATTTGGTCAATGGATTTGCCTTGAATTTCAAGATATTTGGAAATCAGATCACCTAAATTTCCTGGTAGCTTTTGTAAAAATTTTGAATAATTTAACACATATTCACAGAGATTATCCTGATCATACATTATAAGCGGAACATGTATAATACATAATCTCCTCTACGTTGATCATCAATTTACAGAAGCAGAAACATTCACAGGCACACATAGAAGCATCAATCAAATTCATTAACACAGTATGCATCCCGGGGAAAGCATCTCGCTAAAAACCCCACACTATCTGTATATTATATTGATTGAATCATGTAACATTACATAGTACAATACTCATCCCAAGTACTCAGTACTATCTCCTCATGCTACACACAATACAACTCAGATTTGATCTCCAAATCTCCCCCGCTGCTTGCCTGTCTCTCCAGCTCAATACCTCCTCAAGAACTGATGAGAATGGCTTCCCAAACTCGTATTTCACCTCAAAATAATCACTCAAACTTTGTTGGACGAGAGCAAGGGCTACAATACTGGTAAAATACGTGAGCAAACTCATTGGAATACTCAATCCCTTCATTGTGCAAGATCTGGTGCACAACTATAGTCACAACTGATAGCAATCTGATTCTCTAACACCTGTCCCTGCTGAACTGAACATGCACTGACATGCAACTGAGTTAACTGATGTATTCTATAGTTGCATTATGAGTTAATAACTTGTGAATTAATTAATAACTAATTCACCCAACTCATCTCTAGTCTATTGATCAGTTAGACTAAATACAACTAGTTTAACAAAGCTAAACTGAACACAACTCCATCAACTGTACCTCCAGTCCACTAAACTCAACTCACTTGAGTTCTAACTGAAGTCCTGCATGCAAATATTAGTCATCCATAGGTAACCTCGTATTTCCCTCTGGGATCTGCATGTACCACATCCGTAGCTCATCCTGAAGTGTTCCAAGAGAATAAGATCAAGTTTATAGTCCAAATATTATTATGAGACAATAATATTTAACTTTTCTATTTTTGACAGCCAGTCTAAAAATAGACTTTGATCACTCACACTTTGATAAAAAATAGAAGTCCATCTGTTGTTCCCAACTTGACCAATCATCCATAAATAGCAACCTACAATCCATAGACATGATCCATATGTCTAAAAATAGACATAGTCTAAAAATAGACTTGCGCCAAAAATAGCCTGCGGGCCCACTTAGTGAAGGCGACTCTTTTCACTAAGCTCCATCATCTTGTTGCACTCTCAACAAGCATTTCTTGTTGCACACTTTTCAATAGCTTTGATAAGAATGCAACTTTTTGAGTTGAATCATTTGAAAAATTGGCTTTGTAGATTTTGGCCATAAAATCTTGACCAAATTGCTCAAGAAACTTTAAATCTTTCAATTCCATCCTAGTGCAATCAGTAATAAGTTCTTTCTTTTCATCAATGGGTTTAGGAACAAACTGTGTTTTTAACAGTGCTTCTAATGTACATAGTCTTGTAGCTATTACTACTTTTCGTTCTGCTTCTGGCGGTCCTGTCCGCCAGTCATATATAATGCCTGCCATTCTTCTCTCCCCTAGGACAAATATGGATATATTATCTAGCCTTGTTGTAATTTGCATTTGATATAAGGCTCCTATCCATATTCGTATTGACTCTATAGGATTTTTAGATTTGTCAAGATCTAAAATATATCCACAAGAAATATTTTTGAAAATCCTTGACAAGATTTGCTTTATGGATTGATGGTAAAATAAAAGAAGGGAATTTAGAAGCAGCACTTTCTAGTGTGACTATTTTTGCTTTTGATTTTCGAAAACTTTCTGAAGCATGTTCTTCTTTCATAGTTTTAAAAGATGTCTTTTCTGTAGATGTGCTAGCCTGTGTTTCTTCCTGGTCCCAAAAATTGGGAGTAGACATATCAATTGTGAATTTTGAACTCTGGGATTCTTTGGCTTTTCTTCCTTTTTCTTTCTTTTGCTTTTTGGCTTCCTTTTCAATTCTTTCTTCTTGTTGTTCATCATATAATAGTTTCAGATTAGGCAGAATAAGTTCATTTTGTTTCCCTAGATCATCTATGGAGTCTTCTGAATAAGAACACCATGTAATCAGATAATTACTTATCTGATAGAGCTGATCTAGATCATTTGGATTTGAGGAATTATGTTCAATTAGGGGTGCAAAATCAACACGATTAGGATGTTGTTTGGATAAAGATGAGGTCATACAAAAAAATTTCTTTGGGGGCCATTTCCTCCTTTTACATATCAGCCATTTGCAAACTGCCACTCCTCAACAGGGGCAAATTGAGAACTAGTAATTCTAAACATCTTATTAACAACGAAAAATTGTTTGACTTCTGGAATATACAAATCGTCAGCGGATAATATTTGTTGACTATTAACATTCTCAACATCTTTGTTGTCTATGTATGATGAAGATGGTTCATCAACAGAAGATCTGGGTAGAGAAAACTTTCTGGGATGAATTACTGGACGAGGAATTGAAGGTCTGTCTGTTATGATTCTCACTTGTCCATCTTTGATAGAGACTCTACGAGGTTTATCTTTAGATTTTTTATCATATGCAAGTGATTTATACTGTGTTGGCATTATGATACAAGTGTTGTCCTTGATGGCAACTCACACTGATGACATATCATAGTGCAGCAAGTCAGTAGTAAAGAATTGATGATCAAACTACAAAGAATGAAGAAAGAAAAGTATATACGCAGGTTCACTATATACCAAGTCGTCTACACACGCAAGTTCATTATATACCAAGTCACATATATATGTAGGTTCGCTATATACAAAGTAGTGTATACAGGCATGTTATACACGTAGGTTCACTATATACAAAGGGACATATACACGCAAGATTACTGATCAAAAGTTGCATATGCGTATGCATGTACTTTCATGCACGAAAAAGCACGTACATGTGGGAAAGCTTATTTTTGGGCCTGTGGTATTTAGACCTATGGTTTTGGACCTAGGTATTGTATCCAAAGTGTTGAACCTAGGTATTGGGTCCCTAGTATTGGTTCTAAATGGTTTTGGACCATGGTATTGAGTAAGCCCTAAGACTATAAAAGGAGAAGAAGATCATTAGGCAAAGGCATTCAAAAAACCTTGAATTTCTGATGATGTATGAGATCTAGTATGCAGGTTATGGGTTCATGATACCTTGCTTGATTTAAGCTAAGGAGAAATCTTAGCGGTTGATGGAGAACAAGATCTAAGGATAGGTCGAGATCTAATGACTTGGAATGAATCATCTCTATATGGTTTGATCTTGTTAAGTCTAGATCTGTATACTAACGCATGTAATGTTCTGTAAATATTATGATCTGGGTATAACTCAAGTTTGGAATAGATGCAAATCATGAATGAATATTTACAAATGTATATTCTGGTTGACTATGATAAAAGTGTGTACATACGGAGGTTAGATACATCTAAGTAGTGTATACGATATGAGCTATGATGTTTGAAGTTGTAGGTGGTTCTTGTTGTTGATGAGTTTTGATGACTGTTTACTGGTGTCAGTATTTTAAATATTCAGTTTGGTTGATTGTGTTTAGCTTCAGTGTTGAAGGATGAGATCTATAATGGATCAAGATCATAATGACTTATCTTTATGTGATCGGATGGACTAGATCTGGTTGCTAACTTATGTATTATCCTTGTATATGTAATGATCTGGGTATGTCTGAAGTCAGGAAGTGCATCAAACTATTAAGTAAGTAATTGATGACATATACGCTAGTTCGTTTTGGTGAAGTTGCGTATACACACTTGTTTGGCTCTTCCAAGCAGTGTATGCACTCTGATGCATGATTTTTGATGATACAGTTAGATCTTAACGTTGTTGTAGAGTTTTGCATTCTACTCTGTGTTTTTGTGACTGCAGTTTGTTGACAAGGTTTCAGTGACTCAGTATTGGGTGATTCAGAGATTGATGATGCTAGTGTTGTTTGATTGTGTGCTTCAATGATATTGATGGGTCCAGTATGAAAATTGGATGAAACGTGGCCTTCAGATTATGATGATGTGTTCCATGAGTATCCAGTCTGAAAATTTATGAAACGTGGTACCTGGAGGAAGAAAGAGAAGGTTTTAGCCTTCTGTAGGTTGGCACCTATGTACTAGTACATCAGCTACTACAAGAGATAAGGGGTTGGTAGCTCCCTTCCAACGACAGCTAGAAAACGAGTGAAGGTTGGATCATTCAGTAGGCCAGCACCTACGTACTAGTAAAAGGATTGGCTAGTACAAGAGCTAAGGGGTTTGCAGCTCCCTTCCAGGAGAAGCTGGAGAACGAGAGAAGGTTGTAGCCTTTTGCAGTTAGAAGCCTGTGTATTGGTATAAGACTGCACTAATACAGAAATATTGTAAAAAGAAGTTTCTTATTAAAATAAGATAGAGACGACTTGCAGCAGGTGGTTTTCACCCACATTGGGTTTCCACCTTACATCATGGTGTTCATGTGCGCTTCTTGTGTGTGATGATCTATTCTGTTTTACTACACCTGTTTACTGTTCATATGGCTAATAAAAGTTCTGATGCACTAAATAAAGATCAACATTTAATGGATTAACTGAATCATAAGTGTACTGGATACACGCTAGTTTCTTTAGACACAGTTCCATGTACACGCAGGTTCCCTTCACTGAGGTAGCGTATATGAATCTAAGTATGAAAATTAAAAAGTTATATTGATTTGATAATACTGATTCACCCCGCCCCCCCACCTTAGTATTGTTTCCATCAATTGGTATCAGAGTAGGTTCTTTGGTAGAAGCTTGATCACTTGAAGGATATCCGTAGAACAATGGGAAAGAAAATTAATAAGAAAGTGCCTAAGAAGAAGAAGACATCTCAGAAGAACTATGACAGTGGGAGAATCAATTGGGGAATATGTGGAAGAAGCACTTCAGATTCAGAATCACTTTAGAATGAAGATGAACTATTAGGTATGAATTTGTTATCCTCTGGTGATACACTTATCTATCCATTTGAAGATGATGAAAGTGGTAGTGAAACAACTAAATTTTCTCTTATGGGTAAGAAAGAAAGATATCAAATAGAGGTAGAATTTAAAAGGCTTACAGACAAAATTAGAGATCAACAAGATCTATTACACAAGAGGGATTCTATCTCCAAAGAAGAAGTTACCAAACTAAAAGCTCAACTAGAGGAAGGAAAGAAGGTGAGGACGCTATTCAAGGAAAAGGAAGATCAATGTCAAAATTTGTAGGATGAAGTGACATCATTAAGAAATGGAGTAAACGAAAGGAGCACAACCGTCAAGAAACTCAGAGAAAGATCCACTGACTATGAAAGTCTTGAAGCTACGATCCTCTCGCTAAAAGAAGATCTTGAAGAATCAAATAAGCAGAATAAAGAACTACTCCAATCTCTTGAAAAACAAGAAAATGAAGTTCTTGAATTAAGACACCAATTGGAAGAAGGAAGAAAAGCTAAAGAAAACATGAAGAAGCAGTATTGTGAAAAGGAAGAGCAACTTCAGGTTCAGGTAAAATTTTTAAAAGGTAACTTAGAAGAAAAGGATAAGCTCTTATGATTTCAAGATAGTACTAAGATCTTGGATGATATTCTTAGTAGTCAAAGGTCTCCTGCTGTCAAAATTGGTCTTGGTTTTCATGAATATGTTGAAGGTGAATCTAGTTCACAAAATAAGACAAGGAACTCTAATGCACATTCTGAAATACTCAACAAGGAGATGAGAGGTCAATCCCATCAAAAACCAAGGAAATAAATTCTTCAAAGAAAATATTTTACTCCTCCGATGAATAATGTTGAATGTTATGTATGTCATAATCTTGGACATGTTGCAGCCAGATGCAGAAGTAGAATGGTTCAAGACCACCACACAAAAAGATCATCATGTTCTAGGTACTTTAAGGGACATTGTTTTTCTTGCAATATGTTTGGTCACAAAGCTGTTGATTGCTACAGAAGGAATATGAAACAAGTAAGCTGTTATGCATGTAACAGGCTTGGACATATAGCAAAGGAATGCAAGAACAAAGTACAGGCACCATACCAAAAGGAGAAAACATCATCACACTTGAAGATATGGAAGAAGAAGGAAGTATAGATAGAAAGATGTGGCACACCACAATGTACAGACATAACAGACTCAGAGGAAGCTGAAAGTATAAAACTTCAATGTTCTCAATCTCATACGCAAGTTTCATAAAGAGAAGTCACGTATATACACGAGTTAGATAGTGCACAGTCGCATATACGTCAGTTTGAGAAAACCAGTGGGACACGCTAAGGAAAAGGGTCTGATATGATTTAGTCCATTTATTTGCTCTGTTTGATAATGGTTACAATCTGCTGATGATGTGTGCAAATATCTTGACACTTGTAAGATGTTTAAAATTTTTTGATCCTAAATTAATGATGATGATGCCTTAATACTTCTTGCTGATATATGCATGATCAGATCTGACAGTGAACAGATGGCACAGGTTCACGGGGAGCATATGCTTTTAATAATGCATTGTTGGGATTATGGTCAGTAGTCCTTGGTAATGATGCTTATACGGCTAAATGATATATCTTGCTATGATATGGTTATGAGTTGTCCATGACAAAATATCATATGATTCTTGGGGATACATAGTTGATGTTCAGATCATATTTGTGGTTGATTCTCTGATGATGCATATATGGTGCTTACATGGTGATCTTCGTAAGGATAAGGAGAAGTACAATGCTTGAATACACATCTTCATTACTTGATGATGAGTCACTCATATGCTGCTATCATCATATGCATAAAGATCATATAATACAGTTATGATGTAGGATTCCTATAGTTCTTGGTGCTCATGTGGATAAGGATTGTTGTTGTTGATGATATCAAGAAGTCTTGACAAATGATCATGAGCTCAAGATACATAGTGCTGGATACATGAATGATTACTCAAAGTTGCATTGTTGGGGACATGATTATGGTGAGTTCTTACCTATATTATGATAGGTTGGTACTTACATATGTTGATTGATGTAGATGTTCCCAAAGTGATGATACTTGGATCATGCATATCTTGATGTTGATGAGACGGCTATGGTGTTTTTCACATATGATATAATGTGAATGATTTTGTATGTCATATGTAGAATTATGTTCAAAAGGATGAGTTGATATCTATATGCAGACATACCTCGTTATAGGTTGATGATTTATACACTAATGGACATATACAGGTTGCTGGTTTAAGATGTTGTTGACAAATGCTTATGGAGCAGATCATACATTGTGATGGTCTTATTTAGATGTTTGGTCTCTGTTATAAATGTCATGTAAAGGTCATATCAAGACTCATGATGTAATAGGTTGTCTCTATCTATTGTAGTCATTTGATGAATCCCTTTTGATCATATGATGTAATTTGTACCCCCACTATGTATGGGAAGGATGATGTAATATTTCAGTCATGTATAAACAATTGGTATCTGGTGTATCCCCACTTGGTTGGGTGGATGAGTCAATATTGGTATATCCCCACTTGGTTGGGAGATGGATGTATGTATGAGTCTTTGGTGATAGGAATGTCATTTATGATAGAGCCATGTTCTTCTTGAAGAACATCTTTTTGCATACCTTGCTTACAATCAATGGGAGCATGAACAACACACTTCAGCAGAGAAAAGATTTCAGCATGTACTCAGAGGGAGCATGGACAGATTGGTACACCTTGGCATATACAAAGGGGGAGCTCATTCAGAGGTTTTAGCAGGTACTCAGGATGAGTATGGACAACGTAATGTTTATCAAGGAATGAGAATATCTTGGTTTGCCCTTTGCCCTTGATGTAAAAGGGTGAGAGTGATTTGGTGTTGTTGCCATCAAGTCCAAAGGGGGAGATTTTTGGCATTATGATGCATGTGTTGTACTTGATGGCAACCCTCTTGTAGAAGAACAAATCACTTATATATAAATAGATGAATCTACAGAAGAGATATCAGATGTGACAGAATACATGGGATCAGTTCAGATGTAATGAACAATGACAACTCATTAATATGACAGTTCTCAGTATGGCAAGTTAGTTTTGCCATCAAGTCCAAAGGCGGAGATTGTTGGCATTATGATACAAGTGTTTTCCTTGATGGCAACTCACACTGATGAAAGATCATAGTGCAGTAGGTCAGTAGCAAAAGAATTGATGATCAAACTACAAAGAATGAAGAAAGAAAGGTATATACGTAGGTTCACTATATACCAAGTCGTGTACACACGCAGGTTCACTCTATACAAAGTCGTGTATATACGCAGGTTCACTACATACCAATTAGTGTATACACGGAGGTTATACACGTAGGTTCACTATATACAAAGGCGCGTATACACGCACAATTACTGATAAAAAGTCACGTATGTGTATGCACGCACTTTCATGCACAGAAAAGCGTGTACATGTGGGAAAGCTTATTTTTGGGTCCATGCTATTTAGACCTATGGTTTTAGACCTTGGTATTGCGTCCAAAGTGTTGAACCCAGGTATTGGGTCCCTAGTATTGGTTCTAAATGGTTTTGGACCATGGTATTAAGTAAGGCCTAAGACTATAAAAGGAGAAGAAGATCATTAGGCAAAGGCATTTAGAAAATCTTGAATATCTGATGATGTATGAGATCTAGTATGCAGGTTATGGGTTCATGACACCTTGCTTGATCTAAGCTAAGGAGAAATCTCAGCATTTGAGGTTATGGGTTCATGACACCTTGCTTGATCTAAGCTAAGGAGAAATCTCAGCATTTGATGGAGAACAAAATCTAAGGATAAATCAACATCGAATGGCTTGAAATGAATCATCTCTATACAGTTTGATCTTATTAAGTCTAGATATGTATACTAACGCGTGTAATGTTCTGTAAATATTATGATCTGGGTATAACTCAAGTTTGGAATAGCTACAAATCATGAACGAATATTTATAGATGTATACGTTGGTTGACTATGATAAAAGTGCGTACATACGCAAGTAAGATAAATCTAGGTAGTGTATACCGTATGAGCTATGATGTTTGAAGTTGCAAGTGGTTTTGGTTGTTGATGACTTCTAATGACTATTTACTGGTGTCAGTATTCTGCATATTCAGTTTGGTTGATTGTGTTTAGCTTCAGTGTTGAAGGATGAGATCTATAATGGATCAGGATCATAATGACTTATCTTTACGTGATCTGATGGACTAGATATGGTTGCTAACTTATGTATTATCCTTGTATATGTAATGATCTGGGTATATCTGAAGTCAGGAAGTGCAGGGAAGTTATAAGTAAGTAATTGATGACATATACACTGGTTCTCTTTGGTGAAGTTGTGTATACATGCTTGTTTGTCTCTTCCAAGTAGCGTATGCACTCTGATGCATGATTTTTGATGATATAGTTAGATCTGAATGTTGTTACAGAGTTCTGTGTTATGCTCTGTGTTCTGGTGACTGTAGTTTGTTGACAGGGTTTCAGTGATTCAGTTTTGGGTGATTCAGAGATTGATGATGCTAATGTTGATTGATTGTGTGCTTCAATGATATTGATGGGTCCAGTATGAAAATTGGATGAAACATGGCCTTGAGATTATGATGATGTGTTCCATGGGTATCTAGTCTAAAAAATTATGAAACGTGGTACTTGGAGGAAGAAAGAGAAGGTTGTAGCCTTCTGTAGGTAGACACCTACGTACTAGCACATAAGCTAGTACATGAGCTAAGCGGGTGGTAGCTCCCTTCCAGTAGTAGCTGGAAAACGAGTTAAGGTTGCAGCATTCAGTATCCCAGCACTTACGTACTAGTAAAAGGAATGGCTAGTACAAGAGCTAAGGGGGTTGTAGCTCCCTTCTAAGAGAAGCTGGAGAACGAGAGAAGGTTGTAGCCTTCTATAAGTAGAAGCCTGTGTACTGGTATAAGACTGCACAAGTACAAAAATGTTGTAAAAAGAAGATTCTTATTAAAATAAGATAGAGACAACTTGTAGCAAGTTGTTTTCACCCACATTGGGATTCCACTTTACATCATGGTGTTCATGTGTGCTTCTTGTGTGTGATGATCTATTCTATTTTACTGCACTTGTTTACTGTTCATATGGTTAATAAAAGTTATGATGCATTAAATAAAGATCACCATTTAATGGATTAGTTGAATCATAAGGTTACTGGATATACGCTAGTTACTTTAGACATAGTTGCATGTACACGCAGGTTCCCTTCACAGAAGTAGCATATATGAATCTGAGTATGAAAATGAAAAGGTTATATTGATTTGATAATACTGATTCCTCCCCCCCCTCTTAGTATTATTTCCAACATACTGAAAGCATTAGTCACTAGGAATTCCTATGTCATCATAAGAACTTCTTCAATTTGGGCATTTCCTATTCTAGTCGTGACACAGTCTCTTAATACTGGCTGTTTCAGTTTTGGATGCACAATATTTGTTAACTGAAACAATGTTTGAAGAAATATTGAGAGGTACTTGCTATCATCAACCATCTGTAGTCCTTGGACACGAGTCATTAACTTCCAACAATCCTTTATATGTGGGTCTGAGAGACTAATGGCTTAGTCTAGATAGACTATTCCACGTTGACATCTAGAGGCTAAATTTCCAACTATTGTACATATTCATGCATGATCATAGTTTAGATGGCGGGTATCAAAAACTTTGGCTATACAAGGTGTATTTAGACGACGATGAAACAAGCGATCTAATCCTATGCTTATACCTCCAAAATGAAGATAAAAATATTTTTTGTCTTTAATGAAAAGGATCATTCAGAGAGATGATAGATTAGACTTATAGGGGACCCATTCAAAATTTTCTATCAGAGCATGTTTAATAGGGTGGTAGTTGTGGCCACAACACAACCCAAAGAGTCGATTGGATCAACACCCTGTAATTTTGGACCGACCTTTTCTAGCAACAACCGATGCTTACATAGGTTGTTGAGAGAGCAACATGACCATTGCCAAAGGGAATGCCATAAAAAATCTTTTTTTATATCCTCCTGCCAAAACAAGTCTATCCATTCTAAAAATATGTAAACAACCACCCGCATGACTAGAAGAAAGAATTCATTCACCACTTATAGTAGTAGAGAAACTTGAATGCAAGGGTTGGACTGAAGATGATGTTATCAACATCTTTATCAATCAACCAGCTAATGTGAACAATGTAAAATGCCAAATGTTAAAGGAAATTCTTGATAATGAAGCTTTAGAAGACCTCTTGGAATATATTGATGATTAGCATCTCCAGATAACTATTGTTCATAACAACAAGCCTATTGAAATTGAACCAGGCAAGGTTTTAAACATTAATGATAGCCTGGACAACAAGCAATATCAAAAACTCATTCAGGCCCTGCAAAAATATAAAGGGGCTTTTTCCTGGGACTATCTCGCCATGAAGGGCATAGACCCACAACTATGTATGCATCATATATACAGAAAAAAGTATGCTCGTCTTGTCCAACAACCTCAATGGAGATTGAATCTGCATCTCAAGGACATTGTGAAAGAAGAGCTCAAAAATTGTTCAACGTGAATCTCATTTATCCCATTTCAGATGGAAAATGGGTCTCTCCATTGGTAGTTGTCCCCAAGAAAAATGGGAAGTGGTGTATCTCTGTGGATTATTCGGAATTGAACAAGGAAATATAAAAATATCACTTCCCTCTTCTATTTATTAATCGAGTACGTGATACTCTAACAAGGAAGTAGTTATTTTCCTTTCTAGACAGCTTTAGTGACTACAATCAGATTCTAATTGCCCCTAAAGATCGCGAAAAAAAACCTTCACCTGTCCCTCGGTACATTCACTTACAGATTATTACCATTTTGTTTATGCAATGGCCCGTCTACATTTAAAAGATCTATACTCTGCACTTTTGCTGACCTGATAAATGAACGGCTTGAAGTTTACATGGATGACTTTACCCCGTATGGGGATGACTTTGATCAAGAGCTACAAACATTAGAGAAGGTTTTGGAATGATGCATCGCCACCAGGCTATGTTTAAGCAATGTCAAACTGTGTCACATATGACGGAAAGTGTAATCTTGGGACATTAAATTTTTGCAACAGGGATACAAGTAGATCCATCAAAGATATAGGTAATTCTTTTACTACCTACACCTTGTACTTAGATGGAGGTATGTAGCTTCCTTGGATATATAGGGTAATATCATATGTTTTGAAAAGAAAATCACAAATTGCTGCACCTTTATATGCTTTAACTGAAAATGTTGACTTTAAATGGTCTAACATATGTGACAAAACTTTTACACATTTAAAGAAACTAGTTTCGACGACACCAGTATTACATGGACCTAACTGGGAGCTACCCTTTCACATCTCCATTGATGCGTCAGATGCAACAATAGAAGCTTTCCTTGGCTAAGATGAGGACATAAAACCTTATGCTCTATATTATATCAGCAAAAATCTTACTACTGCTGAAGATAATTATACAATAACAGAAAAGGAATTCTTAACTGCCATTAATTCCATAAACAAATTTAGACATTATATAACTAGATACCAAGTTTCTTTGTATACTGATCATTCCGACATTAGTTACCTAGCCAACAAACCTATTACAAATGGTCAAGTGACTCGGTGGTTGTTTCTTTTGCACGAGTTTGATATCAACATCAAAGATAGTCTGGGGAAGGAAAACCCACTCATTGATTTTCTGTCTCAAGTTCCAAAGGTAAGTGATCCATTGGGAGTGGACGACCAATTTCCAGATGAAAATTTCTTTGCCATAGCAGTTAAAATGCCATGGTATGTAGATGTAGCAAACTACCTGGCAGTAGGAAAGTTGCACGTGCACTTGACAACGAGGGAAAGGAAACAGATTGTCTTCCACAACGCCCGAATCTCTTTGATTTGTAGATAACTCTTTCACATAGGGTTTGATATGTGTATATGTAGATGCATTCATAAGGATATGATTTATGACATCCTGAGGGCTTTTCATTATGAGCCCGCTAGACGACACTTCGCAGATCATAGGAACGGGCATACGACACTATAGATGGGCTGTTATTGGGCCACTATTTTTATATGCTAAGACATATGCCTAGGCTTTGATAGTTGCCAAAGGATGGGCCGACCTGGTCAATCTAATGAAATGCCACTACAGCCCCAACTAGTAATTGAACCCTTTGAATGATGGGCACAAGAGTTTGCTGGCCCATTTCATCCTCCATCAAACCAGAAGACCTATATACTAGTTGTCGCAGATTATGTAATGGAGTGGGTAGAAACAATAGATTTTTCAAGAGCTACAAAAGAAGTTGTTATTAATTTCCTTTTTGGGCTATTTATGCAATATGGTTGACCTCCGGAATTGATAACGAATGGAGGAGGGCAATTTGAAGGAGACAAGATTATAGCCACTCTAAGGAACCACTAATTTACACATAGAGTCACTTCCCTGTATCACCCATAGACGAACAGATAGACTGAAAGAATGAATAAGGTCATTGAAGTAATTCTGATAAATACTATCTCAACACACTGACAGGACTGGGCTGCTAGACCCCTAGAGGTCCTATGGGCCTATCGCACAACATGGAAAAATACTACTGGATATTCTTTGTGCCAACTTGTGTTTGGAAAAGAACCTACCTTTCGTATTGAATTTGAAATAAATACTCTATGAAAAGCTCAAGAAGTGGGATTGGATCTAATAGAAGCCCAAACCAAACAACTTCAACAAATAAATGAATTGGATGAGGCTCAACTAATTGCTCTACAACGCACTGCAGTTATTCAGCAGAAAATAATGAAGTGGGAGGATAGTCTTACTAAAAAGAAGACGTTTCAAAAAGGAGATTAGGCACTTCTCTATGACTCCAGATTCAAAGACTTTCCAGGAAAGTTATAGACAATGTGGCTTGGCCCTTATGAAATTCAGAAAATACATAACAATGGCAATATCACTCTGACTACCACTGATGGGTTTGGCAATTCTTTCAAGGTGAACTAGCATCGGTTGTTTCTTTATCACAAACCACTCACCAAGGAGTCTTTTTGTCAATAGGTACATGATGACCCTACCATGCAAATTTGAGGGAGTAATGACCCGACAACTTTGCTCTCGTGAAATTGTATCTTTCTTTAGTTGTAAATAATGTATATACTCCTTTATGGTTGATTGCAATCTAGTTAGGCATCACCATGTAAATATGAGGATTTCTCTTGTCTTTAGGTGTGTTTAATAAATGTTTTTCAATTGATTGAATGATATTTGTTCAATCAATTGAACAACACTTATTTTTGTGTGTTGTTGTTCAATTGATTGAATGATTGGTGTTCATTCAACTGAACATCACTTACTTTTGTGTGCATTGGTGTTCAAGCGATTGAATGATTTCTGTTCAACAGATTGAATGATTGTTGTTCAATCAACTTAACATCACTTATTTTTGTGTGTGTTCTGTTGTTCAATCAATTGAACGATTGTTGTTAAATCCACTGAACAACACTTTTTTTGGTCTACTTTTCAGTCATTTGAAAGACTGTTGTTCAATCAATTTAATAACACTTACTTTAGCGTGTTTTTCCATTCAGTCAATTGAACGATTGCTATTCAATCATTGGAACAAGTGTTGTTCAATCAATTGAACAACACTTATTTGTTTGCGTATGTTTCGTCGTTCAATCGATTGAATGGTTGTTGTTCAATCAATTGAAAAAACTATATTTTTTTTATTGTATGTTGTTCAATTGGTTGAATGATTGTTGTTCAATCAATTGAACAACCCTGATTTTCCTTTTTGTGTGTTTGTTGTTCAATCAATAGAATGAATAACTATGATTTCTTTTTCTTGTTTTTATCATCTGTCTCTCTTTTTTCCATTTTCTTTCTCTTTTGTGTTTTGAATAAAACCATCTAGTTGGATATGTGCCTAAGATAAAGAAAAAAAATTAATTTTAATACAATTATGACCTATGAAACCTTTTTGATCGTCATTTTTTTTCAAAAGCTAACATGGTGCATCTCTATAATGATTAGCTTAATATCTTCGCTTTGGACAAATCATAAAATGATTTATTATTCTAATACCATGATGGTTCATCTTTTACACTTTCAAATGAATGAATCCATTTGATATGATGATATGGGGGTAAAATAATAATGTTACTTGGATTTTTTTGTACTTCTTAGGCCATCCCTAACTCTTAAGGAGTAAATGAGTCTCCCTCCTTTACAATAAATGATAAAAATATGGAAATATATAAATATGAAAATACAACTAATATTGGTTTAAAGAGGAGGGGTTCTCAGCACGAGCCAACCTGATCAATTTGTTATATATTGGTGAATGGCACTATGATTATTTGGTTACCATGCTAGCATAGTGGTCCCTTTATAACAAATGAAAAAGGAGAATCATATAAATACTAAAAAGAGGACTCTCACTCATTTGTGGGTTAAAAAATGACCCTGGAGAGGCTATTAATGCCTGCTAGCAATAGTGGTTGTACTTGTGGGATTGAAGTACTATGTCACACTGCCAAATGCTCTCTATTCCATTACCACATATGGATTTGTTTCTAAAGAAAAATTTCCATTTGAACAACATTCCTAAAAGCCAACATGCATGATAACTTATATATTATATCCATTATATCATATTTGTCCGAACACATTACTGCCAGTCATTAATATTTATCTTCGGTTGTTTGTTTTCCACTTTTCCACCTAAGGTAAAAATCTATTCACATAATGGTATAAATCTTTGTTTTATTTTACGAGCATTTCAAATATTTTGATGTGTACTAATTTGATTGTTGTTGTTGTAAATTACACCTCTTTTATTGATTGGTTGGCTGCGTTTATGATTTACCGATAATTTATCCTTTATCTCTCATGCTTTGTGGGCATGGACACCCTTTTTTGATTGGAGGGGGGATGGCTTGCATATGAACAACATGTGTGAGAATTTATGGATAGTTATGTGATTATTATTAAACTGATTTCAGTTAAAGGACTCCATGATGATTGCATGTGTGTAATAATTATCAAACCATTTATGATTGGAGGAAAGAAGGCAACCATTATGGGTAGCATGCGAATTGATTATGATCATGTGCCAAATATTGTTGACGAGACAAATAAATTAATTGTATGTGATATTATTTCTCAGAACAATATCATTTTCCTGTCAATAGCTTTAATGTTCTCTGTTTCTATTTCAAAATGTGAAAAGTGTGAGAGAAGTGCATGCAAGTGAATCAGCGATAGAAAAACAACAACCATAGGAGGAAAAGCCATTCGAAATGAACCCATAGTGCTCAGGGTATCAAACCAGGCTCGTACAATTATTTAGCATGCCGACTGGTTATAATACTTGACCAAATTACAAGAATTTCATGAGGATATGACACTTGAATTCCTAGAAAATTTACGGAATGGCCACAACATGGTGAGAGGAAGGAACATAATAGTCCCCAAATTAGTCCTAACTGAAGCCATTGGACTTGCAGTAGAAGGAACGATACGGAAAGACAAACATGTTCTTTTGGGGGACGAAATCATAGTATTTCAGGACCCATATGAAAAATTGGTGCAAAAGGGAAAAGGCGTTCAACCTATAGATTTAAGATAGCCATGGCAGGAATTGGCGATCATTTTGGAGATGTATATCACATGCGATGGATAACAGGACATTGTAAAGCCTCACCAACTTGAACTCTTAGCTATTTTGAAATAGAGAATTACAGTTAACTTGCCATTTTATTTAAATTTTCTATTACATGATGTTGCTAATCTGGTCAGAAAGGAAAAGGACCCACATACAGTCATTAGTCATAATGGGCTAATAAAATTAATCATTATTCATGAATTGGCCTAGTAGCAGCTAACCTGGTATCACCTTATTAATTGTACCTTGGCCCCACCTATACAAAACCCAATAGTTGAACAACAAGGGCCAAGATTGACAGGTCCAAAAATGAAACAAAAAAGGGAGAATCCCTCTTTGGCCTCAAACCCATCTAAGCGAAGATTCTCTACGAGGATAAAGTCGCAGTGAAGCACCCCAATTCAAATAGAAGAGGTAGGGCCATCTCACACACCCCCTCTATGTCCATAATATGTCTCTCTACAATACTATGAGGAAGAGGCTTCCCGAGTACTGGAGAATATAGGGATATTTATGGAAGGAAGGGAGCAATCCAAGAATTCTAAAGGGAAAAATTATGCCCCCAACCAGTCTGCCCCTACTGACAGTCATGGTCATGATGAAACCCTATGATTTAATGATAATGTTGAAGAACAAAGGGAACCAGTTCCCTCTATGGAGAAGCCCCTTGAAGCAGAAGTGCATGAAAAGGAAACTATTAGGGAAGGAAATCAAGCAGAAGCTATTGGTTCACTGGAACCCGCAACAAATGAAAACCCTACAGAAGAAACCATGGAAGGTGAAAATCAACTCAGGAGCACCATTTTTATGAAGTCCCCAGAGGACGAGGCCCATCTTGAAGAAGACCCTGAAAACTATAATTTCTCAGGGGACACCATTCCGTTGGGGTCTCCTAAGAGGGAAGCTCATGAAGATATAGACCTGGAAGGTGAAAATCCATCAAGAAGCACGGTCCCATTAGAACCCAATCCTAATGTTGACACAATTTTGACCTGAACATGAAGCTGAAGTAAATACAGTTATACCACCAATAGTCAGAAGCCTCACAACAAAGAAAACATACAAGGAAAAACTCAGGAAGATGCTTATAAAGTATACGAAGAAAAAGAAAAAAATTAAATAGCTAAGACAATGGTTGAAGGAAGAAATCAGGGTTAGGAAAGTGAAAGTAGAGTTGGAGACCACAAGGACCCAAAACAGAACATTATCCTAGCGAAGATGTTGAAACCCAGACTGAGACCCTTTACGTTTATTCAAAAGAATCCCAAACAGAGCCATGTCTTTTAGAAGATAGTGAAATTCAAATAAAATATCCTTGTGTTTTCTCACACGAAACCGAAACAAACTTCCCTACTACTGATGTTGTTGTCCAAATTGATGCTGAAGAAAACAACCAAGTTTATTGTTGCATGATTCAAGAAGCGGTCGAGGCTTCTTTTTAGACTAATAGAATTGAGACACATGATGATGAGGTCTAGACAGAGGGGAGGCCTGCCTACATTCCCCTAGTAAGGGAAGAGGTCATTACGAAATTGAAGAATGAACTAGTCAAGACTCAGTAGCAACTGACTCGACATAAAGAGGATGTAGTGACCTTGTGAGTACACCAAGAATTACAAAATAAATTTGAGGCACTCATGGTCACAGAGGATGAGGATTTCTCTAAATACAAGGATGAATAGACGAAAGTTGAAAAAGAAAATGTCAAGATGCAGAAAGATAAAGAGCAATTGTAGACTGTTTTCTCTCTTTACTGAGATGCCTTGTCATGCTGAGTCCCTGCCACTGACTATGTGTTGTTCCTACTAGAAAGATACCTCTTATTGACGGTCAAAGTTATTAAAGCTGGAAAGTCAGTGGAGATTAAGACCACCACAAAGTTTTTCAAGTGTTTCAAGGAACATAATGAAAAGGTACATCGCCTCTTGTGTGAATTGTACATGCATAATTTATTTTTAGAAGATCACTTAGACAAAAATCCTAGCCCCCTCATAGGGGATATCCAATTCCAAGCTTTTCTTTCCTTCACCACTAACCATATCAAATGGGCTAAACCCCATAATACCTTTAGAAAGAGAGAATATTGCATAGACTTATGGGTGAGGGGAGAACCTACAAAACCCCTACACCTCTTTGTCCAACACAAAACTTCATGAAATGAATGGGTGTTGTGGACCAAGTAAGACCGCTGCACATAGAGATCATACAAGCAGGGAAGGAGTACTTCCAGGAAATCAAAGAAGAATATTTATTTGTAGCCAAATATAGATGGGAAGCATTCAACAACAATATCAGGAACAGAGAGCCATATGGATACAAGAATTTCAAATCTCCCTCCACTCGCTTACACAAATACAACAACATGGTCTTGAGCATGGGCCCCGAGTGGATAAGGTTTTGATATAGAATTCCAATTATCCCATATCCCCGAGATGGGTACCATAGTGATTATAACTTGTCATATCATCGAGTGAACCGGGCTTTTTTAGTGCTCAAAAAGAAAAATAGTTTCATGCTGTATAAGGAGGAAGTATATCCTACTTATTCCCTAACTCAACTACACCTTAACCATCTGATTGCATGAGGACATGCAATAAGGTAAGCGGGGGACTATGTTGGGTTGAGGAAAAGGTATGTTTTATCTTGGTAAATAGCCTAATTAAGCATTTGTATTCACATGTTTTCTTCATTTCATGGATAGAAATAGAGGAAACAACAATAAAAGATGGGTAAAATTGATTAGTAAGAAACTAGATAAAGTGGGGGATGGAAAACTAACTTTTACTATATTTATATGCAGGGACACGGATTGGACAATTGTTGTCCAATTGACATAACAACACCAGCAAGTAAATGAAAAAATAAAGCGTCCCAAATATGGAAGAAAGACGAAGACCAAGAGCACCATTGCTATTTTAGGATGAAATCAGATCCACTGTTGTGAGATCCTCAAGATCTCGTGATCCTGACGATTCCCTTCTATTTATTTACTTTTACAAATTTTATATAAATTGATAAGGAAAACTGAAAAATTAGTTTAGGAATTCACATATTGTAACTATTCTTTTTGGAAAAAATACTTCCATCTTGGTGATGATGTAACTCTTTTATTGGTTTTGATGAAGAAGATTGCATTTAACTCATAATCATATTCCAAATATCTAATAGCGGGGACTTTTGTAGACTTTTGGCCTACTCAATAGAATATCAACTACTTCAATGTTGTTATAATCATTTATGTTTACTCTTAACTATTTATTATTGTTAATTGTAAAGATAGTATCATTCTCATTACTGTGATGGTTGGTGATTCTTCTTTGCATTTGTTGTTCAGTGAAGATTCTAGAGTTAGTTGTGGGATTATATATGTGTCATGATATTTATGGAATAGGTTATGTTAATTCTAGCATTAGATTGCTATTGATTCTAAGGTAACACTATCATAGATTTCAAATGTAGAGTGATTTCTTTCCCTGAGATGTTTATATGGTTATTTGTTCTTCAATTTTCATAGATTTCTTTCATGTTAAATGAGTTTGTTTCAATACCAGTTAGATTGTCAAGTGTGATTCTTTCTATTTTCATTTTTCTTCAGTTGCTTGCAAAATAGATTAAGTAGCTTTGAAAGTGTGTTATGAATTCCTTTAGGAATTTTTGGATTGAATTTAGAGAAATAGACATTAGCAATTGCAATGATTCCAACATAAGTTGACCTTTGAATTCACTGCATATATAGTGCTGACACTCATGAAATATAAATACTTGCCCTAGGTTGATGATTAATGTAGGTATTAATATTTCTTGTAATCAGACATCTTAGTGCACCAATAGCAACACTTCCACCTTTATATTTGTGAGTGGTAGACATCCTTGTCACCATGATTTTTCTTTCCACGTTTTTGGCCACCTGAATGCTTTATCCAGTGAATCAAGTGCCCAAATGAAAACCTCATGTTGGATGTTATCCTCTAAACTCCCTACGAAAAAATCAATCCTATGCTCCTCTCGAATATCATTTACCCTTATATCCAATTTTTGGAAGTCCTCAATGTGATCCACCATTCATCCCTTTTGTTTGAGATTTATCAATTTGATAAAGAAGGTGTTGCTCTTTGTATCCTCATAATGTGCTATCATTTCCTCCATAAAAATTGACAAAGAGATAATTTGTTTACAAGATAAAATCCATTGATACCATACAAATTGATTGCATTCGAAATATATAGTTGTAATGTGTATCTTTTGTGTGTTTTTTGCATTATGGAGATGAAAATATTGCTTCATCTATAGTATCCATGTTACGGGATCCTTGTCATCAAACTTCCTCATATCGAAATTTTCAATATGATGGGTCTTCAATCTAATGTTAGAGTCTATGAAATCATGATTAACATTTCTTTTTTTCTCATCATGAGTTTCCTCTACTACCTTTCCACCATTAGGAAGCTTTTCTCATAACAAAATTTTCAAGTATTTTTTCAACTCTTCCATGTTGTCTTTCAGTTTTTCTTCTATAACATCGATCTTAGCCTCTGTTAATTTTTGTGAGAGTGAACTTTTTTGCACTAGGTCTCTCAATTTTGATATATAAGGTTGTGTTTCTTCCTCTCCTACATGTGTCATAGTAAAGATTTAGGGTTGCTTACTAGGTGTTTGCAATTTATTTCTTCAGGGATTCAATTAATGATAACTGTGCTTCACTATGCCTTTTGAATCATTTCAAACTATTTTTTCAAACAAAACTTATGCAAATTTTAAAAACTGCGGATGTTTTGTTTTTTTCTTGTAGGAGCTCGATATTGAATTTGTTGTAAATATGAAATTTTGGATCTCCAAGGTATGAAATTATGTACCCTGGTATCCGTTTTCAGAATATTTTGAACTTCACTAGTCTGATCGACATTGGATTATTCAAGAAAGAGTTTATGCCCGACCTCCCACAATGACTTGATTATTGTTTGGTTCAATGGAGAAAACTTGTACGAAGTTCCATGTGTCATTGTTTTAACATTTGGCCCTAAAAACGATGCTCGACAAACTAAAATTCATCATATTTTTGTCATTTTTACGAAACTTTAATCTGATGGTCACATAGAAAATTATGACGATTTTTGCAAGGTCACCTATTTGGGGAAAAATTATGGATCATGCACAATCCCTAACTTCATTGGATCATATCTCTAAAAATATAGTGAACCAAGATCTGAAATATTTACATGAAGTTCATGAGGCTTCTAGATCCTTGTGATAAAAATTTCATCTTGTGAACCTTTGTAGAAAAAATGTTATAGCAAAAATTCCACGATGAGTTGTTTGCAACCACAAAACCCTAGAATCAATAACTTGATACCAAATCTTATGCAACCAACTCACAAAATAGAAGAATTAATAGATCAATGACTTCAAAATTAGCCTCTTCAAGGGGGAAACCACCTTTACATTAAACAAATGAACAATCCTTAGATGATACAAATGACAATACCTCCTTTATATATATACGAATCTAAGGGGTCATAATATAATTAGAGCCTACATAACATTAATATTGTAAGGGAACAAAAATAACAATGGTGGGCTTCTATGGGCCACAAAAATAACAATATACGGACTACATGGGCACAAAAATACAATAAGGGGGTTTCACTAATGACAATAAGGGGCTAGAATAGTGATATATTGACCTAGCAAAACATGAGTGGTTGGGTTTCTTTGAGTTGCTAAAGGGGTATTATAATGATCTTTCCCACGAATTTGCAATGGCATTGCACTCTCAAGATGAATTCAGTGAAAAATTGTTGTTAGAGGTTTGGCCATCTCTCTTTGTCCTAAAACCATCAACACGGTTACCACCTTGCCTCTAGGAAATGGGTGGAGCAAATAAGAGAAACAAGTAAGTGTCACAGCTAGGAAAAACAGTTTCCTTTGAAAACATAAGCCTATAGAAGACAAGAATGGACTGAGAAGAGAAATTTTTCCTTATCCTTTGGATGAGGTAGGCTATCATATCCTTAAATGTACATCTTATGGAGGGAGATCAAGTGTGGTTTATGCCTACCACTTCACGTTGCTATAAGAACTGTGATTCAAATTAGAATTAAACCTTTCTCAAATATGTAGTGTCCCTCATTTCCTTCTAAAATCAATCATGGAGATGAGTCAAAAGGTAATGGAAGGAAAACACCAGCATTTAGATCATCATGGCCTCATCATTTTGATAGTGGTGGATGATCTTAACCATTTGAGAATCCCAATAATATGGAACAAATTTGTGGACATGGATAGGGAGACCTTCATAGAAAAATAAGCCCTTAGACCAGGAGAGACTCCAGCCTCTAGTATCGGAGGAAGACAAGGAAAAAAAAGAGGAAGAAGAAGGAGAAAAGATACATGAAGAGGAGACAACAAGAAAATAAGAAGAAGAAAGAAAAAGAGAGGAAAGAGATCCATTGGAGACAGAGGGAGCAGAAGAATAGATTAAAGGAGAAGAGGGGGGAAGAAATGAGAATAAATGATAAGGACTGAGGAGACTTCTCCACTCCAGGGAGGAAAAGACCGTAAATAGAAGTCGTTGCAACCTTAACTACATTAAACACTCCTGTCAATCCCAAGAGGAAGAAATCAATACCACATCAAATGTAGTTTAGAATTAGGAAGAGCATTGGAATTAGAAAATGGAAGCCACAAAATCCTACAAAAGTTTTATAATTTGATGAGTCACCAAGAAGAAAGGAAGAAATAGAACGTAATGAAGGAAAAATTGAGGAGCTCACTCTTCCTAAAAGCAAAAACAAGTCCCCTATAGCACCTTTGAGGAGTTATACCACTAGGTCTATCACCTTCCAGAAGCCAATGCCACAATATTCCTTTGAGAAAGAAGAAAAAGAGAAGCTACACAAGGATCAAGGTTTTCTATAGGAGAAATAGGGTTCCCTACAGGAGGGCCGTCTACTACAAGCAAGACAAGGGAAATTACATGACCACAATAAAGAATTACAAGAAGAGGCCACCACCTCAGTGACTGTTGGAAAAGACCTATAAGAGTTTGAAGAACCTAGCCTACAACCTAGCTTGAGCTCCTAATACAAATTAATTTAAGAAGGAAGCATTATCCTTGATAATTTTCAATCCCACTCCTTTGTGAGATGGATTTAGAGAGACGTAGAACTCACTGGCGCATGCAAATTTATAAAGCTAAGAATGTAGAGGGGTTCAAGAAAAGGTCACTGAAATGGGAAAAGAATTAAATGATTTGAGAATGGGAGAGTCTATGATGAAGGAGAAACTACAGGAAGAAAACATGAGGTTGAGAGACAGATCGCAGGAGAAAGAAACACAAATTTCCACCATAGGAAGTCTCTCCATGGAATCAGTGTGATGCAGAGAACCATTAAAGTCTTATGCCATATTTCTCAAATATACATGGTTGTAGTTCAAAATCAAAACTTTGGCACAATATGGATCTCAGCCTTTTTAGCACTACAAGAATTTCATTGATTTTTTCAACCAAACTATCATGGAATACATCGTAAACTTGACTCAATTTTACATGTACAACCTCACTTTGATAAATATGAATTTTTTGGATAACGATTCAATATTGGGAGATATGAAACTGATTCCTTTATCATCCTAGATGGCTCATGATGAGAGAAGATATGCGGAGGTGAAAAGGGTAATGAAAAAGGAGGAAAATGAACCATTTCATATCAAGGTAGAGCTAGTGAGACCAAAGGCTATCATTACCAATGATAGTCTCATCTCCAGTGATGATGCTTTAAAACCTAGATACATTGCTACCCAAGGGCAATCCATTCTACACTTTGAAGACACATTCAGGATGTTCGTAACATAAAGTCTACAAGATTTCCAGAGGAGATGGCATGCCCTACCCCACAGTCTACAAATCATAAAATATCACTCTCCTGAAAGGTTAATGGATTCCTTAGAGAGAACACCATTGTACAAGAGGATCATGCAAAGGATGAAAATTGGGTGGATAGATCTCAATTTCATTCCACCCTTACTGCTAGGCTTACAAGATTGAAGAGATGAAGTAGGAGATACGAAGGAATGGATAGAGATAGAGAGGAATACAATGCTTTACCACTAATAGGTCACACCATCTGAGGAGCCTTCGGATGTTAGGCAGGCCACCAAGGCCATGAAGGAGATGCACATGGATGACTGAGTTTGTCATATTATGAGAAACACCTTTAGCAGTGGGGTAATGATGAGTCCCATCAATATGTACATTTTGAAGATCAATATGAAATTCTCTAGCCTTAAAACTATCATTCTCTTACATTAATTCACATCTTTTTATATTATACTTAGTAAGAGGAGTGAAAGGTGTCTCTCATAATATGTGGCCTAATGTGGGTTAATTGAAGGAAAATAAATCATTTTTCAGGATATTACTATGCAAGGGCTTGATGGAGACTACTAGAAGAGAATTTACGGGGTTTTTACATCTCCTTAACTCCGTAAAATCGGCTTGGGATCACCATATCCCTGTTGGAAATAATACTGACAGGGGGGATGAATCAGTATTAGCAAATCACCAACTTTTTCGTTTCCATAATCAGATTCATATACGCTACTTTAGTTAAGGGAACTTGCGTGTACATGGAACTGTGATTAATGTAACTAGCGTATATCCAGTAAACTTATGATTCAGTTAATTCATCATATGTTGATCTTTAATCAGTGCATCGGAACTTCATTAACTATATAAACAATAACCAGGTGCAGTAAAAATAGAACAGATCATCACCCATAAGAGACACACATGAACACCATGATATAAGGTGGAAACCCAATGCGGGACAAAAGCACCTGTTGTCGTCATCCTTTAATATAAGAAAAACCTATTTACAATCTTGTATTGGCACAGAATCATACTAGTACGCAGGCACCCACCTGCAGAAGGCTATAACCTTCTCTCGTTCTCCAGCTACTACTAGACGGCAGCTACAACCCCTAGCTCTTGTACTACCTGATATGTTTACTAGTATGTAGGCGCCGATCTACTGAAGGCTCCAACCTTCACTCGTTTTCTGGTTGCTACTGGAAGGGAGCTCCAACCCCTTGGCTCTTGTACTGGATGATATGTTTACCAGTATGTAGGTGTTGGCCTAGAGAAGGCTACGACCTTCTCTCTTCCTCCAGGGACCACATTTCATAAATTTTCAGAATGGATACTCCTCGAATACAACACCATAATCTGAAGGCCACGTTTCATCCAATTTTCATACTGGACCCATCATCAACATTGAAGCACAAAATCAACCACCACTACAATACAACCATCAACTACACCTACATCATCAATATCTTATTCACTAAAACCTTGTCAACAAAACACAGTCGCCAAAACACAGAGTAGAACACAGAACTTTGCAACAACAACCAGATCCAATAGCAACTTCAAATATCATAATTCATACTATATATGCTACTCTAATGGGCCAAACCAATGTGTTTACACGCTTTTACCAAAGCGAACCCGTGTACAGATCTACAAATATTTACTCATAACTTTGGAACTATTCCAGACATCAGTCATACCCGGATCATAACATTTATACAATAAAACATGAGTCAATGATTCAAATCTAGTATATCCATGATCAAACCACATAATGATAATACATTCCAAACCTTATGATCCCAATCCATCATTCATCATCATCCACTTTAGTGCATCCTTGGTTCAGATCAAGCAGAGAACCACAAACCCATAGCCTACATACTAGATCTCACCCTTCATCAGATATTCAATGCTTGCACCACTTGCACTTTGGCCTAATGATCTTCTTCTCCTTATATATATATTTAGGCCTCTCTCAATACCATGGTCCAAAACCATGTCGGACCGATACCTTGGACCCAATTCCTAGGGTCAATACCTCGAACAAAATACCATTGACCAATACCAAAATACAATGGACCAAATACAACAAACCAAAACTTAGTTTTCCAACATGTAAGTGCCTTTCCTTCTATGAAAGTGCATGTGTATGTTATACACACCTTTGTATATAGTGAACCTGTGTGTATACTCGACTTGGTCAATGGTGAACTTGCATATACCTTTCTTTCTTCATTCATTATTTTCTATTGATGTGTTGCACTATGATCTGTCATTTGAGTGAGTTTCCATCAATGACAACACTTGTATCATACTTGTATCATAATGTCAACAATCTCCCCCTTTGGACTTGATGGCAATAACAACACCAAGTCACTCTCCCCCTTTGACATCAAGGGCAAAGGGTGGACCAAGATATTCTCTCCCTTGATATACATTCTATTGTCCATACTCCCCCTAAGTCCATGCTGAAATCTCTAATTGAGCTCTCCCTTTGTACATGTTGAGATGTATCAATCCCTCCATGCTCCCACTAAGCACATGTTGAATTCTCTGATCGACCTCCCCCTTTGTACATGCCAATATGTAACACTTCATCCATGCTCCCCCTGAGCACATGCAGAGTCTGAAAAAATATTTTTCTAAAGAATAACATGACTCTATAACTCAACTATGTGAGTATGACCTTCCTATCACCAAAGCCTCATATGTACATCAATCTCCCAACCAAGTGGGGATACACTATTTTGACTCATCCACCCAACCAAGTGGTGATATACCAAATGTTTATCCATGACTGAAATAGACATTATTACATCATCCTTCCCATGCAATGTGTGGTTACAAATTACGTTGTTTCAGGACCTTTACATGACTTTTATAACCATGACCAGCAATCTAAACAAGACCATGATAGTCATCAGCAACTATCATACACCATATCTGATCTGCACCATAAACATATGTAACCAACATCGAGACCCGTAACCTGTAATACCATTCTCCTGGCCAACCAACAATAAGTAGCAAAATGTATCATTTAGCCACATAAGCATCATCACCAAATATTTCTAACCATAATGCCAACAATGCATTATTCGAAGCATATGCTCCCCCCTGAACCTATTCCATCTATTCACTGTTAGATATAATCATGCATATATTAGCAAGAAGTATCAAGGCATCATCATCATCAAGTTAGGATCAAAAGCACTTCTAAACAAAATATTATGAGTATCAACAAATTTCCACAGATCGTCAGCAGATTGTAACCATTATCAAATAGAGCAAATAATTGACTAAATCATATCAGACCCATTTTACTGAGTCTGTCCCACTACTTTTCCTCAAACCAACATATAAGTGACTGTGCAACTTCGAAAACGTGTATACACGTGACTTGTCTTTATGAATCTTGCGAATGATATTTAGAACACTGAGGTTCCACACCTTCAGTTTCCTCTAAGTTTGTCATGTCTGTATACTCTGTTATGCCACATCTTTCTGACTGTAATTCCTTTTTCTTCCATATCTTCGACTGTGATGATGTTTTTTCCTTTTGGTATTGTGCCCAAAATCTTCTCCTAGATTCCTTTTCTATATGTCCAAGCTTGTTACATGCATAACATCTCATATGCTTCATATTCCTTCTATAGCAGTTAATGGCTTAGTGACCAAACATATTGCAAGCAAAACAATATCCCTTAAAGTATCTGGAAGCTGATGAGCTTTCTGTGTGACGGCCTTGAACCATTATACTTTTGCATCTTGCTGCAACATGTCCAAGATTATGACATACATAACACTCAATATTTTTCATCTGAGAAAATAACCGACTATCACTTCCATAGTTTGGAGTAAAACAATTTATTTGAAGGATTTCCTTCCTTGATTATTGATGGGATTGGCCTTTCATCTCCTTGTTGAGCATTTCATATTTTGCATTAGAGTTTCTTGCCTCACCTTGTGAGCTAGATTCACCTCCAACAAATCATAAAAACCAAAACCAGCTTTGATAGCAGGAGACCTTTGACTACTAAGAATATCATCCAAAATCTTAGTATTTTCTTGAAATCGTAATAGCTTATCCTTTTCTTCTAATTTAACTTTCAAGATATCTACCTCGACCTAATCTTGTTCTTCCTTTTCTAGATATTGCTTCTTCAAGATTTCTTCAAACTTTCTTCCTTCTTCCACTTGTTGCCTTAGTTTGAGAATCTCATTTTCTTGTTCTTTATTCTGCTCCTGCAACATTTGACGTACTTTGAAGGCACACTCTAGCAAAGATTTTACACTGTTAACTTCTTCTTTAAGGGCACTCTCCCTTTTTTTAAATAGATCTTATTGATCTATGATTTTATCTCATGCTTCATTTGATTTTTCATCTTCAATTTGAGGTGATTCAAAATTTGAATACTTACTTCCACTTAATGGCAGGTTGTTACTATTCCTTTGAGATGTCTTCTTCTTCTTACACACTTTCTTTCCCATTGTTCTATGGATCTCCTTTAAGCGATCAAGATTCTACCAAAGGACCTGCTCTGATACCAATTTTTGGAAATAATACTAAGGGGGGGGGGGGGGTGAATCAGTATTATAAAATCACTAACTTATTCATTTCCATAACCAAATTCATATACGCTACTTTAGTTAAGGGAACTCACATGTACACACAACTGTGATTAATGCAACTAGCATATATCCAGTAAACTTATGATTCAGTTAATTCGTCATATGTTGATCTTTAATCAATGCATCTAAACTTAATTAACCATATAAACAGTAACCAGGTGCAGTAAAAATAGAACAGATCATCACCCATAAGAAACATGCATGAACACCATGATATAAGGTGGAAACCCAATGCGGGACAAAAACCACCTCCTACCATCTTCTTTTAATATAATAAAAACCTCTTTACAATCTTGTACTGGTTCAGACTCATACCAATATCTAGGCACCCACCTGTAGAAGGCTACAACCTTTTCTTGTTCTCTAGCTACTACTGGAAGGGAGCTACAACCTCGTAGCTCTTGTACTAGCTGATATGTTTACTAGTACGTAGGCACCAGCCTATCGAAGGCTCCAACCTTCACTCATTTTCCAGCTGCTACTGGAAGGGAGATCCAACCCCTTGGCTCTTGTACTCGCCAATATGCTTACCAGTATGTAGGCGCTAGCCTATAGAAGGCTACGACCTTCTCTCTTCCTCTAGGGACCACATTTAATAAATTTTTAGACTGGATACTCCTAGAACGCAACACCATAATCTGAAGGCCACATTTCATCCAATTTTCATACTAGGCCCATCAACAACATTGAAGCACAAAATCAATCACCACTACAATACAACCATCAACTACACCTGCATCATCAATCCCTTAATCACCCAACACTGAACCACTGAAACCCTGTCAACAAAACACAGTCGCCAGAACATAGAGCAGAACACAGAACTCTGCAGCAACAACCAGATCCAACTGCAACTTCAAATATCATACTTCATACTGTATATGCTAGATTGATGAGCCGAACCAGTGTGTATATGCACTTTTACCAAAGCGAACCCGCTTACAGATCACCAAATATTTACTCATAACTTTTCAGCTATTCCAGACATCTGTCATATGTGGGTCATAACATTTATACAATAAAACATGCGTCAATAATTCAGATCTAGTCTATCCATGATCAAACCACATAATGATAATACATTCCAAGACTTATGATCCCTATCCATCATTCATCATCATCCACATTGGTGCATCCTTGGTTCAAATCAAGCAAAGCATCACAAACCCATAACCTGCATACTCGATCTCACCCTTCATCAGATATTCAATGCTTGCACCACTTGCACTTTGGCCTAATGATCTTCTTCTCCTTATATAGGTTTAGGCCTCTCTTAATACCATGGTCCAAAACCATGTAGGATTGATAGCTTGGACCCAATACGTAGGGTCAATACCTCGGACCACATACCATGGAACAATACCAAAATACCATAGACCAAAACTTAGTTTTCCAACATGTACATGCCTTTCCTTCTGTGAAAGTGCGTGTGTACGTTATACATGCCTTTGTATATAGTGAACCTGCATGTATACTCGACTTGCTCAATGGTGAAGTTGTGTATACCTTTCTTTCTTCATTCATTCTTTTCTATTGACATGTTGCACTATGATCTATCATTTGAGTGAGTTGCCACCAAGGACAACACCTGTATCATACTTGTATCATAATGCCAACAATCCTCTCTTACCAGGTAAATTTCAATGTAAGCCGAGTGACTCATAGTCTAGGTAAAGATCAAGAGCGAAAAGATCCACCATTTTCAAGATCAAGGAGGGAACCACTCCTACTTTAAAGGGAGTTTCCTCTTCTGACCTTTTGTATAAATAAGCTAGCAAAAGAGCTTACAAGGATTCAAAGTTTTTGTTCATCTTGGTGTAGCTATTGAGATTCAAGCTTGAAATTGTTATCTTAAACTTTCATCTGATGTATTAGATCTGAACTTTTTGGTAATAGCAAGTTGGATTTTAAGCTACATCTAAATTAGTTTTAGATGGTTGAGACCCTTGGTTTGGGACGAACCCAGAGACTTTGGTCCCGTTTCTTGTACTTATGTTTCTTCTTGATTTCAATTATTTGATAGTTTCTTGCTTTTGAGTAGAGATTAATATATAAAATCCTGTCGCTGGAGCATTTGCATCACCTCTCTTGTGGGAGAATGAGTGAAAAGATTCACAACCACAGTCCAAAAAGATTGTGTTTATGATTTCTTGGAAATAGATTAGTGTTACTTGTCATATTTTTCATTTTATTTTTGTAGTTTAGATGTAATTTTAGTAATTAGATCATTGGTATTGCATAAATTAGATGTTATTTAAATTAAAATCATTTTCCCCTCATAATTAATTTCATTTTCTTAATGGTAAGTGGATGCATGCACGTGATTGATTTTAGGGTTGGTTGATCTCCATGGAAGGTTACCTTTTGTTGAAAAGTGTAACTAGGTTCATTATTCATAATGACATGTAGTTGTAACATTTGTAAAATGATGTAAACAAGAAAAATATAATTATTTTGTAATGATTGCTTCATAGGTTTCATGACCAGATATTTCAATTTTAGTGGCTCCCATTGAGAGCCTTTAAGATTGGTCATTAAAGTCAAAAGAGTCAATTTCATGTATGAAGAGTCCTTCTTGGGGATATGACAATTGTATATGAATCTATGAAAATGTCTAGAATCCCTCCAATGACAAGTGTTAATCCTCCTCTTCATGTCAGCCTTAAGATGACGTATAAACTCATGTCGACTTCACATTTTGAAGACACACCTATTCACATACTCATGTTGTCTTATATTGATAGAAAAACAACAATATATAAGTGTGAAGGAACTTCACATTTCCAGAGTTAGAAATACACATATACCTCATAGATTTTTAGATGGATAGAACTAATATATGCCCATATCTCTAGAACAATCAACAAGTAGTTTGGATCACTGAATTTGGGTGGATAGTTACAGTAAAGAAATTCATATGTCATTATGGTCAAGGGAATCTAGATCCCTCTAAATTTGGGTAACCAAGCACAGTGACAAGGAAACTGTAGTAATGTGAAGTATAGTTTAGTGCCATTGTTATCAAGGAGCTACACTTCAGTAACATATTACAGTGATTAAGTGGAAATACAGTTTAAGGTCTCAGTGCTACCTAAAAGGAAGGATATCAATAGTATCTCAAGGGAAAGAGGTTGATGCCGTCACAGAAGTAAGATAAAAACAAGGAATTCTCATAGAAATGACACCTTGATATGAAGATAGTGAGAATATCTCAGTGGTGACAAATGCCTTGATGCTAAGAAGGTTGAAGAGAAAGAGGAGTCAAGAAGAAGAGAAGAGAGTCAAGAAAAATGATGTCATGGTCTTGGAGTGGCTAATATGTCAAGGGTATTGGTCTTGGTATTCGTCATTTAGAATCTCTATAAGAAGAATTTGTGTGGGTTTTCATCTCAAAGAGTGAGAATTTTTGTCCCTGGCGGATGACCTACATTTTGTGTCTCTTGTCTATTTATATTCATGAATTGTTAGTTGTTTGATGAAGAAGAACACTAATAACTTAAGAAAAAATAAGACCCTAATCTAATGAACTAAAGGGTACTCATGAGAAGTTACTAATTAAGAAAAATCACCTAATTCATGATGCCCTGGATTTCTCAACATGTTATCAGATCTAAGGTGTCAAAGTGAAGAAAAGGTCATGTAACCAAAGTGACACTGAAGGATTAAGTTTAAGGAAAAGACATCAAAAAAATTTGAAGGATATGAAAGAGAAATTTCAAAGATCTACATTGAATACTCAAACCCCAGATCAAATAAGAAGGTCTACTTTAGAAGAAGTCTTGGGATCATCAATCAAAATAATCAAGGACAAAGCCTTATTTCTACTCACAGGGGCTTCAATCAATGAACCTTTGAAAAAACACGTGCATTCATGGCATACTAAGAAATACCCTTAATATAACCACATATTTGAAAATACCTCTAAAAACCACTTTATTTAACCCCCTACCAATACTAACCCAATACATTTTCCCAATTTAACAAAGCACTACTCTCACTAGATATTTTAGATATCCATCTTTTCATTAACATTTTTTATACCCCTTTATATTTATATCCCCAACATAATGTCATGTTGCCTCTCTTATGACCCCATATGCATTCTACAATTCACCTTCATTCATTTGATATACATAGCATATGCATATTAGTATTTCCACAATGTGATTACTCAACCCACACTCAAGCACATCTCACTAATATTGGTGGCATTTAATGGTCTAATATTGTTATGTACATGATGTGACTATGGCCTATCCATCTCATAAACATGGAAAATTTTATGGAATCATTTAAAAAAATGTGTTTTCTATCAAGCTAAGCTAAAGGCTTCTTTTCTCACAAGGATGAATAAGTGGCTCTATTTGGTCAAGGATAGTTGGCTTGGTTCACTACCCATATTGCTAAGACTGAGGATTATTCAAGAAATAAAAGAACCCTATATGTAATGACCAACAACTAAATAAATCTATTGTGTTAATTTAATAAATGAAGTCAATTTTTTAATGTATGTTCATAGCACTTCACTCCATCCCTCTCCTCATTCACAATATAATTAATTGATGAACAACTACGTGGAATTAAAATTACGGCGTTACTTAAACAAATGTTCACCCAAAACACATGGTTGCTGCTTGATATGATGAAACAAACTCATGATCTAATGTTCTAGGAAATAAACCAACATTTATTTAATTGAAGAGACCACTTGGCAACTTGGGTGATTTCTAATTTGGGCAATGTCTAGCCCGAGGGAAAATTTCTTAGCTACATATAATTGGATATTCCATTCTAGTTTCTTCTTGGATATTGTGCACATTCCTCATGTTTTCCTCATTACGAGGATAATATCTATTCAAATGATACCCTTTATAGCCCTAATATTTGACTCCAAGCCTTTCCCATTTTCCCCAAAGATTATTCCATCTTGAATCCATTCTAGATTGGTTGACTTTGACAATTTGTTAGGATTATTTTTAATGAATAGAATTTTATTTTTCTTCCTTGTTTGATCTTGTTGGTTCTTTTATAAGTATACGTCACATACAAGTATTTTTGATTCTAGATTGTCTTATGAAGAGCTTTAGGCCCATGGCATCCAATCTTGTCTCTATAGAATGCAAGCGACCCACTGAAGAACCTATGTAATGATCAAAAAGGTATTTCAAGCTACTCTTTGATTCTTCAAATGTGAGACATGTTAATTGAATAATATGGTGAGTGGTGATGTTTCGAACTCTAATAATACCACTTAAGTGCATAGAGGCTTCCTTGAGACTGGCTATTTGAATATGATTTGGGTTCCTCCTCTTGCCACAAAGGTGACCCATTATTCATTTTCCTCTAAATCTGATTTAAGCTTTATATTCTAGTTGTGTTCAAATGGTTTTGTTTCTCCTCTTAGCATTCTTGTGTTATCAATGTTATAGCTCAGAACTCAAACTTCAAGCTCCTCATCATTTATAACAATTATAATGATTCAATACTTTATTTGTAATCATTAGATTCTATCTCCTCATTTCCTAAACTGATACTCAAACCTTTAACTTATTCTCCATGACTTTAAGGATGACATCAGTCCTCCATGTTTCTTCTCTAATATTAATCTTGAATTCTAGCTTTTAATTGACCCTTGTGAAAATTTTACCAGCAAAGATTTCATACAATTAATTTGTTTCATTTCCAAAATTTAGTGAAACATTTTAGTAATATGATCATCCAATAATTTTCCACATAATAAGAAATTTCAAACTTTTTCTTTTTGTAATTTCTTAAAAGATAGATTTCGGTGAAAGTAATTATCTTAAATATGGATCCCACAAGGCTTTGGATTGACGGTGAATGGGTGCATTGTTAATGCACTCCTTGCAATAGGTCACTAGTTAAAATCCCCCGAGGGTGATTACCTACCAAAAAAAAAAACTATCTTAAATGTGGAGAAGCTAGAAATTTCACTCCCACAAAGTTCTCCAGCATATTGAAAAAAATCCAATGTTTGAGGAAAAAAATAACAATAAGAAAAAGGCCTAATTCAATGAAAAAATCTATCAGAAAAAAATCCAATTGTATAGTACTATGACGAAAATTGAAAAAGACAAAAATCCAATAGTTGAGGACATTTTCTTTTCATCAGGTTACTCCATTTATTATGTTAGTCTTTCCATGGTTATTTACTCTAAAAGGAGGCAAACAAGTGTTGATAAATCTGGATTCTCTTCTCTGTAAAATACTAATTCATTTTGTCATTTATATCATAGGAAATATAAATAATATTACAACAATTCTCGAAGCTTGAGAAACAGTTGAAGGTTAAGCTTAAAGGGAATAAAGACAAGAAACCGTGTACAATATAAACCATATAGAAACCACTTCCATCGTAATACCCTTCATCTTCTCCTTCCACTTGCAAATTCTCTCCCAAAATCCTATTCTAGTGCATGAAAAGCCTCTGAGGGGTCCTGAGCTTGGCTAGGGGCTCAAACCAACCTCCCTATATTTTCTTCAACTTCCGTCCACCTCTCCATATCCTCAAAACAACCTTTTCACCTTCAAAAACCACTCAAATTACCTCCTATAGGATTACATGCCTTCCTATAGCATTACAAACCTCTTGTAGAAATCACAGGTAGCAACACTTTTCTTCATTAGTTTTGATCCCCAATGCAACTTTGACTTAGTATAGATGCATAATGACCCCCATATATGAATTTATGCTTAGGGAAATCTCCTAGGCCACTCCAAGACTTCCTTTTCTTCAGTGAAAAAATATAGCAGAGTTAGTTTCTTTATCATCCAAGTAGGTTACTAATTTATAAGCAAGTGTGAACTAGGTTACAAGCATGATAGACGCTATATGATTAGTGCGCTCCCCAGCAAGTGTGTTGGTTAGTCATGACTAGTAGTAAACTTGTTATGTGCATTCCACTCATCAACATGATGATTATGGTAATTTCATTTAGGACATTGATGTTATATGTATCATGTTAATCAGGATTGGTCTATACATATTGTTATGCTCATGGATATTTAGGTATGACTTGATATATTTGTGATATTTTTTCATACTAATTTGGACTTACTGGTGCAAATGTGATAGCCTCCTATGATATACATTGAGATATGAGTTTGATTATGTCAAAAATTTGTTTTATCTAATATTGTATGATTACAAGTTTTTTGAATGTCTCATTAATTGCGCGACATGAATATGTGTCTATAAGATTGCATGAGGAAATTATCTTGTTTTAAGACAGTTGTACTAACCCAATATGTTATGAGACAACAGATATGCACTTGACTGCAAATCAATGATATTTGTAGTCTTATGATTTATGACTGTTAGTTGATTATGACATGGGTTTTAGTCTTGGTAAAGGTTGATTTAAATTAATAAACACAATGTATTGATATTTGGAACATTTGACTAATATGTATGATCAGTTGCAGGGAAACATGCTTGGTATTAGTTTGGCAAGGTAGCAATTAATTTGTTGTTATAAATAACAATTGGGTGATGTGATAGCACACCTAATAAGTCTTAATTGAACAAAGTTAGAAGTTAAAAGAAAGGAATTGGGTGAAAATTCCTTTGACTATGTTTCGAAACCTCAATTATAATGAATGAGCTCTTTGCATGAACATATGAAGTCTTCTTAAGCTTGATTTCGTCTAACATTATGTGGATATGTGCTATATTTATGAACATGTATTTGATAGGTTTAATAGTTGGTTTCTATTGATGGATGGATTCGTCAAGGAATTGGAGTCCCTTGAGAGATGATATATGCACATGTTTAGTTATAGGGAAACATGCTCGATACAAGAAGGTAAGGTAATTGGTATGTTGTTATATTTATTTATGCATTGGAAATTATGTGTTTATGGTAGCATGATGTAGGGGACTACATGGAAAAATAGACTTCCATGAAATCTTCAAGAAGGCTCAAGAGGACTTTTCCCTCAGATGCATTAAGAATCCAAGGGGACCGAGTCATGTTTCCTATTGTTAGTTTTGAGATTTTAGTGTTTTGTGATTTGTTTGCACTTGATTTGTGGTTTTGATTGCATCTAGTGCATGGTCATGCCACTTTGTTTTTGGTTCCTATTGTTATTGGTTATCATCGTTTCTTCTTGTTTGTTTCTTGTTCTTTCCTTTTGTGTTTGGAGGACATTGGAAATTGGTTTGGGAAAGAGGAATGTTAATGGAGCTTATGGAGAGATATGTGGTACCCAACAGGTAATATAATACCTAGATGAAGTGTGATGCATGAGTAAAGGGAAGTTGAAGGTAACGATATGACAACCAGTTGGATTGGTCAGTTCCATTGCGATAAATGGATAGTAACATATTGGTGATGAGGAAGGTAACCAAGAAAGGTAAAGTGAATGGATTTGAGTTGTTAGATTCCTTGGCTATGTTGGGAACTATATTTCTTAATGTTGTGCACGTCGCGGATGTATAAAGGAAGTTTTCTTAACGTTGACCTTATGATATCTAGTAATTGTGTTGCAATTATGATTATGATGATCTCTCTCTCTCTCTAGATACGTATGTTGTTGTCAGATAGGGTCATCAGGGATCATGATTGTTTTATGCTAATGTTCATATGTATATATGTATGTACATATCTCATTGTCTGACAAGATCGTGAGGTATCATGCTCATGGAGGAATGATTTCTTATTCAGGTGAATGGCATGATGAGGTTAATGGTTTATGGGGAATCAAGTGGTAAGAGTAGCCCTGGCATATCTATGAGGCCAATATCAGGTGTAAATGAATTGATATTATGTGATTATTCTATGTCTATGTTTATGTTAGGGACATGTAAATGATATGATAATCAGCCTATTAGTGACCTCAGTTAAAGATTTATTAAATGAAGGTATCACAGACTCATATGCTGGTGTGTGTATATGTTATTTAAGCAACAGATCAATCAGATTGCCAACACACAGACAATTGAATGGAAAGACAACAGAGAAATACAATAAGCAAATACAAGAACACAAGAATTTAATAATGAGTTCACCCTATTCTCTAGGGCTACATCTCCAGTCCAGCTTCAATGAAAGCCTTACTTTATTATGTTCCAAGCATAGAATTACAATACAGGGACTTAGTGTGAGTTCTCCCAAAGTAGGTTTTGCTTGGCAGGGTGGTTCTTGGATTCCCCAAGCCACTGGAGTACACAAACTCTACTTCTTCCTACCAACTCTGTGACCCTCCAGTCTACAGTGGAAAGAGCTGAATGTGGTGTTCAATATGGACAGATTCCTCTATGGGATGGCTTGAATCTCTCAAACTCTTTGGTGCTCGATGCTGCCGCTAGTCAGCTCGGCCCTTTGTCTCTTTCTACTTTCACTTAACTGCCTCTTCTCTGGTTTCTGTCTCTCAATGTTCAGTCCACCTCTTGGGGTTCACTCTGACTAAGTCTGACTAACTGTATTCTGTGTCTGTTCATGGCTTTTAGCCATATGTGCCAATGCCTGTTCAGTTTTTCTTCCACCTCTGTTGATTCACCTTCTGCAGTTGTGCTTAGAGTTCCCTATTTGGCGTCATCATGAACGCTTAGGGAGTGGCCACATGTCCTCCTCTAAACGTCACCAGCCTGCTTCGTCGCTTCATTTCTTCAGTTACGTCGTGGATGCGTTCTTCCTCCACCGTCGCAGTCAAACGGATTCCAAATCCTTCTAAAACGCGGTGTATTCCTTCATCAATTTTGCTTCCCCAATCGGGCACGATCTCAGTTGTCGGATCTGGGTCCCCTAGATCCAACGTCATATGCACATTTCACATTGTTGACTTGCTTGACCAATAGTGCACGATCAACGACATTTTTCTCTCACCTCCTCTTGCCACGCGTCGATCAATGTATGGAGTCACCCCGCTCTCATCCAAAACCTTTTACCATTTGTGGGCACTCTAATCAATAATGTTAGTTTTCTAGAGCACAAGTCTTATCTTTGTACGTTAGCGCTTTTCATTTTTCCGCCCATGGTTCTCCGGTTCCCCCACGTGAGTGAGTGCTCGGGCTTTTCCTTCACGGTCGTGTTTGCCCAATGATGTGCGATTAGTGCTAGGCACTAATCATGCATCAAAAACCACCTCCCTTTCCCGATTCGGGGCTCCCATGGGCTACTTTGACCTCTTGCGTAGTCTCCATGGGCCTCGGTAAGTGCAGTTTGACCGAGGTCCTCGTCATTCCATGTTGGCTGCCATCACCACTGATTCAAGGTGTTTTTGATCGTTGTTTTGGATTCTTCAGATATTTGTTCTGACTTGATACAGTCATGGTTCTTTTTTACAGTTCTTTTATGGATCCAATTCGAATCATGGCCTTCCCACTGAAAAGCTTTTGGACCACCAAAAGTTGGTTTTCTATCAAGCATCGATTAGGTGAGGAAACTGATGTCTCACTTGCCCAATCTCAATCCACTTTGCACTGCTCAGCTTCGAACCTTTGAGTCCAATTCTGAGGTACTCGACATTTCCTCTACACATTGTCCTCACCTTATTATCCAAGACTGTGTCTTCCTGCAACTCATTCAGATATTCAGGTAGCAGGTCATCAATAGAAGGCAATTGACTCTGCTTTTTTGGATCCTCAATCATTGAGGGTTCGAATAATCTCAAGAAATTTGCATTTACGACTGAGTAGATATGCATGTAAGCTGGTAGATCAAGGCGAAAAGCATTTTCACCAATCTTCTCAAGTATCCTAAAAGGTGCATACCTGATAGGCTTTAGCCTTTTACCTTCACCTTGCATCCTATCCTTGCTGATATATAGCCAGACCTGGTCTCCAACTTGAAAACTATGCCCCATCCAATGCTTGTCATGCCTTGCCTTATATCTGGCTTGGGTCCTTTCCAGCAGTTCCTGTACTGCCTGGTGGATCTCCTAGATCTGTTCAATGAACCTAGTTGCCTTTTCCACATCACTATGTCCATTAACCATGGTATCTTTACCAAAGACAAAATCTACAGGAGACCTCAGTATGAAACCAAAACAGGTCTCAAAAGGAGATCTCTGTGTAGAAGAGTGTTTGGCTCTGTTGTAAGCAAGCTGCACATAACACAAATGTTCATCCCAAAGCTTACGATGTTTGCTAAAATATCCCTCTTATAGCTCGAAATCTCACTCTTATGGTTTGTGATGTTGTACTCATGGCCTAGGGCAACCCATCCTTCCAGACCTGGTCCTAAAATTTAAAAAACAGTGTTTTATCCCTTATACGTGACATTGCCCTGAGTTAAACACGTGTATACGCGGGTCTGTGTATACCGAACCCGCGTATATGTATTGAAACACTTAAAAAAATATAAAATTCCTTAAAAAAGGGGTTTTGATCCCAGTACCCAGTCCAAAGTAGCTGTTGGTCTTTTTAGCCGTTGGAGGCTCTGCTCTGTCTATTTAACTTGCTAAGCTGGATCTGTTTCTTCAACTTGTCCTGACGATGAACCACACTGGTTGGTTCGAAACGCGTCGACAAATGTCTCTCTTTATGTGATTTACGCCAAAGCTCTTCGTATTAATAAAATTCCTTATTTTCGGGCAGAGATCACGGGTTCTACCTGCTGATCACCTGTTAGTGCCCGTGGCCCAACTGTTCCCAACCAACTCCCAACTAAAAAACTACTTTGGGAGAGGTATAAAAAGACCTCAAAGGGAGGGCCTAAAGGAGGAGAGAAGAGAGAGAATGGTTATTATGTTGATATTTTTCCCCTGACCAGGTCTGAAGTCCCTTGTGCCTTCTGCACTTCCCCCATTTGTACAGGAAACTCTTGTTTCCTTGTGTGTTGATGTTCATCCATTACTTGTGACATCATGGAGAGAGTCATGGAAGGAGTTTGTTAGAGGCTTGAGGCTGGAACAGATCCGGAAGGAAGCTTTGCTTGGAGCCTGCTGAAGGTGACTCAGGTGAAAATATTCCTTTTTATGTACTTTATTTGTCTATACTAAAAGAAACACATGTCTTGGTTCCCGAAATGAATCCTCTTTATGTTAATGATATTCATGTTTAGAATTCATATGTAAATGGTTGTTTGGATTTCATAACTAACTACCTTTATTTATAACATGAAGATGGTTTCTTTATAAGGTTTTGTCCATATAGTGTTGTGTTCTTTGGAATTGGTTGTTTTGCAGGACAAAAGAAAAGAAGGGAACACTAAGAAGGGTTTGGACCCTAAGGGCCTTCTCGAACGTAGGACCTAAGGTACGTACCCTTTACAATATAATTTGCTTATAATAACATAATGGCCGTGTGAATGTGTGCTTCTTTGAATATACAACTTCCAGTCTGCTAGGGTTTCAACCCAAAAAGCCCTAGGGGAACATTTCCCTCCAACAGAATTGGCGACTCCGCTGGGGACAACACTCTTGTTGTTCCTAGTTTGGGTGTTTTTCAAGCCAATCAAGGCTCAGCTTCCTGTTTGTTTACTGTTTCTATCTCGTCTGTTTTTGAACTTTAAGTTTTGCCAGTTTCTTCAGTTTGTTTTTTATTTTTCTTGAAACCTTTTATCTACGTTGTTTTTCTTAGTTATAGAGGCATATGTACGCATGTTTCTTTAAGTAAGCCCGCATATACACAGGTTTCCTTAGTTACGGTAGCGTATACACGCATTCTGTACATAAGTACAGTCGCGTATATCTTGCAATTTTCAAGATTTGTAAATATTTTTGTCTCTGAAGGCCTGTCTGGTAGTTTGATTCAGTCTGAAACAGTCATTTTCCAGTATTAGTTATTTTTTTTACAGCGAGCATCTTGTTCTAAATTCTCTCTTATTATAAGAAGTATTGGTCTTGTTTTTTGTTGATGGCAAGCATCATCGTTTTTTGCTAAAGCACACAAGATTTCTTGCTGGGAATCTTGGCTGCTCTCATTCATTAGGGTAGGAAGATTGATCTCAATCTTTGTGTTAACCCTGCTTTTGGTGACTTTTTGTTTGCTTGACAAAAATGCTTTTTGTGACAATCCACTTCTTTGTTTCATGAAAGTTGTTGATTGACACTTTCTTGGAATTTGTCTTTTTGATCTTTTTGGTTTTCATTGCCAAAGCTTTCATTGCTGCTTTTGATTGTTAAGAGCACTTTTAAAAACATTTATTTTTGTTGAGTTTTCATCCATTGTGTCGTGTCAACTTGCAAAAGTGTTTGATTGCCTATTCTTCAATCACAAGTTTCAGTGTTGTTCAGAGCATTTTTGAAAAAACTCTTTGGTTGTTACTTTTGAAGAAAATCTTTTTGAAAAATTAGTTTTGCTTTCTTAAACTTGGTTTTCATTCAGTTTCCTTTTAGTGAGTGAAAGTGCTTTATGTTTGTCTTAGAACTTGTTTTTAGTGTTTAGACGAAATGAATAGTAGCATCTCATATTCCATCTAGACATTTTAAGCGGCAAGATAAAGATTGATAAGCAAGCAAATTTCATTTTTTGTTTTTAGAGTAGTTTTGAATCTTGCATCGGCATATATTTGTTGCATTAGGATAGATTTGCATACCCTTTTAGGCATACATAGAGTTGTTAACTTTTATGAGTGTGAAGCATGAATTAATGAAAAGAAAAGAAAAATTTGTTTTATTAGAAGTTCCTTTGAACCCTATAGAAATTGCTTTTCATCGAAAAATGAAAAAGTGCATGTGCATGTAGTTAAGTTTTTATTAATTTCTTTTGCGTCAAAAAACACCACTAGTTTCACTTCCGTTACATTGTGACTTAAATAACAGCCTACTTTGAAATTAGGCGCTAACTAAAATTCACTAAAACTTTTTGTTTAAGTCAATTACACCAACAAGTTTAGGATTTTAGGGCCTTGGATTAAGCGAGTGGAGAGTTAACTCTCCAAGGCCATATAAATGTCAAACATAGGAGTCTGAATAATGAGAGAAAATCCAATAGCGTTAGGAAGACCAGGAAAGCTCCAGATCTGGGGGTTAAGCATGAGGGTCTGTGAAGACAGGGAAGAGAGATACCCCCCCTCATACTTGTTCGAACTTACCTCACGACTGTTCTGCTTGGATTCTACGACGAGTTGGTATCCATAGTTCCTACTCCTAGGGATCTACACAGGTGGCTGTGGAGGGGAATCTTGTGGCACCTGAGGTCGACGTTGCATCACTCTCGACAGTACTACTGGAGGGCACCCTTGCGAAGCTTGGGGGCTTGCACCGGCGTACGCTGTTGTTAGGAGGTCAGCGTAACTTACTCTGGTACCTTTGGTGATAGGACTGGGCCCTCATCATCCCAGACTATCTTCGGAAGGCCCCTTATTTCACTTTCTTGTATTTTGGTGTCCGATCCTAATCACCCGGAGTGGAAATACTTGGAAGTTGTTTGATTGGCTGTTATCTTTAGGGACTTTATAGTGTGTGCTCTATGCTCTTAGTTAGCCTAGTTTTCAATTTTTTGAGTCTTTGGTTAGATCATAACAAAAATTCAAAGTGGTTGACGGATCCCCCGACGGTCTCGAAGACTTCGTTGTCTTTCACCACCAAGTTTAGAGCCTTCTCCTAGAAGGGGTAGAGGTAATACTACTGGTGGGTACTGTCCCATGCCGGTTGACGCATCGGGGATTGATCCTCCTCTCGGGGGCATTAGTGTTGAATCAAGGCCTGGCACTTCTGAACAAGAGAGGGACACTCCAGTCCTTTCTCGAGTTCTCTTTCAAGCGGAGAATAACATAGAGGTAGAAGAACTCTCAGAGTCGTTAGCGGCTCCGAATTCTCCACTACCATCTAGTCATCCAAACGTATTACAATACGTTGGGACTCCGACGCATAGCCCGTCATGTCCAGGTTACACTATGCACTTACCATCGATGACCACTACTGGAAGCATGGCTTCTACAAGTTCTACGACTATGCAAACTCCAACATCGCTGCAAGGGGGAGGAACGATTTCCATCTCCTTGTTATAGACATTTTTGTGCCTTACAACATTAAGCAAGAAATGTCCATAATATAAGGGATCCAAAGTCCTTAAACATGTTGTTCCTACCCCTAGAGGAACAAGGCTAACAAACCATAGCAATTCACAGAAGTTATCCACCTGAAACTGCTCAAAAACAAGTCAATTCAGGATCATGTCAATGGCTCCACTGGCTGTCTGCGCTGAATGTCAATGGTTCCACTGGCTACCTGCGCTGAATGTCAAAGCCAACACTGGCTACCTGCACTCAGCGAGAGTGGACATGTGGCAAGCTCATTTCTCAAGGTGTCAAAACCCAGGAAGCTTCCAAAATGACACTTGCCTCAGGGAATTCGACTGGTGATGAGTAAGAGGTTCCAAATCTCCAAGTGGAAGCAAGAACCTCCAAGTGGAATCAAGAACTGACAGAGGGAGAGGACACTAGTCAGATCTCAAGCTGACTCATCCTCTCTCCAAACATCTATATATGGATCTCTCCTCCATGAGATCTAGAGGCTGAAATTTTGTTATTGCAAAGAATTGTTAGGTGCTTAATGCTTTGAAGGGGGTGAAGATAGGAATTTCATTTGCTAGGAAGGAGATGCTGGATTGGAGCCCTTTGGGTTGTATCTCTTCCTGAACCTTGTTATTCATCAATAAAGCTATCTTGGTTTTCTCCTATATACTGATGTGTCTTTGATGTATGATTGCATTAGTGTATTTGGTTTATTTCTAATCCTAAACTAGTTATGAATGAGAATATTTGTCTTTGCGTAGAGTTGTTCTCTTGTGGTCTCGTATAAACCTGTTGAAGCTGGGCGAGCGAGAAGACAAGTAGTTGTTCTCTTGTGGTCTCGTATGAACCCGTTGAAGCTGGGCAAACAAGAAGACAAGTAGTTGTGAACTCCCGAAGAGAAGAGAGACCGGATCGAAGGACAAACGGAAGACACCGGTAAGTCCATTTATCTCTCTTCTTTCTCATTTCATAAAGGAAGAAAACTAGAATAGCTGTCTCTGTTTGTTGCTAAGGCACTGTCACACCTTAGGTGGATAGGATCATATTGCATAGGAATTTTTCCCCACAACAAATTGGCGACTCCGCTGGGGAGATTTGTTTAGTCATTTTATTTGTGTCTCTATCATTGTTTGTTTCATAGACTCAACAGCAACAATCGAACTGCATCTGCTATTCTCAGATGCAAAGTAGACAACTGCTGCTTTGATCCAATCAGACGATTTGTCTATGATCTGAACAATGGACTCACAAATGATTTGATGATCCTTTGTGATAGATCTTAGTACCCCCTCAAAGCATCCCCTTGATTGTACCTTGCTTGTGGTTTTGATTTGGCCTGAGACCGTTGATTAATCAGCAATCTGTGACCCCGAACCCAGTGAGAAACGAGAGTTTCTCCTTCAACGCGACCCCTGTGAAGGGATTCTGCATTTCAACGCAGGTCCCGTGAAGGCCACCTGCGCTGAATGTCAAAACCCCAGTGTTGAGGTTGCGTTGAACCAGTTTGGCCTTGTGCAGCTGGGGTTCTCTACTCTGTGTTGCCCTGTTTTGATCTCTGATTTTTGCAGCCTGTAACCAGCATAGGTACCAGTCTGATAACTCCTTTTCTCTGCTTAAATTCCACCTCCTTTTGTACAAAAAGACTGTGAGTGTTTTATGTGTTTGTGGCGTCATTTACAGTTTTCCTTTGCATGAGTGAAGTAATCATCCTGTAGCCCTTGATTCAGATCTGTCGATTGCGATCTTAGGAGAGAGTTCATTGGCTGTTTACAGTTGATTATACATTTGCTTTTGCTTATTGGTTTGAGTTTTTCTCTTTTAAGTGTCAAAACAAGTGTTCATTTCGAAAGTCATAAAGTGTTGTATTCTCTTCTACCCTTTCTGATTTCGAAAAAGTAAACTTGTTTGTATTTGTCATTTAAAAGCAAATTCAAAGTTGTACAAAAAGCTTTCTTTGTAGGCATCAATACTAAGGAAGCAGAAAACAAACACCTGCATTATGCATTTGCATTTTGATAGTTTGCATGCTTGATTTAGGAAAAGTGCATTAGAGTGTGCTGATTACTCTTTGAGAAAAGATGGTGTCTTTCTTTTCCCTTTGTAGCTAGGATTTTCAAAGTTGAAAAGATATAAAGCTTGCTTATCATCTTTAGACTGCATTTAGGAATTGTATCATACATCTCGTGGTGATCCAGAAAGGCAAACTTCTAAAAAGATCAACCTAAAATAAACTGAATGAACTTAACAACGCTTTGCAACATAACGCACAACATAGAGGTCTAGGCTAGAGACATGTCCCGGCGTCGTAAAGCCTGGTGACTGTCGATCTCGTTGAAGGTGGGTGATTCCTCCTGAGGGACAATAGCGCCAGTACGGATTGTGCTCCCACGTACCGTCGCGTATATATTGGGAGACCCCTATAGGAATAAAATCTTTATCCTTAGGAAGCCGTGTCGGCCGCCCTACTGATCGCGATGCACTGAACACAGCATTCAGGAAGATCGACCGCCCGTACCCTAAAAAGTATTCTGCGGTTTTGCGAAAAGTTTGGCACACCCTCTGCCTTGAACTCCAGAGCAGTTGCTTTTGGCCTTTTTCAGACTCTATAACGGAAAACGTCCATCCGAGCATTTTTCACTTCGGGCTCGTTAAAACATCGAAGGAGACTAGAGTCATCTTTTTCTTTTTCTCGACTCTTTAAAATTGAAAAAGCAGGTTGTGTCTAAGCGTCGTTAAAATTTATTTTAAACGGAATAATCATCACCATTCCCTCGTTGATCTTCGAAGTTAGTCTCTTTTCATCGTAAGTTCTTGTAGAATCGCTAGAAAATCTTTTGGATACACTAGATATGTCTGAACAACCGTCGACATCCAGGACTGTGTCATCCGACACAGCAGCGGCAGAGCCTCCTGCTACTACCCCAACGATGTTCGATGGTATACCATCTGTCCCAGAAAGTTATCAACAGCAAGCCGGAGTCCCATCAGGGACTGCTTCGACGACATGGTTAGTTCCTATTTCTTCATCTGGATTATCATCTGGTATTTCTTATGTTGAAACTCAACGAATTGATCCAATGTGTCTTCAAAGGCCAATCTTCCCTTTAAGTACTGGATTGCCACCATATGGAGGGCAGTATGCCTTTTCATTGTTCCCTCCCGGAGAACAACCATATGGGAGTTTACAACGAAGTTCAGGTCAAACTGGAATTACATCCAGCGGTTGGGTACCAATACTGCCTCAGCAACCAAGGGTTGTATATTCAATGCAACCAGTCCACCCTGTGTCGAATATCCCACTATACCTGCTATGGTTACTGCGTCGCAAGTACAAGCGCTACCTGTTGTATGTCAACCCCAACAGCCTCAGGTTGCAATACAACAGCCTCTTGTCTCAACGACTCAATCACAACCTTAGGTTAGTGCCTCCTTATCTGGAGCGACTCAGGATCAAACAAGTACTATGACTCCTCATCTTGGTCAATCATCCAGTATTGGTCAACAGCAAATGGTTCAACAACCAGAGCTGGCTCAAACTCAACAACCCCCATTCCAACAATCATATCAAGGACCTAAGCAACAAGTCTTTGTAAGTAATGGGCAATCGCATTTCCAAAGCAGTAATCAACAACCATATTGTAATGGTTATGCCCATCAACCTTGTCAAAGTTGCCAGCATCAAATACATTATGCTGGTATGCAAAGACCCACTGCTCAGGCGATTTCATCTTATCCTGGGTATGCTTCGCCTAACCTGAATCAACAGTTGCCCTTTGTAGCAACTCTAGAATTACCAGATCTAAACCGGTTGACGAATGATCCAATTGCTTATGCCCCTTGGTGGCCAGCGATTCCGCATAAACTTCCGTTAGATATTCCTAAATTTAATGGAAATCCAGGTGAAGATCCGTCGAATCATGTGATGACATTTCACCTGTGGTGTTCATCAAACACCCTAAACAATGATTCGATTAGGCTTCGCCTTTTTTAGAGGACGTTAACTGGTCCAGCGGCAAAATGGTATATTGAATTGCCTAGAGCTTCGTTCAACAACTTCAGTACCTTAGCCACGACTTTCTTAACCCATTTTCAATTACCGATAAGGTATGAAATGGGAACGGAACTCCTAACCAACTTCAAACAGACAACGGCCACTCACATATCTGATCATATACATGAGTGGTGACGTCGTCATAGGATGGTAAAAACGTACGTTCCCGATCAGCTATTAGCTGAATGGTTTATCAAATCCTTACTTCCTACAATCACGGAAGATGTGGCAAAGGGTGGAGTCGTAACGGAAGAGCAAGTCATCGCTCGTGCGCAATATCTGGATTTGGTCTATACTCAGTCTGGCACGCTCTACGACAAAATACCTGATGCCCCTAGACCAGAATTCTCAATTACTCCTCCTCCTAAATCAAACAATGACTCTCATGCCATCGATGGCGCGATTGGCACGACAGACACGAAATCGAAAAAGGCTACATCTAAAAGGGCCCGTAAGATTTCCAGTCAAAATGCAAATGAGGAACTTCTTGCCTCGGAAGTAAATGCCACGTCGACCGACAAGGGCAAACAACTGAAACAACCAGGGGGCAAGAAGAAAAAGAAAGCGAGAAAAAGGAAACCCCTTGCGGGGTGTCATATATGCGATGAGGATCATTGGACGAGAGATTGTCCACATATAGCTGAAGTTAAGAAACTCTTTAAGAGTTCAAAAACATCAGCAGTATTGACTGATCCGTTTCCAAGCCCGGGTACCAAACTGGTTGCTAATCAAAATGCTTCCCGATCCCAAGTGCTTATGTTGTCTATCTCAAAGCAGCAAAATGATGCTTTGGCAAGGAATAAAGATTACGGGAATCCACAAGTGTCGAATAACAGGGCTAATGAACAACCTAGTAGTTCGACAACAACTTTGACCAAAGTTGTGCCACCCACCATTCCTGAACAAATGATAAAGTTGCCAAAGGGAGTAGTGTACAAGTCGACAATTAATCCTCGTGCAAAAATAGCACAGAATTATAATATAATAGAGGACCTGGCCCAATCGCCGTCCACTATGTCGACGCTTGAGGTACCGCAAAATTGCCTTTCCCAAGAGCAAGCTTTACTATTAGCAATAGGAGAAATTGACCCAATGGACTCCAATGTTGTGGCCTTTGATCATAAAGGATACGACCCTCAGTTACCAGCTCAACTAGATTTCCTTATTCAAGTGAAAGCCCTCAACAAAACTGTTCATCGAACAATTATTGATGAGGGGGCATCTACGTGTATTATGTCGATAAGTTGCTGGAAGAATTTAGGCTCACCACCCTTGTCGAGATCGTCAATGACGTTAAAAGCATTTGATGGACGATCATACACTCCATACGAGATTTTAAGTAACTTGCAAGTTGAACTAGGGGGCAAAACAGTAGGAATTGATGTTGAAGTAATTGATGGAAACCTCGATTACAACATCCTACTAGGAAGGCCCTCGATATATGCCATGGCCGCAGTTGTGTCGACCTACTTCAGGAAGATTGCATTTCCCTTTCAAGGAGGAATTACAGTCGTCGACCAACAAACTTTACTCCCCGACAGTTCACAAGTTACGGGAAGCATTCCAATGATCCATGGAAGCAATCATTCACTTCAAAATATTGGAGTAGGTCTCCTAAAAGACCCTGCCTTAATGGGTACTTTTGCCCTACCGCCTGCAAGTAATCTAGCGGAAGTGGCCACAGTGGAAACCTAGAAATTGAAATCTTCTATATCTAATGGATTTGGAAGATTCCTAAACATTTTGTCAGTGTGGATCATCGCCCTAATAGAAATACTGTAAATACAATGGGCTCCGGGGACAGTTCTAATCTCGTGTCAACCTCGTTAAAAAATGAAACAAGGAGTCATGAGGATAGTTCTTTTATTGTGTCAACCTCATTAAAAAATGAAAACAATTCCCTTTCCAAATCTCAAAGGTAAACCTTCATTCCAACCACCAAGTTGAATGCAATGAAGCTTGGGGGGCATGCACCTCGATTTGCATTATTATGCTGGGGGCATGCAAACTTATATCGAGCAGTTTTAGCACACAGTTCATGCCCGTTAAAAAATAAACGCAAGATCTGAGTAGTTTTAGCGCATAGTTCATGCTCGTTAAAAAATAAACATAAGATTGAGCAGTGTTTTTCCGCGTTTAAGCTCGTTAAAAAATGAACTATCTTCCGGTAAATAACCACCATGAATGTAACATTATCAGCCATTAAAACCTTGGTCGTGTTTGCACCGTCACCTCCACTTTTCCATTGGTCGATTGTTCACCTCCATATGATTGTTTACCCATTTTGAGGAACAGCTGCGAAGAGTGATTTCACTAGCCATCCTTGTGACACTACCGTGATTGGAAAATTCCAACCTGTACCTGGAATCAACTGCTAACCCTGTTTATCACTCATTCCTCAAAAGACGAGTCTTCTTTAAGCTCTTTTCAACTGACTCATAAAATATGAAAAGATTGCCGAGTCCTTGGCCTTCCATCTCGTTAAAGGGACAGGAAGAGCTATCCCTCCTCTAGATTTTAATCTTTTTGGACCTGAGGGATTATTGCACAAAAAGATCGAGCGCTTGTTTTGTTTGGCTCGTTAAAACTATCGAGAACTCATCCCTTCTGTATTGTTTTATACTTTTTCGGACTTAAGGGATTAGATGACGAAAAAGGACTTTAGGAGTTAACTTTATGTACCTTTTCAGACTCTCTAAAAATGAAAAGGACAGAGTTATCCTTGTCGTTAGACTCGTTAAAATCATTAAATAGCGACAAACTTGTCTTTAGACGAGAACGAGTTTCACTATTGCTAGGCTCGTTAAAACATAGCAATGGGCTTGCCCGAAGGGCAGGTTATAGAACAAGCATATGTTATCCTCCTAAAGCTTGACAAAAATAAAGAGGTACTGGTCAGTAATGACCGGGGAAAAATTGGGAGAAACTAAAGAAAACTTTGATGGTAGCAAGTCGCTCTTGAACATGACACTTTTCCTCTGTACCACAATCGGGTTGGGTTGTTTCATTCACCGGTCACATCCATGGTCTCACCATACCATCCATATTTGGGGTAATGCTACCGATCCATCGCATCAGTGTCGCCACATGTTCAAGAGAAGTCATTCAGAAAAGTCAACCGTGTCCCATCCACTGCCATACATTATCCTTCATCCTTTCATGACCACCACCGTGAATCATATGTCACAGATCGTTTTCACCTCCATTAAAATCATTAGCTCCATTCCGTGTCACTGATGTGGGATTCATTAAGGCCCTCCTTTGACGGATCGCTTCTTGTCGACATCAGCTCATTATCCGAGAAGTTGATCTAGGAACAACCCCTTCAGTACTTTGAAGCTTGCATGCCTCAATGGCAAGTTTCTCACTTCCGGCGACAGGTATACGTCAATGACCTTCGACCGAAAGATTTTGCGTGGTGTTCAACGCCAAGTCCTTTATTCACACCACGTGAATTGTACTGCAGTACCTTGAAGGTCATTATCATTATCGGTGATTACTCTCGCGCTTGTTAACGGTTTACCTCATTGACCGGTAATCAAGCGATGTCTTTCCATGTTCGACTTCAGAACAATTCTCACATGGATCGACTTGTACTTAGAGTGAAGATCGAATGAGTTTGAAGACCCCGGATCTAGTTTCATCCATCCGGGCTGCGATATATATTCAGGAAAAATAAAGACATTGACATGTACATCATTGCAGTAGATAATCATCCTACTCAAAAGGATGATAATTTCATCAAAATTATCAGTCTACCATCAGACGATTGTCTGTTCTATGTACATAAAAATGAATTTATAAAGCTGAGCATGGGAATGCCCGCCTCAGCTAGATCATGAAAGCAGTATGAAAAATAATGTATTGTATTGTATCTTATTACAGGTCTCCTCCCAGCATTGGATGAACTTCGGATCCCCCTGATAAAGCATTTCACCCGATAAACAGCCTCATACTTTAGGGGCAACTGTTATAGACATTTTTGTGCCTTACAGCATTGAGCATGAAATGTCCATAATCTAAGGGATCCAAAGTCCCTAAACATGTTGTTCCTACCCCTAGAGGAACAAGGCTAACAAACCACAGCAATTCACAGAAGTTCTCCACCTGAAACTGCTCAAAAACAAGTCAATTCAGGATCATGTCAATGGCTCCACTGGCTGTCTGCGCTGAATGTCAATGGCTCCACTGCCTACCTGCGCTGAATGTCAAAGCCAACACTGGCTACCTGCGCTGAGCGAGAGTGGACATGTGGCAAGCTCATTTCTCAAGGTGTCAAAACCCAGGAAGCTTCCAAAATGACACTTGCCTCAGGGAATTTGACTGGTGATGAGTAAGAGGTTCCAAATCTCCAAGTGGAAGCAAGAACCTCCAAGTGGAATCAAGAACTGACAGAGGGAGAGGACACTAGTCAGATCTCAAGCTGACTCATCCTCTCTCCAAACATCTATATATGGATCTCTCCTCCATGAGATCTAGAGGCTGGAATTTTGTTATTGCAAAGAATTGTTGTTGGTTTGAGATTGGAATAATTGGGTGCTTAATGCTTTGAAGGGGGTGAAGATAGGAATTCCATTTGTTGGGAAGGAGATGCTGGATTGGAGCCCTCTGGGTTGTATCTCTTCCTGAACCTTGTTATTCACCAATAAAGCTATCTTGGTTTTCTCCTATATACTGATGTGTCTTTGATGTATGATTGCATTAGTGTATATGGTTTATTTCTAATCCTAAACTAGTTATGAATGAGAATATCTGTCTTTGTGTAGAGTTGTTCTCTTGTGGTCTCGTATGAACCTGTTGAAGCTGGGCGAGCGAGAAGACAAGTAGCTATTCTCTTGTGGTCTCGTATGAACCCGTTGAAGCTGGGCAAACAAGAAGACAAGTAGCTGTGAACTCCCGAAGAGAAGAGAGACCGGATCGAAGGACAAACGGAAGACACCGGTAAGTCCATTTATCTCTCTTCTTTCTCATTTCATAAAGGAAGAAAACTAGAATAGTTGTCTCTGTTTGTTGCTAAGGCACTGTCACACCTTAGGTGGATAGGATCGTCCTGCATAGGCATTTTTCCCCACAACACTCCTCTGCTTCCTTGTTTGGATCTCTTACTAGCACATCTTTAGTTGGGTCTACCTCCATTCTGTCCACTAGTGGAAATGCTGAAACCAATGCTTTTGTACTGGATTCTTTCCTTTTGGCACCCACTCACAGGGTATTCCATTTGTTCCGTTTAGTTCCGCTACGTCCATGATGGGTGGATCGACTTCATTCCAGGGTTTTCCTTTCAGAAGTGGTCATATACCACATTCCAACCTGATGATAGGATCCATGCCTTTTTCTTATGTAGGACAAAGCAGTAATCCTTTCCAAGGTTAGACTAACCCTGGGGTTAGTGACGCGGGAACTGGGAATCCATTTATCGGCCAACATGGGAATAGGTCATACTCCACGGTTAGTTTGTTTCAAAGTATTCCTCCCCTAGCTTCGGCTTGGAATCCTTATCAGGGGTTATCAACTCCTTACAATCCTTTAGGAGGAAACTTTGCTGGTTATGAAGGTTTTGTGGCCGGAGTTGGTCAAAATCTGAATTTTGCTGGATCACCAGGCTTGTCTTTTGGTTCAGCCGGTTCTATGGGTTACTTCACGCAGCCTGGTGCCTCCCAAAATCCAGGACAAGCTTTTCAGAACTTCGGGAGTTCTGCCCAGTCTGGGTGGAATCCCCAAGGTCCTCCTAGGCTACCGTTTCTTGCAACGCTGAACTTGCCAGATCTCACTAAGTTAACAAATGACCCAATCAAGTATAATCTGGCCTGACCTCTGGGCCCAACCAAACTCCCTTCGGACATTCCGAAATCCGAAGGGAAGAGGGGTGAAGACCCAGGCGACCATGTAACCACATTCCATTTGTGGTGCTCATCTAACTCCCTTATCAATGACTTGATTAGGTTGAGACTCTTTCAGTGCACCTTCACTAGTAATGCGGCCAAATGGTATATAGAGTTGCCAGGGGGCAGCTTTATGTCTTTCGCTGACTTAGACAATATTTTCTTAAATCATTTCCAGTTGCCTGTCCGTTATGATGCCGGAACTGAAATTCTAGCCACTTTTCGTCAGGATAAGGCAACTCACATTTCTGACCATATTCAGGAATGGAGATGGAGAAAGAGGCTCATTCAAGCCAAAATCCCTCCGGAGTACCGTCGAGAGTGGTTTTTGAAATCTTTACAACCCGAGATCTCCAAGGATGTCTCCATGTCTGGAGTCTATTCTGAGGAGCAAGCCATTTTTAGGGCCCAGCAATTAGAATTGATCTACTCTCAGTCTGGGATCCTACAAAAACACTTGCGATATGCTCCTGGGTCTAAGGTTGACGTAGCTAAGTTGAAGCTAGGTCTGCACGCCGATGGTATCGTTGGGTCAGTAGGCACAACTACAGTGAACTTGTTGAACCAATTGCAGCAGTTGTCCTTACAAACTGCTTCTAACAACCAAGTCGCATCGTCTAATCCCCCGGCTTCCAAAACTTCTTCGATCAATGTCATCCAATCCGATAACCCCAAAGGAAGTCAAAATTCCAATGGGAGAAAGAAAGGACGAGGTAAGAAAAAGAACCAGGATGGGAAGCCTGATGCAAATAAGTCCGGCAACAACACTAGTGGTGGTAGAAATGAGTCTAGTAAGAAAGTTAAGTTTCCATGCAAGTTGTGTAGTGGAGACCATTTAACTCATCTCTACCCTAAGATTGAAGACGCTCAACGCTTGTTAGGACAGCAAGGGACTTCTAGTTCTCAGGCTATGTTAACTAACCCTTTTCACCAAGGGTAGCAACTTCTTGCTGGTGCAAGTTCAAATCCTAGTACCTTCGCAGGGGGCAACCAGGAAGGGGAAAAATCATCGAATGTTTTCATGATGGGTTTTAACGTCCATGTGACTGCTCGGTCATGTGATTATGGTGAAGCTAAAACTTCCAAGGACAAGACTGTTCCCGGAAATATTGACCTTGACATTGAGCAACCCCCTTTTGAGATTATACCACGGATACCGAAAGGTTCCGCTAAATGCGCGACTATTAATCCTAATGCCGGGGCTGCCCAGAATTACTCCATTGTGGAGGATCTATCTCAGAGTCCATGCTCCATGTCTGCTTTAGAGGTTCTCCAGTCGTGTCCAGCTCAGCGAAGTGCTTTACTTTCTGCGATTGGAGCAGTCGATCTAGCTAATTCTTTAGTGCTCACTTTTGACATGTTAAATGTCAAAAAGCGACTCCCTCATCATATGGCTTTCCAAATAAAGTCTACATACCAGAAAATCAACATTTTTTGTACCATTATTGATGAAGGAGCTTCCACATGCGTCATGTCGACGTCATGCTGGAAGGCTATTGGATCACCTTCAGTTGTTCCTTCACCCACCGTCTTGACTGCATTTGATGGTCATTCTCATAAGCTGCATGGGATTATCTCGGCCTTTCCTATTTGTGTTGGGGGGAAGGTCGTTAATATTGAAGTAGAAGTCATAGATTCTAACCTAGACTATAATCTCCTATTAGGAAGGAACTCGGTATACGAAATGGACGTCATTGTTTCGACTCTGTTTCGTGTCATTTTCTTTCCTCGTGAGGGGAAAATCTTTAAGGTTGATCAAATGGATTATTTTCCAGTCGATCCTCAAGAAAGCTCTGACTCTACTATTCCTTTAGTGGATAACCCTCGCCCACCTACTGAGAATTTAGGAGTGGGAATGTATTCCTCATTGATGCGTACCTTTGATCTTCCCTATCCTTTTGCTAAAATCAATGTCATTTCATCATCTAAGGAGTCCCCTCGAGAAGAGTTCTTTCGAACTCGTTATTTTTCATACCCTTGGACCTTTCCTTCACCTATGACCACATTAGTTGAAGGACAAGTAAATGGAATGGCATTCCCTATATCTGCAGCTGAGCTTAGATATCAGTCTATCGTAGAATCTGCACACAACCACTCTGCTCCTTTTTCTGAAGAGGAGTTAGATGGTGATGTGGCTCCGGCTTGGAGCCTTGATTCTACCTATACCATGGACTACTTAGATACAGTTTTACCTTCTGAAGAAGCAATCCTCGAAGCAATGATGGGTATAGATCGACCTTGGGAAGACTTAAACCATCGTTCGTACTTTCTTCCTCCACTGCAGGAAGTAGAATCTAGATTCTCCGAGCTCTTTACTAGTGATGTTTGTATGATGTCAAATCCTTTAGCTCCAGCACACATTCGTGCCGAAGGTAATATGTCAGTAATTTTGAAAAATATAACTATAAACATCTCTAGGGACCCTAACGTCATCGAGAATCTCTTCATTGGAATTGAGTGTTCCCGTGAAGAAATTCAAATTTACACTGACCTATTTAAGGAATTTCGAGATGTATTTGCTTGGTCTTGTGAGGAAATGCCTGGCATTGATCCTTCTATAACTCAACATGAGATCAAGACGTATGAGAACGCCAAACCAGTTCATCAAAGGCTTCGACCGATTAACCCTAGGAAAGCAGTAGCTATCAAAGCTGAAGTCGAGAAGCTGCTAAAGGCAGGTTTCATATACCCTGTTCCTCTTACTGATTGGGTTTCTAATCCAGTCCCCGTGGATAAAAAGCAAGGAACAATCTGAGTATGCATTGATTTTAGGGATTTAAACAAGCCCTGTCTGAAAGATAATTACCCCACGCCATTCATTGATCAGATTATTGACGAGTGTGGGGGTAATGAGTAACTGGATCACTGTCCTATTAACTACTTCTGTCTGCCCATCAGTTTGTAGGTGAAAAGTTGTGATTTTTTTAGTTGGGTGTTCATCAGCTCCCATAGACTCGATCAAAACTTCCCCACAAATAGTGTGTCTCGATAAGATACAATAGAAGTGGGTAATCCAAAATGAACCCATACATGTTCAAAGAATAATTTTGTAGTTTGTTTAGCTGTAATCTGTTTATTACAAGGTACCGAAATACACATTTTGCTGAACCTGTCCACAACCACGTATAGATAATCATGACCTTTCCTATATTTAGGCAGTCCTCCAAAAAAATCCATGGAAACACTTTCCCAAGGGTGAGAAGGAACTGGTAATGGAGTGTACAAGCCTAGTTTTTTATTGTTGGGCTTGCTTTCGGCACACATAGTACATCCTTTACATATCTAGAAATTGTCTCATTCATTTTCGACCAATAGCAGAACCTTTGTAGCTGTGCAACTATTTTACTTACCCCAAAGTGACCTAATATCAGAGAAGTGTGTGCCTCTCTAATTATCCTTTCTCTCTCTATTTGTGGAATGCAGAGTTTCCCACAATGATATAAGAGTCAGTTCTTCACATGATAATCCAATTCTTCTACATTTTTTCCATGACTCAAAGTCGCATATTCATCTTTGAAGTCTATATCTTGAGCATATTGTTCTATGTAGCTTTCATGTAGCACAAAATTATGCTTAAGTATAGTAGATGCATTTATAATGGGTCTAGATAACATGTCTACAACTTTCTTATGTATGCCCTTTCTATATTTGATGACTAAGTGAAACTGTTGTAGAAAACCCATCCATCTGTAATGTCTTGATTGCTACAACTTAATTTGGGAGTGTAGATATTGAAGTGGTTGATCATCAGTATGTATTACTGTCTCTTTGCCCATTAAGTAATGTCTCCACTTTTTCACACTCTGAACTAATGCATACAATCCTTTGTCATATGTGGGATAGTTAACTACTGCAGGATTAAAAGTCTCAAAATGATAACATATGGGTTTACCGTGTTGTGTCAACACTGCTCCCATGGCATAGTCATTGGCATCAGTTTGGATTTCAAATGGTCTTTGTAGATCAGGCAGTGCTAGTACAAGTGTTGTATTAATCTTTTCTTTCAAGGTGTCAAAGGCTTTCTGATGTTTGACTCCCTATTGAAACACCTTACTGAATCTGGTCAAAGCATGTAAGGGAGCTGCAATTGAGGAAAAGTTTGAGATGAACTTCCTCCAATATTGTGATGCTCCTAAGAAGCTTCTCACTTCTGTAGCAGACTTGGGTTTAGGCCAGTTTACAATGACTACCACATTCAAGGGATCTATTTTCAATTCACCACCCCCTACTATATGACCCAAATAATTTAGAGATGTTTTTCCAAATTCACATTTTGAGAGTTTAACATAAATGTTTTCTCTTTTCAAAACATCTAATGTCTGCTTAACATGATTTAAGTGTTATTCCCACATTTTACTAAAAATCAGAATGTCATCCAGATACACAATAACAAAATCATTAAGAAAAGTTCTAAGTACATCATTCATTAATCTCATGAAGGTAGTAGGGGCATTGGTCAAGCCAAAGGCATAACCAGCCACTCATACAATCCCTGCTTTGTTTTGAAAGTAGTGTTCCATGCATCTTATTAGGTCCCTATAATACTAGTGATTACCCCATTACTATTGTAGTTATACCCCTTATTAGTATTGTTTTTCCCCTATTGTCCCCATATTGTTATTATTGTGCCCCATAGAATCCCTCTATTTTTATTTTTGTGCCTTTATATTATTATTGTTAGGTCGGCGGGGTTATATTGTGACTCCTTAGACTCCTATACATAGAAAGGAGGTTTTTTCATTTGAATCATCAAAGGATCATTCATTTGTGTAATGTAAAGGAGGTTACCCCCTCGAAGAGGCTAAATTCTAAGGCATTGATCTATATTTTCTATCTTTGTGAGCTGGTTTCATAACATTTGATATCCGAGCTTTGGATTCTAGGGTTTTGCTGCTCCAAATAGGTCATCGTGGCATTTTCACTATAACCTTTTTTCTGCGATGTTTCAGAAGTGAAAAAAACCCATTTTAGATGAAATCGCACTGAACCTTGGGTCTGAATTTCAAAACTTTTCACTGTATAATTGCAGATATATGATCTAAGGACGTTAGTCTTTTTGCAGACTCCTGAATTACATTCCAAACAGATGACCTGGGGAAAATCGTCATAACCTTCTCTCTAAGCATCATATTTGAAGTTTCGTAAGAAGGTGCAGAAAGAGGATGGATTGTGGTTTCTTGTATGTATTTTTCAGAGACAAAGGTGGAAACAGGGACACATGGCATGTCGTACAAGTTCGCTCTACTGAACTAGTGTATAATTAGGTCACTGTGGGATATTTGGCATAACTCTTCCTTGTAGAATCCAATTTGGATCAAACTGGTGGCATTGGAAAGAGGACATAGAGGGCTACTATAGGTTGCAATTTTAGAATTGGATGATCCGAAATTACAGAGATACATCAAAGGCAATATCGAGATCCTACAAAGTGAAAAAGGTGTGTAGATTTTTTTAAATTTTTGCTTAAGCTTGGTTTGAAAAATTATTTTGAAGGAATTCAAAGGGCATAGTAGAGCATTATTATTGGTAACTTATGCCCCAAGGAAAGAAAATGAAAACACCTAGTAAGCAACCTAAAAGCTCTAGCATGACTCATGAAGAAGAGGAAGAAATGCTACATGATATATCAAAATTACAAGACCAAGTGCAACAAATGCCAATCTCACAAAAGCTAACATAAGCTAAGATAAATGGCGTGGAATCTAACATAAAGGGCATGGAAGCTAAGATGGACAATTTGAAGATATATTTGAAGAGAGACATGGAAGATTTGAAGATAGATTTGAAGACAGATTTGACAAATTTTCTACAAGAAATATTTACAACTGGTGAAAGGGTAGTAAAGGAAACTCATGATGCGAACAAAAGAAATGTTAATCATGATTTCATAGACTATAATGTTGGATTGAAGACCCACCATATTCCAATAATCGATATGAGGAAGTTTAATGGATAGGATCCTGCAACATGGATATTACAGATGGAGCAATTTTTCGATCTCAATAATGTGCAAAACACACAAAAGGTACGTATTGCAACTTTATATTTGGAACCAAATCAGTTTGTATGGTATCAATGGTTTTTCTCTCATAAACAAATTATCACTTGCAAAATTTTTACGGAAGAATTGACAGCACATTATGAGGATACAAAAAGCAACACTTTTTTTAGCCAATTGATAAGTCTCAAACAAAAGGGTTCAATAATGGAGCACAATGAAGAGTTCCAAAAATTGAAATAAGGGTAAAAGATATTCCAGAGGAGCATAGGATTGATGTGTTCATAGGGACTTTAAAGGATAATATCCAACATGATGTTCACCTTTGGGAACCTGATCCATTAGAGAAGGCATTCAGGTTAGTAGGAAAAACGGAAAGCAAAATTATGGCAACCAGGAAGCATACCACTCACAACTATAAAGATGGAAGTGTTGTTGCCCCTAGTTTTCCACAACCTATGAGGTTGACACCACACAAATCGGAAGAAAAAAGAGCAAAAGGGCTTTGTTATAGTTGTGATAGCAAATACATAAAGTTCATAAGTGTGCTGAGAAGAAATTATTCTACATAGATTGTGAAGAGGAAGAAGAAAAGGAGCAAGAAAGGTCAAAAGAAGAGGATATACTCCAGGAACAAAGCCTAGATAAAGAAGAAATGAATCTAACCATCTCTTGTAATGCATTGGTGGGAATTACTGCTCCTCAAACCATCAAGATAGAAGGACAAATCAAGAAGAAAAAGGTAATAGTGTTGATTGATTCAGGAAGTACCCACAATTTTATTCATTGTAAGGTAGCATAAGAATTGAATTGCTTCCTATATCTAGCACCAGAGTGTCAAGTGATGGTTGCAAATGGAGGAACAATAAATTGCTCTGGAAAGTGCCATAATATCAAGCTATCCATGGGAGAATATGTATTGACTAGCCCAATGCTTTCCATTCCAATGGGAGGTGCTGATGTTGTACTAGGAGTCTAATGGCTACAATCCTTTGGTACAATAGCTTTTAATTTTCGAGAACTTTTCATGAAATTTTCTGTGGAAGGAAAGGAAGTTGAATTAAGGGGTATTTCAGGGAAACCGGGAAAGATAATCAGCTCTAGTGGTATGACAAGGCTTCTAAAAAAGGAACAAAGAGGTGTAGTTTCACAATTATGTTTGCTAGATGTTTCCAATTCGAAATAATCTATTTATCTAGATCTCCAAAAAGTCTTGGACAATCATTCCAAGGTATTTGAGACTGCCAAAGGTCTCCCACCTATTCGTGATCATGATCATGCTATTCATCTGATTCCATGAAGTGTTCCTCCAAACATCAAGCCATACAGATATCCTTATTCCCAAAAGAGTGAAATTGAATGTATGGTTGCAGAGATGCTAGAGGTTGGTATAATGCAACCTAGTCAAAGTTATTTCTTTGCTCCAGTAGTATTGGTGCACAAGAAGGATGGATCATTGCACATGTATTTGGATTATAGGGACCTCAACAAGATCACTATTAAAGATAAGTTTCACATTCCTGTCATTGATGAATTATTGGATGAATTGCATGGATCAATTTACTTCACCAAGTTGGATCTTCATTCAGGATATCATCAAATTAGAATGAAGACTGAAGACATTCTGAAAACAACATTTCGAACTCATGAGGGTCATTATGAATTTTTGGTCATGCCTTTTGGCCTCACCAATGCACCTTCAACATTTCAAGGTTTGACGAATTCCATTTTCAAACCCTTCCTTAGAAAATTTGTGTTAGTATTTCTTGATGATATACTAATCTACAACAACTCTTGGAAGGATCATGTTGAACATGTTGATAGGGTGCTACAACTATTGGAGGAGAAACGATTATATGCAAAAATATCTAAATGTTTCTTTGGGGTATAAGAGGTGGAATATCTGGGTCATATTGTATCTCGTGAAGGAGTTAAGGTAGACCCTAGAAAAATTAAAGCCATTAAGGAATGGAAAATCCCCACATCCATAAAGCATCTGCGAGGATTTCTTAGGTTGATATGATATTATCACAAGTTTGTTAAGAATTATGGGAGAATAGCAGCACCTCTAACAACATTATTGAAGAAATATGCATTTTCATGGACTCCAGAAGCAACAAAGGCCTTTGAACATCTTAAAGAGGCAATGTGCCAAGCACCGATCTTAGCTACACTAGACTTCACAAAAACCTTTATTGTGGAATGTGATGCCTCAGGAAATGGAATTGGTGCTGGTTTAATGGAAGATGAAAGACCCATTTCTTTTGAAAGTCGTCCAATCAAAGGAAAGCTTTTACACAAAGTTATTTATGAGAAGGAAATGTTCGCAATACTACATGCACTTAAGAAATGGTGACCCTACCTAATGGGAAGACACTTCAAGGTAAAAACGGATCATGACAGCCTTAAATACTTTTTAGAACAAAGATTATCCTCTAAAGAGCAACAAAAGTTGGTCACAAAGATGTTGGGTTATGACTTTAAATCATCTACAAAAAAGGGAAGCAAAATGTGGTGGCAGATGCACTCTCAAGAAAGGATGAGGATGGGGAAGCATTTTTGTGCACCATTTCTATTATCCAACCAGATTGGATAAACGAAGCAAGGGAGGAATGGAAGAATGATGAAGAAGTGTGGGCACTTATTCAAAAGTTTCAAGAAGATTCCAATACATTTGATACATTTAGCTGGCAAAATGATTTGTTATGGTACAAATATCACTTATACCTCTGTAAGAATTCCCAACTCAAACAAAAGATTCTTATGCAATTGCACACTTATCCCTTAGCAGGGCACTTAGGATTTTTAAAAACTTACCACATGGTTAAGAAGGAATTTTTTTGGGATGGCCTTAAATCAGATATTCAAAATTTTGTGGCAGAATGTTTGGTTTGCCAACAAAATAAGGTTGAAACAATTAAGACCCCAGGTATATTACAACCTTTATCCATTCCAAGCCACTGTTGGGAGGAGGTTTCAATGGATTTTATCATAGGTTTACCCAAGTCTAAGGGAAAGAGTGTCATCATGGTGGTAGTTGACAGACTTACCAAGTATGCACACTTTTGTGCATTATCACATCCATCTAAAGCCAATGCAGTTTCTACTTCATTTATGGAAACAATTCAAAAGGTACATGGAAACCAAATGATTATTATAAGTGATAAAGATCCAATTTTCACTGAAATTTTTGGACTGAATTATTTTCTTGTCTCGGTACTGAGTTAGCTCATAGCTCATCTTATCATCCTCAATTTGTTGGGCAAACTGAGATAGTAAACAAATGTTTGGAAGGATATCTTCGTTGCTTTGTATCTGATAAACATACACAATGGGTCAAATGGTTGCCTCCGACTGAATGGTGGTATAACACTTCCTTCTATATAGCAACAAAAATGACCCAATTTATGGAACTTTATGGATATCAGCCACCATCCATCACATCATATTTAAGAGAAAATTCTAAGGTTCAAGTAGTGGAACATCACATCGAGCATCAACAAGTCCTCCAACTCTTAAAGGACAACCTCGTGTTGGCGCAGAATAGAATGAAACAAAAAGCAGATCAACATCGCAGTGAAATAAGCTTTTATGTAGGTGATTGGGTATTCCTATGGCTACAACCATATAAACAAATGTCCCTCAAGAAAGCTAAGAAGGATAATAAATTATCACCAATGTATTATGGTCCGTACAAGGTGTTGCAAAAGATTGGTACTACGGCATACAAATTTGAGCTTCCTGTAGCTTATTGAGTGCACCCGGTTTTCCATGTTTCATGTTTAAAGAGGGTTATAGGCAACAAGCTACCAGTTCAAACAATATTGCCAGAACTTGACAAAGAAGGAAAAATTATATTGGAACTGTAATCAGTCACAGGAACAAGAACTCGAAAAGTAAGAAATCGATCAATTTCGGAGTATCTCATCAAGTGGAAGCACTTATCCACTAAAGATTACACATGGGAGGATGAGAATTTTATACAGAGGCATCCAGAACTACTCAAGCATTGAGGGCAACACTTTTTTGAAGGACAGGGGCATGTTAGGTCCCTATAATACTAGTGATTACCCCATTACTATTGTAGTTATATCCCTTATTAATATTGTTGGCCCCTATTGTCCCCATATTGTTATTATTGTGCCCCATAGAATCCCTCTATTTTAATTTTTGTGCCTTTATATTATTATTGTTAGGTTGGATGGGTTATATTGTGACTCCTTAGACTCCTATATATAGAAAGGAGGTTTTTTCATTTGAATCATCAGAGAATCATTCATTTGTGTAATGTAAAGGAGGTTGCCCCCTCGAAGAGGCTGAATTCTAAGGTGTTGATCTATCCTTAATATCTTTTGTGAGCTAGTTTCATAACACATCTTGCTCTGCAACTCTAACCTGATGGTATCCACTGTGTAAATCCAACTTGGTGAAATAAATATCTTCCTTTAATTGATCTAAAAGATCATCTATGCGAGGAAGGGGATAACAATTTTTGATTGCTATCTTGTTCAGTGCTCGGTAGTCAATGCACATTCTCCACGAGCCATCTTTCTTTCTCACCAAAACAATTGGTGACCCACATGGCGATGTGCTAGGACTAATGAACCCTTTCTCCAGCAACTCCTGCACCTACTTCTTGATTTTAGCATTCTCTAAAGCAAACAACCTGTACATTCCAATGTTAGGCAATGGAACATATTGCTACAAAATAATATCATGTACTATTTCTTTTATCGGTGGTAGACCTTTAGGTTCCTAAAATAGGACATCATACTCTAAAACGATCTTTTCTACATCAGCTTGTGGTTTAGCATTGCACCCCTCAGATACATTGGTTTTATCAGGTTTCTTTTCCTTTACAACCATTAGTAAGAATTGTTTGCATGAATTTATCATTCTTTTCGTCTACCCTAATTTTATGAGAGTATAGTTATTCTTGAGCTTATGAGCTCTTGCAAAGTATTTGGTTCCATATTTAACAAGTAGATACTTGTTCTCAGCTCTATAGAAAATAACTTTTCTATCATACAAGTAAGGACTTCCTAAAACAATTCCACATATATCCAAAGGAATTATGTCTAACTCAACCTCATCTACAAATGCTGACCCAAAATAAAACTGGAGTTTGCACTATCTAGTCACTTGTAGCTGTGATTTATCATTCAACCATCCTAATGGGTATGCTTCTTGTTAGGTGTAGTTGCTAATCCCAATTTCTTTAAAATTTCTTTAGAAATCAAATTTACTTGTGAGCCACTATCAAACAAAGTATCAATCTTTTGATATTTGGAAACAACTCAAATATGGAAAAGCTCATGTATTTTTCTCTCATGTTCTTCATCGATAATAGATTGAGCATAATTACTAGTAGATGCTTCATAATTATTACCTTTTATACCTGTGGCTGCAATGATTGTTTCATCTCTCGAGTCTGACCCCAAATCTTCTTCTTGCCCTCAGACTTCTTAGGTCTCAACTCTAGATGAAGAATCTAACAGTGCTCATCATCATTCCCATTCCTTTTACAGTGAGTGCATGAACCTTTGCATTTTTATGCAGTGTTAGCCTTCCTTGCTTTCCACTTTTATTTTCTTTTCTCCTTGCTCTTTCTTGCAGTGGGTTGGGATTGTCCCCCAACTTTTGGATTTCCATTTTTTCCTCTAACCTCTAGATGAGTAGCTTGTACAGATACCTTATCTATACTAGTGGGATTAAACATGAGGATGGTATGCCTCATGTAGCTGTGTAGACCACTAATGTACTTCAAAAGAGTCTCTTGTGAGTCTAACGAGATCCCTAGAATCAATGCTCTCTTTCTAAATTCTTTAGTGTACCCATGCACACTTTGCCCTTTCAACTGCCGAAGTGTTTTCTAGCTCATCATGGCTTATTTCATGTAGGCCAATGGATAAAACTGCTTCTTAATGGCAGAAACAAAGTCACTCCAAAGAGAGATGGTTTTACCATGCCTTTTCATGTCAGCTTGGGTTCTGCCTTCCCACCAAACCAAGGCTATGCCTCCTAGGCGTAGGCTTTCCAGCTGAATTTTTCTCTTATCCAAGTTGATGTTCTGCACCCTGCAATACACATCGATTTGTCTAAACCAATTGTCCAACTTTTCAACATTTAACTCTCCATAATATATAGGAAAATTAAATTTAACATCTAGCTTAATCAAAGATGCTTTCTTATTATGCACAAGGCTATTAGGAGGTGGGAGAAAGTTTTCCTCTTTCCCCTTTCCTTTTGAGTGGTCATGGGAATCAGACTCATCTTCTTCTTTATCTTGTTTAGAACTGATGAATCTTCATCCTTATGCTTTCTAAAGTCCCTATATATTTATTCTATCATAGACTTTATATCTAGGAAACTTTCTATGGATTGAGGGTCTGGCCCCACAAAAGCTTCCTCTGACATTGTCTTTTGAGGATAGACTCTCCCAAGTTCAGGATTAGTTTCGATCAACACTCCCTCTCCTAATTTGAGCTTTTATCTAGTGAGCATTCAACAGCTAAACCAGCACAAGCTTGTCTAACCTTACAGCTTAAAGCTTTGAACCACTTGATCTGATAATCACCATATGAGTGACCTCAATTAAAGATTTATTAAATGAAGGTATTAAAAACTCATATGCTGGTGCATGTCTATGTTATTTAAGCGACAAATTGATTAGATTGCCAACACACAGACAATTGAATGGAAAGATAGCAAAGAAATACAGTAAGAAAATACAAGAACACAAGAATTTAATAAGGAGTTCACCCTATTCTCCAGGGCTACATCTCCGGTCCAAATTTAGTGGTGGCCTTATTTTATTGTGTTTCAAGCAGACAATTACAATACAGGGACTCAATGTGAGTTCTCCTGAAACAAGTTGTGCTTGGCAAGGTGGTTCTTAGATTCCCTCAGCCACTGGAGTACATAGACTCTACTTCTTCCTACCAGCTCTGTGACCTTCTGGTCTACAGTGGAAAGAGCCAAATGTGATGCTCAGCCTGGACATATTCCTCTATGGGATGACTTGAATCTATCAAGCTCTCTAGTGCTCAATGTTGTTGTTGGTCAGCTCGGCCCTCTGTCTCTTTCTGCTTTCGCTTAACTACCTCTTCTCTAGTTTCTGTGTCTCAATGTTTAGTCCTCCTCTCGGGGTTTACTCTAACTAACTCCAACTAACTGTATTCTGTCTCTATTAATGGCTTTTAGCCATTCATTCCAATGCCTCTTCGGTTCCTCTTCTGCCTCTATCGATTCACTTTCTGCAGCTGCGCTTGGATTTCCCTATTTGGTGTCATCATGAACGCTCAGGGAGTGGCCACATGTCCTCCTTTAAACATTGCCAGTCTACTTCACTGATTCACTTCTTCAGCTACATCGTGGATGCATTCTTCCTCCACCATGGTGGTCAAACAAATTCCAAATCCTTCTAAAACGCGACATATTCCTTCATCAATTCCACTTCCTCCATCAGGCACGATCTTAGCCATCCGATTTGGGTCCCCTAGATCCAACGTCATAAACACATTTCACACGGTTGACTTGCTCGACTTGATAGCGCATGATCAATGGTGGTTTCTCTCACCTCCGCTTTCCACGCATCAATCGATGCATGGAGTCACCCTGCTCTTGTCCAAAACATCTTACCATTTCTAGGCACCCCGATCAATACCGCCGGTTTTCCAGAGCATGGGTCCCACCTTTGTACGTTAGCACTTTTCGTTTCTCCGACCGCAGTTCTCTGGTTGCCACACATGATCGAGTGCTCGGGGTTTTCCTTCATGGCCCTGTTCGCCCAGCGCTAATTGCGCATCAAAAACCACCTCTTTTTCCTGATCTAGGGCTTCCAGGGGCTACTTTGACCTCTTGCGTAGTCTCCATGGCCCTCGGTCAACGTGCTTTGACCAAGGTCGTCATCATTCCACACTGGCTGCCATCGCCACTAGTTCAGGGTGTTTTTTATCGCTGTTTTGGATTCTTTAGAGATTTGTTTTGACCTTATACAGTAATGGTTATTTTTGACAATTCTTTTATGGATCCAATTCGGATTAGTAATGTTGAAGGATACATCAACAGAATGACATAAGTGTGGTCTACAACATTTTTGGACATACATGGATGGTGGAAAGGCACTAGAGGAAAGGTTGCTTAGTAGATTCAGTGTGGTCTCTAGATGCGCAGTACTATTGTTGTATATATGATGTACATTTTGTATAATGGTGCTATGTAAATGTTGTATGACAGTGATATGTATATGTGGTGTTGTGTATGTGTTGTATATGCAGTGCTATGTACATGTTGTATATGTGGTGTTATGTACATGTAGTGTTGTGTTCATGTTGTATGTATGGTGTTGTGTAAATGTTGGATATGCAGTGTTGTGTACATATGGTGTCATGGGCGTGTTGGATATGTAATGTTGTGTACATATGGTCCTGTGCACATGTTTTATACACAATGTTGTGTAGATATGTTGGCATTTACATATTGCATATGCAATGTTGTGTACATATGGTTCTATGTACATGTTGTATATGCAATGTTGCGTAAATATGGTGTTGTGTACATGTTGTACATGTGTTGTTGTGTGAATTATTATACATGTGGTGTTGTGTGCATATGGTTTTGTGTACATGTTGTACATGGGGTGTTTTTTGCAGGTGGTGTTGTGTACATGGCGTCCATGTGGTGATGTGTACATGTGGTGTCTTGTGCACGTCATGCATGTGGTGTTGTGCACATGTCGTGCAGGTGATGCTATGTTCATGTGGTGTTGTGTACACATTGTGCAGGTGTTGTTGCATACATGAGGTGTTGTGTACATGTTTTGGAGGTTGTACTATGTACATGTTGTACATGAAGTACTATTCTACATGTGGTGTTGTGTATGTGTTGTACATGTTGTTTTGTGTACATATGGTATTGTGTATGTGCATTGCATAGTCGTGGTATCATGACATGCATATTTCTTGCATTGTATTATGTGTACATATATGCATTGTGTTGTACACCGGGTGTGGGTGTATGACCTATGTTGTACACTAGGTGTAGGTGTATGTGTTGTGTTGTATGTCAGGTGTAGGTTTATGCATTGTGTGGTGTTGTATGCCTTGTGTGGGTGTATACCTATGATGTACACAACGTTTATGTATACATGGTTGAAGAGAAAGAACTCGGTGCTTTCTAGACAAGGAAACCAATTTGATGTGTATATAGAAAGGACAAAGAACAAATATAGATGGAAAGGAATACTGGAAGGATAAGTATCAATATTTTATTTTAGTTTTAAATATGAATGTGATCTATGAATCTGATTTATGATTGTTACATGTGATTTATGATTTTGATTTATGATGGTTGAGTTATGAGCTAACTAGATGTCATATGTTTATACATGATGATTTGATCAAAAAGCTATGTTGACATGTTGTGACACAAAGTAAACAGAATTGAAAGTGTACCTTATTGATGGGCCACCAATGAGGTATGATTTGAATTTATTTCAAATTTTTTTAGTCTAAGGGAAATTATGTGCTTATTACATGAATACATGGAACATGTCTGTGTTGGGTAGTTGAATCTAACTACAAGAATTAGAGACAACAACAAAAGGAATTGGAACAACTAGTAGTATGTTGGTAAAACACCTCGTGAGAAAGGCCATTGTGGGACACTTGAACCCAATATAGTCAATCAATTTCCAAGGGCATGCTATGACTAGTATGATGGTTTTGAGGTAGCTATATGCCTTTTTTTTTTACCTTTCAATGTGTTGAAGCCTTGAAAATTTTGACATCTTGGGGGAAAACCACCCAGTCGGGGACTTATATATCGTCCCTTGTCCATTTGTATTAGTGGCTCCAACTAGATATAATGCGACCAATTTTTCAATAAAAATGTGATAGGATGGATAGGGTATTGATGACAAAAAAAAACTAAGTGATACATGGGGTGGTTTTCAACTGTAATACATGTATATGTAACCTATCTATTTATTAACCAAGATTTACTTATGTTTATGCAATCTAAAATGATTATCTTTAGTGTGTGATAGTGAACATTAATCTAACACTAATAGGAATGAAAGGCTTTTAAAATAATTATCTTGATTAAATATCTAATAAAAATAATTTATGATACATATATCACATTTAGTCACGTTCAAACATTGTTGATATACGTGTTAAAGATAACACTTCTAGCATTTTCATAAGTGAATGGATACAAAACTGCATTAAAAGAGACACATATAACAAATAATATAAAGAGAAATGGCTATCAATTCATCAAAAAAAAAATATACAACGATAGAAGTATCTGATGCATATGACTCTCTTCATGAAGTAAAAAACACCAATACCGTATTTTTTATTAAGATGATTTCAAAAGTAGAAAAGTACAAGATTTCAAAGCCTTTTTAACAAAACTTTAGGACTCTGATTCAGTGATTCTATTAAGACAAAACTCAAAAGTACAAAACTTCAATCTTTCAAATCTTTTCTTTATAAAATTGGGTAACCCTTCTTCATAGACATGAAAGGGTTTATATAATAAAAATAAAGTACCAAAATAGATATTACATGCAAGTTCTGAGGAGGTTTAAACAACTCTCCTTAAACTAGGTGACACAAATACATAAATTGAAATTGTTTCAATGACCAGCCCAAGAATGTAATCATGTTTAATCTTTCATTTATTGTCTGAGATCATAAATATCCATCATCAGCTTGACTTCAGGAGGCTGACTCGTGCTCATGCGCAACTGTCTAGTATACACTACATCTGAAAGAGTAGGAAGCTTATGTGTGGATGAGTCAACAAGGTAGCATAGCACTAGCCACTGATTATGTGGCTTCACCAGATATTCCCAATATATTTCCTAGTCTAGTTTGGTAATCTATTTAATTACCTCTTCTTTCGATTATAAAGTTTCTTTCCATTGTGTTTCCAGGACTTTGATATCAGGGAAACTCCCAGGTGGGTGTTCCTGTATCAAGATAGCATTGTGAAAATTATCATTGATGGATTCAATGATATTATTTGCAACATCGGTCGCTCTGGAAACCACTCTTTCTACATATTTCAGTCAAATATCCCAATCAGTAAAGACAATTTTATTATGTTATTCCTTTATCCTTGGAAGATCTGTTGCTTTACCCTCTGGAGTATCCTACCATGTTATGTATTGTGACATATTATCATCAATCTCATTAAAAATAACCTTCATATCAGATTCTTTATTCATTATTGAATCACTTGTCTTGCACATTGGATTGGTGATAGACAACTTTTGACAGAACGTTGTGTGCTTCCTAGATAACAAAGAGTTCAGCTCTAATGCTTCCTTTATAAAATAATCAACCTTAGGATTATCCTTGAACTAATCCAGTGAAAATTGTAATTGTTTAATTTGGATATCCTTGGAATTTGTTTCTGGATGATATGGGAGCTTCAATTGGTCAAATATTTGTTGTAATTAGGAAATTTGACTTTTAATTTGATGATCAGCATTTTGTCTCTCCACTACTAACTGCTACTCTATTTGTTTCATTCACTCTTATTTCTCTCTTACCAATTGTCTAACTTCGGCTGCCTTGTCAATAGTAGTAGATGCATAAGCACCTACAAACAATGACAATTTTGTCAAATTTTCTGAAGGATCTATGGAGGTATCCTTCCATACTATATCCATATGTTCATTGTTAGGAATTACTATTGATGACAGTTTTGTTCTCCTCCTTTTCTTATGTCTTTTTACCACAACTCAATGTTTGGGATTGTAAAAGACATTAAGAGGAAGGATTTCTTCCACCCTAAGAATGATTTCAGATGAAGGGAAGGCCACGTTGATCTCAACTTCCTCTTTAGTGATAGCTTTGTCGGTATCCCTTTGAGTAAGAGAGCTTTGTCTACTATTTTGGGGTGTGTTGAATGTTTTTTCCATCTCTACATATTTTCCCCTTGTTTTCCTCTAAGCTTCTAGTTAAATTATTTCCATGCTTCATCCATCTAATTCTTGAAAGGATTTTCATTTGCATGTAATTATGTGGATATATCTTCCAATCCTATCTCCTTGGAAGTTTTTCTGATATCTTTTCGCCATCCTTTTCTGAACTCTTCTCTGAATTGTTCTTTGAGTTGTTCTTTGAGCCCTATTCTGAATTATGCTCTGAAATATGTTTCGAGCCTTGTACCAATTTCTGTCCTTACTTCTGCTTAGAACCTTGTTTTGAACCCTTTTCTAAATCTTTTTCTGAGTCCTGCTCCTCTTGAATAATTGGCTAAGGGATCTTTAACAGATCCAAATGTAAACTTTGTAGTCTTTTCCTCCTGTAGTGGTGGAATTGAGATAGCCTTTGTGGATCCAGTTTCAAAGTAGCCAAATGTTGCACTTGTGAAAAAAGCTCACTAGACTCAAATAGATTGTCATAATCGTCATACTCATCGCTGAACTATGTAATTTTCACTTGACCAGTGACATTCTATGCAACTTTATTGGGGTCAATATGTCTGTCGGGAATAGTGGTAATTTTGAAAGATGTAATATGATCTATTTCAAGTACATCATGCTTGAAATCATGTAATGCATAAACACCACATTGGAGGGGAAGGAAGGCTAATCTCCCTAGAAAGATATTTATCTGGGACATATAATGGGAGAACATGGGGAGGTTCTAAGCTTCCATATACTCAGATATAAGTAAAATTTTCTTCTCCAAACCACCTACCTATTAGTATAAAATCAATTTTCATCTCATCCGACAATCTTGAGGCCCTTTTGTCAAAAACGGCTTGGTGGATAGGTAGCATAATTCCTTGGAAAATATTATAGAAATGGGTGTGGAAATCGGATTCCCATATGATTTTATCGTATATATTGATGTGGGTGGTATATTTAATAGTCGATTTCCACCCCATGGTTGGGAAACCGGTAGTGAAACAGACCACATCCATAATGTAGGCACTCATGAAAAATGGTGCGACTACTCTAGTAGAGACATACCAGTGTTGTCTAAACTCCATGAATTGGAAAGTAATACTCTTAGATAGGATAATGCCCTAATCCATTATAAAATAATTCATTTCTGCATCAACTAAGGGAACCCACTCAATAGAGAACCTAGTTGTATTGACATGCCTAGATAACCTACACATCATAATTGTGATATAACAATAGGGAGTAGCGAGAGACGATATAGAATATATACCCGATTTCTCATGCTTGTGTTTGTTCCAGTTGGATCTCCATTTCTTAATTGTGTCTGATGGCACATCATTTTCACCTATGAATTTCTTGAGAAAGGCTTTGTCATATACCTTATGTGGGTATGGTATATGATACATTCTCTTTAAGTCTTCTGCTGTCAAGTATCATATAATTGTATTCCTTGAAGTCTTGAATGTTCAATTGTTTATATTAATATTTTCAATTATCCATTTTACCATATCAGTGTAAGGTAAAATATTAGGTCTAGTAGCAATTATATGAAGAAAAAAGTTGGTAGAATCAAAATGGAAGGTTTCAGAAGAGGTAGTAGCATATATTGTTGCTACTCTTTGAATTATCTTAGGACCCTCACTCTTTAACAATTGCTAGATGATTTCCCATGAGGACATTCCATTATCTATTGTGCATGTCGTATTTGAGAATAGTGGGGGAATTTTTGTTATATCAGAAGAAGAATATTGTTAAACCTCCATGGTTTTTTTCCTTTCTTCCACTTAGTCATCTTGTTACACAATTATTTCTCCAGCTAAACCTACAAATTAAGAACACAGAGGAACAAAGAGAATTTGGTGTGAAATGTGGAAAGATACAAACATAAAAGGCTTGAGATGATGGGAAGGAAAGTTTAAATTCGAATCAATCTATATAGGCCATCAAATCACCTTGGTATTTTAAATCATAAATATTGTCAAAATTCTTAAATAACTGAAATCATGGCTTCTCGTGGTTATTTATTATCCATTAATATATCACATCACAAATTTTTTTTAAATGGCATATAAAACTTATCTCCACGTAATATGCCGATATGAGATAGCGATATCACTGTATTGGTTCATTGGGTATGGGAGATGTGCGATGCGATAACCACAATATCACAATTGGAGGTTTTGGGAGTAGAGGAGAATGGATATGGCCAAAGGCTTTGTGCGTTTGTGAAATCTGAAGAAATGATGTGGCGTTATAGTCAACCCAATGGATTATTAACGTGCAGATTTTTTTTAGTTATTTAGTTTTATGATTTTCTTTAAGTGCACATTTTAAGAAATAACTCTATCGAAATCGAGGGAATGAGAAGTGAAACAAGTAGTGTTTTTTTTTATGGTTTGTGATTTAATCAGATGTGGGATGTTTATAGACTTCATGCCTTATTTTATCAGGTTGATTACTTATCGTATTTCGCAATGGGAATGGTCCTCAACCTTTTCTTATATCATTTCCATTATAAGATTGCGATGTGATTAAGTTCAGTCATGAAGTAATTTTGTCAATACTTAAGCCCTTTAAGGAATATACATGCTTGGTTCTTAGGGACTATCCTTTATCGCATCCCAAGTTTCGAGAGGGTATAAACAAAGAATTTTTTCTTGGAGACTTTGTGATATGTGATATCGTAGGGATTTTGTTTAAGGTAGGATTTACTCAAGTCATTTGGGCCTGATTGGATCTATTTGTTCAAAAATCAAATTTTTCTTTCAAAAACCCTAAGCTATGCTATTTTCCTATGTTTTTAAATTTTTAAGGGTCGTCATTTATTTATACAATAATTTCTAAGACATTTATATATAAATAAATGGGGGGATTGTTACACAGTATAATAATTGCCCATTCATTGGAAGAATCAAAATTTATCTTTGGTTTATAATGATGAAATTTCTAGAACTTTTCTAAGTAAAAATAATTTTGGAAAGGGAAAGTATTTTTGTAATATTTAGATAAGTGACATTAGTTTGAATATAAAATCTCAATTAATCATAAATCATTTTATATTCTCTTATATATGCAAATACCTTTTTTCTATATCAATCTTTAATTCATTGTAAAGATAAACTAGGGGGACTTTTACAACTTAACATTTTAATATATTCATTTGTCATAGGTAGAACCACTGTTGCCAGAAAGCGTTCATAGGCTTTGTTAGTGCCTAAATCTACCTCAGGCTGAGAAAGGTAGGATCTAGGATAACATCAAACCACGCTTAACCTGGTAGCTAGCCCTACCAGGTCGGGAGAAGACTCTCTCCTTGTCAATCTTAGCAAAATATGATCAATGAGGTTTCAGATGACTGATGTGAAGACTAATTTTATGCTAGGTATGTGTGTAGAAGAGTTTGATTAAATTTTGATGATGTTTTGTTGGCTCAAATGGAAAGGCAAATTTGGGTCTGGGGAATGAGGCTCAATTTTTGCAAAGTTCTCTATGGGGCAAGGTAGGAAAATGATTTGGTACATCAAATTGAATCAAATGGAGAGCTTTAGATAGGTGAGGAGTTGAATAGGGCAAGAAAGTCTCAGGGATCCTCTTCAAATAGCTAAAAACATAAATAACTAGACAAACCCTAGGTAGAGCACTACAATTTCAATGGATTCTACCTTTATCCTTGTTTGATTTAGTTAAGATGAAGCAAAGAGAGATGATGGCATACATAAAACACATGTAAACTTACAATTATAGAAGGAAACACAGTACCAAAGCGAGATGCCACATGAATCCCATAAAGTGTTGTAAATCCTGGTCTATTCCTTAGCCAAATTGTTGAAATATGTATACAATGAAGCTCCAAGATTTATCAAAATTCCAACCCTTGCTAATGACTGAAAAATCACAAGATATAGGCAAACAACAGCTCATCCTAGCCTCTAGCAGTCGAGCTCATAAGTTTAGGAGCTGTTCCAACAAATTCTAAACTGAGAACTAAAAAGTAGGCAGTGGAACAACTTGCCTCTAAAAACTAGGGAACTAATTCATTCAGTTGCAAACTACTTTTTCATGGATGAATCTACCTCTATGACAGAAAATTTAGCATAATTACATCAAAATCCATCAAGTCACATTAAATTACATCATGATTTTGAAAATTAGAAGTAGAAAAGTCAAAATGTCAAGAAACTAGGTGAAAAATAGAGTATTTTGGCCAAAATGAGCAAAATTCCTCCAATGCACCACGTTGATTTCCCAATGCATAGCACCTTTTTGCAGATACTTTTGGAGGCCTTCCTAATGTCCAAATTTTCTCCAAGTGTGCTTGTTGGAAATTTTGGCTTGTCTACTTTCTAGAAAAGGTGGACTTTTTGAATTTGGCATCCATTTTCCCCTCCAAACGGAGTCCTCCCAACACTGCTTCCTCTGTGTCCAAAAAGGGGCAGAAAGGTCATTTTTAGGTGTTTTTGACCATTTTGGAAGCCCCAAACCTGTCAAAATTTCTTGGCCATTAGTAGGCATGCATATTTTTCCATGCAAAATCTAGAAATTCTTAGTTTTCCTCAAAAGGAGGCCTCCATCAAAAGCGAGCGTGAGGTGGCGCAACACATTGGGCAGAAAAACCTGTATTTTAGGCCAAAAATTCCAAAATTGAAAAATGTGTCCCAAGTTTTTTGAAATTTGGGCTGAGTGTCCTCCATTAAGTGCTATGCTGGGCCAAGGAAGCCTCAACCAAGATCTAAAGTCTATCTTTCTCTTTTCACTTCCTCGATGCCTTCCTCAACTTGGACTTCAAGTTTCTGATTCTTGCCTTGCACACTTTATTTCTCACCAAGTACTGGTAGGCCATGTGCCTCAACATAGTTTTCTCCCTGTTGGCCTTCTCTAGCAACTTTTCCAAGTGGATATTTTCTCTCTCAATCCAAGCCTCATGATCAGCATTGATTTCTTGTTCAAGTGGTGTGAGCTTCACCTTCCTCCTCTTGGCAGCTTGCCAGTTTTCTCATATGTTTTGTAGCTCCATAATGGCTTGTTGATCCTCTAGCTACTTGTTTCTTTGCTCCAGATATTTGATTATCCACTTGAGTGAGAATAAAATCTATCTCCTGCCCTCCTAAAGGCCCCTCATCATGTAATGGCCTCTTGCCCTTGTCTTGAAGCTACTCTGCTGATGGAGGAAGTGAGATCCCTTCCACCACGGGTGGAGATAATACTCGCTTTGCTGCTGCAAACAACCCTCTAGTGCCCTTTTGGTAGGTGATAAACACTCCACTTGTCTCATGAAAAGATGCTAGAGGTACTAAACGACCCGTGAAGACCTCATGTGAGATGAAATCCTCCCATGAGATGTTTTGTAAACCAAGTTGATGCAATACCACAATTTTGATTAGTGAAAAATGATATATGCTATTATATTGTTGTTGAGGAGACTTCCTGTGCACTAAGGTGGTCACCTTGTCAATGTTCTGGCAAATAAAATAGGGGTGATTCATTATTCTCACCCTAGTAAAGTGCATCAACAATCAGATGTGATAGGCATATAGGCGAGAAAACTGGCCCTCACAGCTGAAATAATTAATTATGAGTTTCATCAAGGGAGCATTTGAGTCTTTCAGATACCAGAAGGGAAAAACTCTGCTGAGATGTCTTTGGTAACCAACCTTGATTTAGGGCTCATAATGTTCTTTGTCAATCCGCTGCCTTTTATTCCATTGCTCACCGACATTTGGAATGCCAGTTTCTAGAGAAAGAGACTCCAGTGTCAAGTGAATGTCACACCTGCTAGAGTGACTTGGCCATTATGAAGATGGAGCAAAAACAACCTGGCCAACTCATGATGGTGCTGGACTCTCTCTACCGTCTCATAGAACTGATAACAGGATTGGTGTTGAAAGCATGTGACAGCAAGAGGGCAAGCCTGCAGCTCAGCAAGTGAAGTAGGCTCCTCTCGTATATGTTTACCACCCTTGTGAGGTCTCCTTGGTGCATGCATTTCTCTAGAAGAATCACTGTGTGTTTCCTCATCTCGGTCATAGGGAGAATCAGACTCCATGTTTACCAATGTTAGACGAGTATGAAGAGATTTATGGTGTCTTTAGTTTCCTGCTGTCAAGGATGAGAGTGTATGAGGGAATGTGGAGGGAGAGGGTATGAGGGGTTTTGGGAATGTTATTGACAGGATTTAGGGGAATAAGGGGTTTAGGGAATGCTATTAGGAAAACAATTAGGGTTTGGCGATTTTTAACTAGGGTTTGGGATAGTGGAAGTTAGGGATATGGGGATAGTAATTTGGGGATATGGGGTTTGGGGAAATGATTTGATGAAACTGGAAAATGAATGAGGGAATCAAAGAGTGAAGGAGTGGTGGAGTGGAATTGGCAGCAAAAACACAAATTGTAAACCCTGTGTAATTGTTTTTCGGAAAAAATTGCAAGGAGGTAGGGTTTTAAGTTTTTTCATTAAATCACCATAAACTCTAAGAGAAACTCATTCAATGGCAGTGGAAGAATGCTTGACTTACTTGAACAGGTGGAAATTGAGAAAACTTGGCAGCTTGGATGAGTTTGTGGGTGAAATCAGGCTTGAAACCCTGTGCGTTGTGCCACTCTAATGCACCGCGCTTGTGTATCTTTTACACTATAGAGGGCGGCCCAATGCATCATGCAAGCCCTATGGATCGCGCCCACGACCCAATGCACCATGCCTCTGAAATTTGCACAAATTGCTACGATTTTGCTCTTTTTCTCCAACACGGCCTTTCTCTTGCTCAGTATTTCTCCTTTAGATGCAAATGAGCTCTTTGAACATGAAAAATAGTTTATATTCAAAGGATTTTAATTTTCCACTCATAAAAACCTACTTTTGTAATGTTTGCATTTGACTTGCTTTCCAAACTCCGTTTTCGGGTAGTTTTCTTTATTTTTGCCTTTGATGAACTGAATGATTTGACTTTTTGTTTGCCTTGTAGGTGATTGAGATGTTGAAGCTTGGCAAGGTGACCAGGGTTGCCACTGAAGCTATTACTTATGAAATACTAAACTTACATCAAATTTATACATGAAAACATAAAATACTATGTTTTTCCTCAAAACACTATTATGAGGATAAAAACAATCACTAAGTATGTGATTATGGAAATTATTGGTATCGGAACATTATTCGACCTCCTCATGCAGCTGCTAACCGTTATTGAACGTTTTAAAGACGTTTTTGATGAAACCCTAGACCTAATGCAACTAAAAACCCTAAAGATGACTTTTGCACATTTAAAGACAAAAGTTGACTATAGATGATATAAATGAATGAAAATGTGCCAACATGTAAAGGACATGAGGTAAAATGTACAATAAGCCACTACTGTGAGATGATGAATGATCCTAATGGAATGTAGCTGAACGAGCAAGACACCTAACATGCAATGCAACAAGAGAATTTGATCACTGACAGAAGGATGAAGATACTGATAGTAACAGGCTTTAACCATCAATGATTCAAAATCCCATCCATTTAAGAGTGCAATATTTAGAGATAATTTCAAAAGTATATATATTTTCCATTTTTCTTTTTTATTTATAAAAGTTTTATTTTCATATTTTTTCATTTTCTTTTTATTACATAAAAGCCATTATCCTATTTTGTTGACTAGAAACTGACAATGCCATTGAGTGGTTGTAATTGTATTGAACAACTTGGCTCGTGATGAGAACCCTTGTCTTAAGATTAAAATAATCATAAGCGATTGCCCTGGTTTGGTATTCAATGTTGGTAATACCAGTCTACTTTTTTCCTGTGAACATGGTAAGCATGCTCATGATGAGACCCCTTATCTTTGAAGGTTAATATATTTTTTTGAATTACACTATAAAAATAGTAAACTTAATGGATGGGGAGAATCATTGACTCCTTAAGAGTTTTGGATGACAATTTTAGATTTGGAGATGCTTAGCTTTAAATAGTCTTTACCTTGTTAAATATAACCTTTCTTTATTGATAATAATATAAAATGTTTTTATAAAGTTTAGGTTTTCAAAGAATTTACAAATTCAATGGAAAAGAAAATTTCATATTTTTATGATACTTAGCTAAATTTCAAATGTTGTGATAATTTCCTTAAGAATTGCTACTTTCAAAGAGAAAGATCATAAAATGTTTTTAAGAGATTTTTATTGCAAAGCCAAAATTAATGCTTCTTAAAATTATTTTCTAAGATAACTAAAAAGTGTTGGCATTATGAGATAAGTGTTGTCCTTGATGGCAAACCTCACTGATGACAAATCATAGTACAGAAGGTCAGCAGCAAGGAATGATGATCAGACTATAAGAAGAAGAGAAAGTTCATACACGCAGGTTCGTTAAGCCAAGTCGCGTGTACACGCAGGTTGGCTTGCAGAAGCGCGTGTATGTGGAAAAGTACCTTTGGTCCATGGCAGTTATTCCTTGGAAGTTGTGCCTATGGTTTTGGACCTTGGCGTCTCGGCGGACGTGTTGATCCCTAGTTTTGAAGTTGATGGTATTGGATTTCTATGGTTTTGGCTCTTGGTATTGAACAAGGCCTAAGGCTATATAAAGGGAAGGAAATCATTAGGCAAGTGTATCTGAAATGTCTTGAATATCTGATGAAGCATTAGATCCAGTATGCTGGTTATGGGTTGATGATGCATTGCTTGATTTGAGCTAAGGAGAGATCTCATCGGTTGATGGAGAGCAAGATCTAAGGAGAGATCGGGATCAAATGGTTTGAAATGAACTATCTTTATGATGCTTATTCTAGATCTACACACTGACGCATGTATTGTTCTATAAGTATTATGAGTATGATTGATGTCTGGTACAGCTGCAAGTTATGAGAAATTATTTTTAGATCTGTACGCGGGTTGTCTTTGGAAAAAGCGCGTATACACGCGGGTTTGATTCATCGAAGTAGCGTATACATTGTAAAGCTTGATATTTGAAGTTGCAGATGGATCTGATGGTTATTACAGAGTTCTGTGTCTGCTCTGTGTTCTGGTGACTGTTGTTAACAGGGTCTCAGTGATTCAGGGTTTGATGATTGTTTTGAGCTTCAATGATAGTTATGGGTCCAGTATGAAAATTGGATGAAAAGTGACCTTTCAGATTATGTGTTGTGCTTCAGTGTATCTAGTCTGAAAATTGATGAAACGTGGTACCTGGAGGAGAGAAGATTGTAGGCAAGAACCTACGTACTAGTATCTAAGCTAGTACAAAAGCTAAGGGAGATCTTTGGAGCATTGTAGCAGGTAGCAGCCTGTGTACTAGTAAATGGATCGGCTAGTACAAAAGCAAAGGGGGTTGTAGCTCCCGTACTAGTATAAGACTGCACCAGTACAAATATTGTAAAAGTATTTTCTTATTAAGAAGAAGATTGAGATGACTTGCAGCAGGTGGTTTTCACCCACATTGGGTTTCCACCTTATATCTTTGTGTTCATGTGTGTGGCTTTTGTGTTCTGTTATACTGCACCTGTTTACTGTTAATATGGTTAATAATGTTCTGATGCATTTACTGAAGATAAGCTGACTGAATCATAAGATTTCTGGATATACGCTAGTTGCTTTAGACACAGCAGCGTGTACATGCGGGTTCACTTAACTAAAGTAGGGTATATGTTTTTGAGCATTGAAAAAGTTTTTTTGATCTGATAATACTGATTCACCCCCCCTCTCAGTATTATTTCCAACAATTGGTATCGGAGCAGGTCCTTTGATAGAAGCTTGATCGCTTGAAGGAGATCCGTGGAACAATGGGAAAGAAGCTTAAAAAGAAAGCTCATAAGAAGAAGAAGACATCTCAGAAGGACTATGACAGTGGGAGAATCGATTGGGGATTAGGTATAAGAGGCTCTTCAGATTCAGAATCAGATTCAGAATCATTATCAGGTATGAATGTGTTATCCTCTGATGTTCCTGCTATCTTTCCTTGTGAAAGTGATGGAAGTGATAGTGAAACTACTGAACATGCTTTTATGGGTGAGCAAGAAAAGTATCAAATAGAGGCAGTATTTAGAAGGCTTACAGACAAAGTTAAAGATCAACAAGATCTATTGAACAAAAGGGAATGTGCTTTCAAAGAAGAAGTTACCAAACTAAAGGCCCAACTAGAAGAAGGAAACAAGGTAAGAAAGCTACTCAAGGACAAGGAAGACCAATGTCAAAATTGCAGCATGAAGTGACATCATTAAGAAAAGAAGTCAACGAAAGAAGCACAACCATCAAGAAACTCAAAGATAGATCCAGCTACTATGAAAATCTTGAAGCTACGATCCTCTCACTAAAGGAAGATCTTGAAGAATCCAAGAAGCAGAATGAAGATCTACACCAAGCAATTGAAAAACAAGACAACGAAGTCATCAGCTTAAAATCACAGTTGGAATGTGCCTTCAGAGTTCGTCAAATTCAGCAGGATCTGTATGAAAAGCAAGAAAAGGAGATACTCAATCTAAGGCAACAAATGGAGGAAGGAAGAAAAGATGGAGAAGACATGAAGAAGCAATGTCTAGAAAAGGAGGAACAACTTCAAGTTGAGGTAAATATCTTGAAAGGTAAATTAGAAGAAAAGGATAAACTTTTGAGATTTCAAGATAGTACTAAAGCCTTGGATGATATTCTTAGTAGTCAAAGGTCTCCTGCAATCAAGACTGGTCTTGGTTTTCATGAATCTGTTGAAGGTGAATCTAGCTCACAAGGTGAGGCAAGGAACTCTAAAGAGAAATTTATAATGATCAACAAGGAGATGAAAGGTCAACCCCATCAACAATCAAGGAAAGAGACTCCTCAAAGAAAATCTTTTACTCCTCCTATGAATAATGTTGAATGTTATGGACATGTTGAAGCTAGATGTGGAAGAAGAAGGGTTCAAGACCATCATGTAGAAAGATCATCACATTCAAGGTACTTTAATGGATATTGTTTTGCTTGCAATACGTTTGGTCACAAAGCTGCTGATTGCTACAGGAGGAACATGAAACATGTTAGATGTTATGCATGTAACAAGCTTGGACATATAGCAAAGGAATGCAGGAACAAAGGATGGACATCACACAAAAGGAAGAAAACCTCATCACACTTGAAGATATGGAGGAAGAAGGAAGTACAGTCAGCACAATGTACTGAGACACAGCACAACACAGACATATCAGACTCAGGGGGAGCTGAAAGTGTAAAACTTCAGTGTCCTGAATCTCATACGCAAGTTTCTTAAAGGGAAGTCGCGTATATACGTGAGTTAGACACTGCAAAGTCGCGTATATATCAGTCTGAAGAAAAGTAGTGGGGACAAGCTCAGAAAAGGGATCTGACATGATTCAGTCCATTATTTGCTCTATTGGTTAATTGTTACAGTCTGTTGAGGATGTGTAAAAATGTTTTGATACCTGTAAGATCTCTAGAAGTGTTTTGATCCTAACTTGATGATGATGATGTCTTGATGCTTATTGCTGATATATGCATGATCAGATCTAACAGATGGCACAGGTTGAGGGGGAGCATATGCCTTTAGCAATTCAATGTTGGCATTATGGTTAATAATCCTTGGTGATGATTCTTATATGGCTAAATGATATATCTTGCTATTGTGAGTTGTCTATGATAAACTCTCATATGATTCTTGGAGTTACATAGAAGATGTTTAGATCAGATTTATGGTTGATTCTTTGATGATGCATATATGGTGCTTATATGGTGATCTTCATAAGAACAAGTAGAAGTACAAAGCTTGAATACACATCTTCCTCACTTGATGATGAGTCACTTATATACTGCTGTTGTCATATGCATAAATATCATACAATTATGATGCAGGCACTCATGCGGATAAGGATTGTTGCTGATGATGATATCAAGAATCTTTGTCAAAAGAATTTGAGCTCAAGATACATAGTGCTGATACATGGATGACTACTCAAAGTTGCTTTATTGAAGACATGGTGATGAGTTCTTATCTATATGATGATAGGTTGATCCTTACATATGTTGATTGATGCAGATGTTCCCAAGTAATGATACTTGGATCATGTAATGGCTATGGTGGTTTCACATGTAATGTGAATGATTTCATGATGATGTTTAAAAGGAGGAGTTGACATCTATGTTCAGACATACCTTGCTGCAGGACATTTACAGGTTGTTGATATGAAAATAGTTGTACGCGAGTTTCATAAGGCCAATCCGCGTATATACGCTTGTTTATATGGATGAAGACGCGTATATGGAGTTTTGAAGGAAATCAGCAGGGACAGATGTTGTTGCAGAAAGTCTGATATGGGTCCGACAGAGATCATCTGGCACAGATTCAGGGGGAGCAGATAATCTTCCAATGATGCATTGTTGGCATTATCTTAAAGCTTTTGGTTCTAGTTCACATTTGTTGTTGGTTTCAAGTGGAAAAAAGGCGAAATTGGTTGCTGATCTGAATGGTGATTATCAGATGCTGATAGTAACTTTCATAAATCTTGGTCTTTCGTCTCTATGTCATATATCTCTTTTGTGGTATCTCTTTCATGGTGTCGAGGTCATGTAACGGCCTATTTTGGTTTCCCCACTATGCCTGGGATGATTGATGCAATATGATTGGTTGTCATATGTAAACTTTTGATGTATCCCCACTTGGTTGGGTGGATGAGTCAATTTTTGTATATCCTCACTTAGTTGAGAGATGGATGTATGTATGAGTCTTTGGTGATAGGAAGGTCTTTTATGATGTATAGAGTCATGTTCTTCTTGAAGAACAACTTTTGCAGATCTTGCCTACAGTCAGGAAGAGCATGTACAACACACTTCAGCGGTACAGAGATTCAGCATGTACTCAGGGGGAGCATGGACAGATTGGTACACCTTGGCATATACAAAGGGGGAGACTATTCAGAGATTTCAGCAGGTACTCAGGGGGAGTATGGACAGTGGAATGATCCAGCAAAGGAAGAGAATATCTTGGTCCACCCTTTGCCCTTGATGTCAAAGGGGGAGAGTGATTTGGTGTTGTTGCCATCAAGTCCAAAGGGGGAGATTGTTGGCATTATGAGATAAGTGTTGTCCTTGATGGCAAACCTCACTGATGACAAATCATAGTACAGAAGGTCAACAACAAGGAATTGATGATCAGACTATAAGAAGAAGAGAAAGTTCATACACGCAGGTTCGTTAAGCCCAAGTCGCGTGTACACGCAGGTTGGCTTCAGCAAAAGCGCGTGTATGTGGAAAAGTACCTTTGGTCCATGGCGGTTATTCCTTGGAAGTTGTGCCTATGGTTTTGGACCTTGGCGTCTCGGCGGACGTGTTGATCCTTAGTTTTGAAGTTGATGGTATTGGATTTCTATGGTTTTGGCTCTTGGTATTGAACAAGGCCTAAGGCTATATAAAGGGAAGGAAATCATTAGGCAAGTGTATCTGAAATGTCTTGAATATCTGATGAAGCATTAGATCCAGTATGCTGGTTATGGGTTGATGATGCATTGCTTGATCTGAGCTAAGGAGAGATCTCATCGGTTGATGGAGAGCAAGATCTAAGGAGAGATCGGGATCAAATGGTTTGAAATGAACTATCTTTATGATGCTTATTCTAGATCTACATACTGACGCATGTATTGTTCTATAAGTATTATGAGTATGATTGATGTCTGGTACAGCTGCAAGTTATGAGAAATTATTTTTAGATCTGTACGCGGGTTGTCTTTGGAAAAAGCGCGTATACACGCGGGTTTGATTCATCGAAGTAGCGTATACATTGTAAAGCTTGATATTTGAAGTTGCAGATGGATCTAATGGTTATTACAGAGTTCTGTGTCTGCTCTGTGTTCTGGTGACTGTTGTTAACAGGGTTTCAGTGATTCAGGGTTTGATGATTGTTTTGAGCTTCAATGATAGTTATGGGTCGAGTATGAAAATTGGATGAAAAGTGGCCTTTCAGATTATGTGTTGTGCTTCAGTGTATCCAGTCTGAAAATTGATGAAACGTGGTACCTGGAGGAGAGAAGATTGTAGGCAAGCACCTATGTACTAGTATCTAAGCTAGTACAAAAGCTAAGGGAGATCTTTGGAGCATTGTAGCAGGTAGCAGCCTGTGTACTAGTAAATGGATCGGCCAGTACAAAAGCAAAGGGGGTTGTAGCTCCCGTACTGGTATAAGACTGCACCAGTACAAATATTGTAAAAGTATTTTTCTATTAAGAAGAAGATTGAGATGACTTGCAGTAGGTGGTTTTCACCCACATTGGGTTTCCACCTTATATCTTTGTGTTCATGTGTGTGGCTTTTGTGTTCTGTTATACTGCACCTGTTTACTGTTAATATGGTTAATAATGTTCTGATGCATTTACTGAAGATAAGCTGACTGAATCATAAGATTTCTGGATATACGCTAGTTGCTTTAGACACAGCAGCGTGTACACGCGGGTTCACTTAACTAAAGTAGCGTATATGTTTTTTGAGCATTGAAAAAGTTTTTTTGATCTGATAATACTGATTCACCCCCCCTCTCAGTATTATTTCCAACAAAAAGTAAATGAAATAATGTTACAATAGAAGATGTAATGTTCTAAGAAAATAATGTTTTCAAAATAAGCCCATTGATAGGAAGAGAATCTCTCTTTCTTGATAAATCTTGCAATATGAATGTTGATTGGCCTATTTGTTTAGCAATTTCAAATGGTCCAAGCCACATTTTCTTGAATTTAGTATGCTTCATGTTTCCTCATGTTCCTTGTCCCATTTAAGGATGAGATCTCCAATTTGAAAATATTTTGTGGAAACAAAACTTTCATCAAAAGAATATTGACTAGATGTTGATGATGAGCATGTGCAAGCTTAGATTTCTCTCTTTCTTCTTCTAGTTTAATAATTTGAGACTATCTTAGTTGTAAAGAAGATGGAGGTGTTTCTTCAATAAATTGGAGTAGGGATAATGAGGAAAGGGCTAGATTAGAATGAATGATAACCTCTTTCCCCTACACTAGATTCAATGTAGAAGTGCCTATTTAGGTCTTCTAAGTTATTTGATCTGCCCATAGAGAAAATGTCAAATACTTATACCAATTGTTTTGGCTCTCATCAACAGTTGTTTTAATAATTCTTATGAGGTTTTTGTTGGTTGATTCTACTAAACCATTTTCTTAGGGGTAGCAGTTAGCAGATTATTTAAGTTTAAAACCCCTCTTATGAGAAAATTCAGTCATATTATTTCCTAAAATGTAAGATGGATTATCAAACATAAGTGCATTTGGTAAGCCAAATCTAGTAATAATGAACTGATCAATGAATTGAAAGATAGCATTAGAATTGACTACCTTTAGCGGAATTTATTCAACCCACTTAGTAAAATATTCTATAGTTGTAAGGATATATTTATGTTATTTTGAAGAATGATGAACAATCTCACCTTTATATCCAATCCCCATTGTTCAAAATGTTGTTCACTATTGACCAGTTGCCGATGTAAGGCAGGATTTCAATGTCCTCCAGGAGCAGTTTGACATATTTTACATTTCTTCATGTATTCATGGGTATCCTTGAACAAAGTTGGCCAATAGTACCCAACATGAAAGATCTTATGTGCAGTGGTATCTCCTCCAAACTATGGATCAACTAGTCCATCGTCGAGTTCTTGCAAAACCTTTTGTGCTTCATACATTTCAAGGAATCTTAGTAATATGGAGTCATAATTTCTCCTGAATAACACATCATAAATGATTTCATACTGATTTGGTTTTAATCTTAAATCCATTTTCATTTTTTGATTGAGTTCAGGGGGAGCACATTCTTTTTTCAAATAGAAAATAAGATTAGCATATTGGGACTCCAAATCGTTTTGGCATACCTCAGATATGTGCATAGTACTACTTGAGTCCTCATTTGGTGGTAGGTTGGAAGGTCTTGTAAGCAACCTACAAAAACCTTGTCCTTTGATAATTTTAGCTAGTTTATTGTCAATATCATAATATTGCAGAGTTGTTACCCAATTTTCTCTTTTTCCTCCTACTTCGCTTAGCATAAGCAATTATCTCATTGCTGAGAATGGGGCTATTATTCTAGTGTCATTTTTTAGTAGAAAATACTTGAAGTTCTTTATAGATTTGAAAGCAGCAAAAAAAAATGTTTCCACCTTTGAATAATTTAGATCAGCACCTTAAAAATAAGAACTAAAGAAAGAGATGCGTGCTTCAATTTGTTGATCATAAGTTGGGTTAGAACAACAACATAATATGTCCGAGAAGTGAACGTATACAAGATGAAATGATTAAAAAATTTGGAATTGTTAAAGAGGGACCATTCATAATGGCTTGCTTGATTAAATCAAAAGCTTTTCTTTCGTTTTGTACCCACTTAGATTGTTTTGTTCTTAATCATGGTTTGTAATGGTAAAAGAAATTGGGAAAAGTCACACACAAATATTTTAACAAAATTTATCTGAACTAGAAAGGAATGAATATAATTTTTGTTGTGGAGCAAAGGAATTTCAACTATTTCTTTGATTCTATCTTGATCAATACAAGTTCCCTTTTTGGATACAATAAAGCCTAAAAGCTTAACTTCATCTAGAGAAAAATAAGATTTCTTTGGATTTAATAAAATTCCATACTTCTTACAACATTCAAAGATTTTCTTTAAGTCATGTAAATGATTCTTTTATCTTTTTGGAATAAACAGTTATTTCAACCAAGTAAATGAAAACAATTTTGTTTATGAGACCCTTGAAAGCTATACCCATAGCCCTTTCAAATGTTGTCCATGTGTTAATTAAACCAAAAGGCATTTTTTGGTAGGCATAGGTTGCCCATTTAGTCCTCAATGTAATATTTAATCTATCACATGGATGGACTAGGATTTGGTAATATCATGAAAATCCATCAAGAAAAGAAATTAGTTCTGAACCAACTACTGATTTCAGTGTTTGCTCCATAGTCGGTAATGGGAAATTTTCCTTCTAACAATCTTTGTTGACATTTCTAAAATCTATATAGATGTGAATGTCACCATTCATTTTCCTGACATGCACTAAGTTTGAAACCCATTATGAATTCCTAAGACGAAAGATGATCTTGGCTTTAAGAAGTTTATTCAGCTCAAACTTGATTTGACTTTCTAGATTGGGGTGAATTTTCCTTAATTTCTATTGTACTCATTTGTAATTGCATATCATGGTAATAATGTTGTCTGATGGAGGTATCATATGTTTTAAGATCATCATAGCTCCAAGAAATTACCACTTTATACTTTTTTAACAAATGATTAAAGGTTGATCTCTCAACAGGTGAGACGAAGTCCTAGATTAATGTTTTCTAGCTTGATATCAGTTTCAAGGTTTACTATTTGAAGCCTTAAGGTTGAACTTTGGAGCTTAGAATTAGTAACCTTCTTAAATATGTATTTTATATCATAAATATCCCAAAGTTTTACAGAAAATTTAGGTATGGGATTCTCATTGGACTTCTGTTTTAACTAATTATCATGCTCACTTTCATCAATTATCTTCTCATCATATCATCCTTCAGATTTCAAGAAGCTTAGGATATATTCATCATCATTAAACACTCACCAATTTGTAACATTATCGGGAATGGATGGTCTAAAAATTGATTCTATGGAAAACATATCTGGACTATAATCCTCTAATGGTATAAATTTGGAGGTTATGTTAGCCAGAAGATGAGCACTTGCATTTTTAAGTATATGGATAGGAGAGATGTTGAATGCTAAAAAATGTGAATTAACATCATGGACTAATGATTGGTAATGTTTCAAATGTCTAGAGAGATAATGAATGGTATTCCTTACTTGTTTGATAATAATTTTTGAATCTCCAAAAACTTGAAGATATTTGATAACACGGGCTATTGCTTTATACAAACCTTATAGCAATGCCTCATATTCAATGGTATTATTTATGCATTAAAATTCTAACCTACATGCTAGCATTTCTTTTTATCCTCTTGGACTAATTAATATATGACTGACTCTTGCACCATCATTGGATTTAAATCCATCAAAATATAATGTTGAGAACAAACTTTTAACTAATGGTTTATCTACAAGATTTATACATTTGGCAGAATATGTTTGAGAAAAGTTCTCAATCTGGGAAGTAACACAGTTATCCAAGAAAGGTGACTTCTGTGCATTGAAATTTCCTAAAAATGACTCATCAGAGTAGTTTCCAATGATATTATTGTTAAAATACACTAGCTTATTTTCATCTTCAAAATTAGTTACTATGTGATTGAGATGTTTTTCTCGGTCTTCTCTTATTTGATTTGGATTTTTTTTGTAAGGGATCCACACGTGAGACCAATCTATTGCAAAATATCCATGAAGTTTCTTAGACAAGTCTCTACTAATAATTAAACCATAAAATTTGGGAATATCAACAACTAAAATGTCAATTACCAGACAAAATTTTGCATTAAAATAAAGTCTAATGGTGATAAAATTGATTTCCCCCCAGACTTCAACTTTTTTTCTATCATGTTGCACAATGTGAACAACATACCTTTTGGGGTGAGACATTTAATCTGGTGTAGACTATTCTATGCATAATGTTTGAAGAGGCCCCTGAGTTTATTAGGCAGTTGTGGAGGTTTTTATTGAATATTTCATAAGTCAAGAGGAAAGGGGGAGGATGTGAGTTAGATGTATCACCAATTAAGATATCATCAGTGGGATCAACCTTATATTATGAATCATATCTATCACCAATTAAGATATCATTAGTGGGATCAACATTATATTATGAATCATTGGGAGGCCTACGCATTCCTCTTGAAGCTTGGGATAACACAACAATAGGAAGAGGAGTAGCAAGAACTACATTCAATTCTTTCATGTCCTGCAGTACGTTATATTCCATGGTATAAGCAACTACTAAGGTTTTATAATAATATGGAGGATTAGATGAGGATGAAGTTGGTTGAAGATATTTAGGAGAAGAATTTTTACTGGTCACTTTCTCCTTGGTAGTAGAGGTTGAGGGATTTTTATTTCGGGTTGATTGTGTTGAATCAATGCAGACTCTACTCCTAGTTCTATCAATTAAATCTTCTTCCTCATCTTCATCATCAAAAGAAGGAAGGATAAAATCCCACATTCCATGTACTTCAACCAATTATTAATCTTCAGTCTCATCATCAAATAATGCAGTTTCTTCATCACCTTCATCTAAATCAAATTCAGCATTGGAAATTGTGTTCAGAGGTTGAGGATTAGATGTCTCATTTCCCTTGAAGGATCTAAAATGTTTCTTAGAAGAGGATTCAACTACCTATTTCTTAATCTCTATCGTATCATCTGACATGGTTTCAAGGAAATTTTATAGGCCTTCAAGATCAAAAGGATCATTAGGGGCTTTCTTCTTTGACTCATCCTTAAATGTAACCCTTTTAGCTTTCCTATCTTCCTAGGTTGTCTTATTTTCCAATGCAACTATTGTCTTTTTTATAGACATGGCTTCTTTCATGTTTTCTACTAAAGTAGCCTTATTGTCTCTATCGACAAAAATCGCTAAGGAAGAGAAGAAATTTACCACTAGATATGGACATCAACACGAGGGCTTAATGTGGATGGGATTTTGTTTAGTAATTTATTGAATCTAGAATTGACATCTTTGATCTTTTCACTTGACTTAGCTTTTAAATTATAAATATCATTAATAAGGGATGCAATTATGTGATAATCACCAAATTTACCTAAAAATTGCTCTTCAAATATGTCTCAAATAGTACTAGGCACTCATGGTAATGAGAAATACCATGAACCTATTGATCCTTGGAGGGCGTAGGGAAAGAATCTTACTACATAGTCGTCTTCAACTACTCCATTAATATTAATGTTTAACATATAATTATGGAGATGCTCTTTAGTAGGTAATCCATCATCGGGATTAAATTTTGGTAGCCATCTTTCAGGATGCTTAGGTACTTCATGGATAGGTGTTTCCATTTGCACAACTCCAGGATTGGTGCATGGCATGACTGGTGGTGGTGGTTGTTGTTGTTGTCTTCCTACCATTATTGGATTTTGGGAAGAAGTGGATACTGATGGTGATTGTGTGGAGGAAGAGGTAGGTTGGTACTTATGTTGGATGAACTAGCACCAATACCTTGAGAATAAGAGGTATTAACAAGAATGAATGGTGGGAATGAAGGTGTTTTTGTAGTGAAATTTGACAAAATCTCACTAGTTGATGGCTATGACTCAGATTTCTTAGTCCGCTTTCAGAAAGAAGGAAGATGAAACTCAAATGGAGGAAACCCAATCTTCTCACTTTGAGAACAAGTTAGAATCTAAGTAGGTTGCAAAGTAGAATTTATACTTCCTTTAGAAGCTTTATATGGAACAAGATTTTATGTTGAATTAGATATTTCTCCCAATTTATTTATGAAAGTATGGACCTTAATTGATTTAGGATTATAATATGAAGAACATGCTTCAGGAAATTTACTAGGAGATTTTGGAGGTGATTTCTCAACTTCAGTTATGGAAATAGGAGTTTTGGATGAGGATCTAGAAGTTGGAGGTGATCTTGAGGGGGAGTGACTATTGGAATGGCTTGTTAATTTAGATTGAGTTCTCTTTCCCATTCATAGTTGATGGCCCTCCTTCGAGCACCAAAATATTGAAGCCCTGAAAATCACTACAAAAACATGGGGGAAAACCACCTGTTCAGGGACTTGAATACCATCCCTTATCCATTTGGATCAGTCACTCCGACTAGATATAGTGGGACTACTTTCCCCATAAAAATGTGATAAGATGGATAGGGTGTGGATGAAAAAAATGAATAAGTGATAGATGGGGTGGTTTTCAACTGTAATACATGTATATTTAACCTATTTATTTATTACCTTGGATTACTTACATTTATGTGACCTACAATGATTATATTTAGTGTATGGTGATGAATATTGATCAACCACTAAGAAAAATGAAAGTCTTCTAAAATATTTACTTTGATTAATAGTTAATCAAAATAATTGATGATACATATATCGCATTTAAATAACATTCAAACATTTCTCATATAGGTGTTAAAGATAACAATTCTATCATTTTCAGAAGTGAATGGATACATAACTACATTAAAAGAGACACATATAACAAAAAATATAAAGAGAAATGGATATCAACTCATAAAGAAATAAATATACTATGATAGAAGTACCTGATGCATATGACTCTGCTCATGAAGTAAATAGCCTCAGTCCAATATCTTTCATTAAGATGATTTCAAAAGTACAAAAGTGGAACCTTTCAAAGCCTTCTTCACAAAACCTCACGATTCTAATCGAGTCATTCTACTAAGACAAACTTCAAAGTACCAAAGTGCAAGCTTTCAAATATTTTCTTTATAAAATTGGGGATCCCTTCTTCATAGACATGAAAGGGTTTATATAATAATAATAAAGTTAAAAAGTAGATATTACATGAAATTTCCGAGGAGGTATAAACAACTATCCTTAAAATAAGTGACAAAAATACATAAATAAAAATTATTGCAATGACGAGCTCAAGAATGTAATGGTGTCTACTCTTTCATTCATTGTTTGAGCTCGTAAATATTGGTCATCAGCTTGACTTCTTGAGGCTAACCCGTCCTCATGCACAATTGTCATGCATACACTGCATCTGAAAGAGTAGGAAGCATATGTGTGTTTGATTCACCGAGGCAATGTAGCATTAGCCATTGAATGTGTGGATTCACCAGATATTTCCAATATATTTCCTAGTCTAGTTTGGTCAGCTATTTAATTGCCTCTTCCTTCGCTTTTGAAGTTTCATTCTGTTGCATTTATAGGACTTTGAGATTAGAGAGACTCCCAGGTAGGCATTACTATATCAAGTTAGCATTGTGAAAATTATCATTTATAGTTTCAATGATATTATCTGTAGCATTGGTCACTCTGGAAACTGCTCTTTCTACCAATTTTAGTCAAACATCCCAATCAATAAAGATGATCTCCTTATGTGATTCCTCTATCCTAGTAGTATTGAATGCTCTACCCTCTGGAGTATCTTGCCATGTTACATATCCCGAGATCTTATCATCAATCTTATTAATAGTCACCCTCAGGTTAGATGCTTGATTCTTCAATGCATCACTTATCTTGCACATTGGATTGATGATAGACAACTTTTGACATAATTTTTATTGTTGCCTTGATAATAAATATTTAAGCTCTAATGCTTCCTTGATAAAATCCTCAAACTTTGGATTATCCTTCAATTGATCTAGTAAAAAATGTAGTTGTTTAATTTGCATATCCTTAGCACTTGTTTCTGCCTGATACTAGAGCTATAATTGGCCAAATCTATGATATAATTGGGACATTTTTCTTCTCATTTGATGATCAACATTATGTATCTCCTCTACCATCTATTTATCTAGGTGTTGGATTCTCTCTTCCTTCTCTCTTACGAGTTGTCTGACTTCAACTACTTTGTCAATAGTAGAAGATGCATAAAAACCTGCAAACTGTGACAATTTTGTCAAATTTTCTGAAGGATATATGGGGTTATCCTTCGATACGATATCCATAAGTTCATTGTCAGGAATTATTGTTGAACATGGTTATGTTATTCTACTTTTCCTTTGTCTCTTTACCACATCCAAATGTTCGAGGCTATAAAAGACATCAAAAGGAGGGATTTATTCCACCCTGAGAATGATTTCAGATGAAGGGAAGGTCAAGATGATCTCAACTTCCTTTGTAGTGACAAATTTTTCATTAGGAATTTCATTAAGTGAGGTTTGTCTAATGTTTTGGGGTGTGTTGAATGTTTTTTCCATCTCAACATCTTTTTCCACTTCCTGTCCTCAAAGATGTTAGTAAAATTATTTCCATGCTTCATCTATCTGATTTTTTGAAAGAAGATTCATGTGTATGTAATTATGTGGATATATCTTCCACCTCTATCTCCTTGAAAGGTTTTTCTCATTTCTTTTCATTATCCTTTTCTAAACTCTTCTCTGAATTGTGCTCTGAGCCCTATTCTGAATTATGACTTGAACTATGTTTTAAGCCTTGTGCTAATTTATTTCGTGAATTATTCTTGGAACCTTATTCTGATCCCTTTTTCGAATCTTGGTTTGAGACCTTCTCCTCTTCGAAAATTGGCTGAGGGATATTTAAAATATCCAAAGGGACCTTTTCTAGTATTTTCCTCCTGTATTGGTGGAATTGAGCTAGCCTTTGTGGATCCAGTTTCAAAATAGCCAAATGTTGCACTTATGAAAAAATATCAACAGACTCAGATAAGTCATCATAATCATCATCTTTGTGGATGAACTATTTAATTTTCACTTGAGAAGTGACGTATTGCGCAACGTTATTGGGGTCAAACTGTCTTCCACGAATGGTGGCAAGTTTCAAACACGTAATATGATCGTTTCGAAGTGCAACATGCTTGAAATCATGTAATGCATAATCACCACATTGGAGTGGAAAGGAAGGCCACAGAGACTTCTCAGATTCTTTTAGGGTCCTGGTTAGCCCATCCCCTATAGTTTGGTAGGAAATATCCCTAGCAAGAAATTTATCTAGGAAATACAATGGGAGAAAATGGGGAGGTTTTAGGCTTCCATAGACTTCAACATAAGTAAAACGTTCTTCTCCAAACCACCTAACTATTAGTATAAAATAAATTTTCTTGAGGCCCTTTTATCAAAAAGGGCTTGGTGGATGCATAGCGTAATTCCTTGGGAAAACCTATAGAAATGGGTGTGGAAATCGGATTCCCAGAGGATTTTATGCTATATATGGATGGGGGTGGGATCTTTAATAGTCCATTCTTACCCCATGGTTGGGAAACTGGTAGTGAAACAGATTACATCCATAATGTAAGAACTCATGAAAAATGGTGGGACTACTATAGTAGAGACATATCAATGTTGTCTAAACTCCAAGATTTGGGAAGAAATATTATTAGACATGATAGTGCCCCAATCCATTATGAAATAATTCACTGCTGCATCGATTAAGGGAACCCAGTAAACAGTGAACTTATTTTATTGGCATGCCCAAACAACCTACACAGAATAGTTTTGATATAAGAATAGAGACCAGCAAGAGATGATATATAATACATACCCGATTTCTCTTGCTTGTGTTTGTTCGAGTTGGACCTCCATTCCTTAATTAGGTCTGATGGAAAAGCATTTTCACCAACAAATTTCTTAGGAAAGGCTTTGTCCTATAGCTTCTGTCGGTCTGGTATATCATACATTCTCTTCAAGTGTTGTGTTGTGAAGGATCCTATAACTATTTTCCTTGAACTCTGGAATGGTCGATTGAAAATGTTAATATTTTCAATTATCCATTTTACCATATTAGTGTGAGGTAGAATATTGGGTCTAGAAGAAATTCTATGAAGAAAAGAGCTGGAAACATCAAAGTGGGAGGCTTCAGATGAGGTAATATCATATTTTTTTCTACTCTTTGAATTATCCTAAGACCCTTGCTCTCTAGTAATTGGCACATGGTCTCTGAGGAGGAAGCTCCGCTATCAATTGTGCATGTCATATCTCAGAAAAGTGGGGGTATTTATGTTACATCAGGAGAAGAATATTGCAAAGCCTCCATGGTTTCCTTTCCTTTCTTCGACTTAGTCATCTCGTTACACAATTATTTCTTAGGCTAAACCTACAAATTGAGAACACATAGAAATGAAGATAAATTTGTGTGAAATGCAGAAACATACAAACATACAAGGCCTAAAATGATGAAAATGAAAGCTTATATGCGGATCAATATATATAGGTCATCAAATAAACTTGGGATTTCAAATCATAAATACAATTATAATTGTTAAATAACTGAAATCATGGCTTCACGTGATTATTTATTATCCATTAATATATCACATCACGAAAACCTTTTCAAATGGTATATAAAACTTATCTCCATTTACTATTCCGATATGTGATAGCGATATCACTATATTGGTTCATTGGGTATGGGACATTTGTGATTCGATAATAACAATATCATAATCATATGTTTTGGGAGTAGAGGAGAATGGATATGGCCAAAGGTTTTCTGCAATTGAGAAATCGCAAGAAGTTATGTGGCGTTATAGTGAACCCAATGAACTGTTAACAAACGCAGCCTTCTTTTTTAGTTATTTAGTTTTATGATTCTCTTGAAGTGTACCTTTTAAGAAATATATTTATCACAATCGGGGGAATCATAAGTGAAACAAGTGGGGAGTTTTTTGATGGTTTGCAATTTAACTGGACACGAGAGTTTTATAGACTGCATTCTTTATTTTATCAACTCTAGTTATTTTAGCACATTTTTTAATGGAAATGTTCCTCAACCTTTTCTTATATCATTTTTTGCTATAATGTTGCGATGCGAGCGAGTTCCTCCATGAAGTAATTTTCTCAATACTTAATCCTTTTAAGGAATAGATTTGCTTGGTTCTAGGGGGATATCCTTTATCGTATCACAAGTTTCAAGAGGGTAAGAACAAGGTGGTGTTTCTTTGAGACCTTGCGATATGTGATATCATCAGGATTTTATTTAAGGTAGTCTTTATTCAAGTTGTTTGGGCCTGATTGGGTTTGCTTATTCAAAAATCATATATGTTCTTTAAAAAACCATAAACTATTCTATTTTCCTATGTTTTTAAATTTTTACAAGTCCTCATTATTTATCCAATAATTTCCCAACAAATTTATATATAAATAAATGGGGTGGGGGGGGGGGGGGGGGGGGGTTGTTGCACTAACACAACACAATGTGAGGAAACCTATCCAAGGGAGAGGTCACCCAAGGGAATGTGTAGCAAAGAAGGGGATGCCCACGAAACTTGGAAGGTGTGTGACTATATGAAAGGGGGTGACCAGATTTCATGAGGGACTGCGTAGAAGAGAAGGGAAGGTCAGCGAATGGACTTGTTTTGGTCATTAGCATGCCAAAATGGAATCAAATGCACATTTGGAGTGTGCCATAGAACAATGAGTTGGTAACTATTCACTGAGAGGACAAGTGACACAGGATTGCAACGTAGGACATTGGATGCAAATTTGGATTTGGAAGTGGATTATGGACTTCCTAGGAAGGGAGTGAATCATGCTATGACTTTTGAGGATGAAGGTGTGAGCCTCTGGATTCCCTTGTTGTAGATGCAAGCATCATATCGTTTTATTTATGGGTTGAGAAAATGTGCATATGTGTATATGTGTATATTATTGTAAATACTATATTGAGTTATGTTATAAATCTCCATAGATAATATGTTTTTTTTTTGTTGAAGAAAATGTTCATGAGTGTATATATAGTTGTTATTGTAAATATTGTAATGATTTCTATTATAAAGCTGCAGTAAATGGTACGTTTTTCATGTTTTTAGCACGATGTCATTGTAAATACTTTAATGAGATGAGTTATAAATCTCCATAGGAAGTATATTTTATTTCAACAGTTTGATAGTTATAGGTCTCATAGAACACTGAAGATGATGTTCCCTTAACGAGGAGGGGTATGTGTTGGGTCAGGAAAAAGGTATGATTTCTCTTTGTAAATAGATTTATTTAGAATTTATCATCACATGATTATCTTTGTTTATGGATCAACTTAAATAAAATAACAGCTAAGGTTGG